>SZWC01000114.1:420638-456719 GCA_023375785.1 Penium margaritaceum | reverse complement strand
TGGTAACCATGTACGGTGACAAACCAATGTATGCATATGTCACAAACCATGACCAAACGGCTTTCACAGTGTGTGGTCAATGTTGAAATCTCATAACACGAGTCACAAATGGTCAAAGGGGGAAACCATGGTATGGGAACACTAGTTATCAACTAGCAAGTAGAAACATTTTCAACAAGTAGTGGCACAATGTGGCTAGCGTGCACAGTGGCCAACCAAGGGATGAACACGTCACTGACTATGACTGAAGTAGTCCAATTTGTATGGTCAACATTGACAACTCATATCACGAGTAAAAAATGGTCAGAGGGAGAGACAATGGGTTGGGAACCCTATGCATTGACCAGAAAGGACAAACAACTTCAATACCTAGTGGCACAATGTGGCTACTATGCACACCAAACAACCAAACTAGGCATATGTCACTGACCATGACCACACAATTTCAATATGGGTGGTCAACATTCACCAACCATAACACAAGTCACAAACGGTCATAGGGGGAAACAATGGTCTGTGAATATCAGTTCTCAACTAGCAAGTACAGCAACCTTCAATCAGTATAAGCATCGTGTGGCTACCATGCACAATGACCGACCAAAGTAGGCATATGTACTACCTTTGACCAAAGAAATCCGTTGTGTGTGGTCAGCGTTGACAACTCATGACAGGAGTCACAAATGGTCAGAGGGGGAGACAATGGTTTGGGAACACCAGGTATAAAGTAGCAAGCACAAGGACCTTCAATAAGCAGTGGCACGGTATGGATACCATGCACGATGACCAACCAAAGTAGGCATATGTCACTGACCATGACCAGATGATGTCACTAAGTGTGGTAAACTTTGACAACTCACAACAGGAGTCACAAATGGCCAGGGTGGAAGATAATGGTTTGTGAATACTAGTTATCGACTAGCAAGTACAAATACCTTCAATACGTAGTGGCACAGCTCGGCTACCATGCAAAGTGACCAACCAAAGTATGCATATGTCACTGACCATGACCAACAAATTTCACTTCATGTGGTCAGCGTTGACAACTCACAACACAAGTCATTGATTGTCAGAGGGGGTAACAATGGCTTGGGAACACTAGCTATCAACTAGAAAGCACAAAGACCGTCAATACGTAGTTACACCACGTGGTAAACACGTATAGTGACAAACCACACTTTGCACCTGTCAGTAACCATGACCAAAGAATTTCAATATGGGTGGTCAACTTTGAAAACTCATCACACGCGTCACAAATGGTCAGGGGGGGAAACAATGGGTAGCATGGTGTGACTAGCATGCACAACAACCGACCAAAGCAGGCATATGCACTGCCTTTGACCAAAGAAATCCAGAGTGAGTGATCAACGTTGACAACTCATTATACGAGTCACAAATGGTCAGAGGGGGAAACAATGGTTTGGGGATACGAGGCATCAACTAGCAAGCACAGGGACATTCAATAAGTAGTGGCACGGTGTGGCTTCCATGTACAATGACCAACCAAATGAGGCATGTGTCACTGACCATGACCAAAAAATGTCACTATGTGTGGTCAACTTTGACAACTCATAACACGAGTCACAAATGGTCAGAGGGGGGAACAATGGTTTGTGAATAGTAGTTATCGATAAGAAAATACAAAGACCTTCAATATGTAGTGGCACATTGTGGCTTACATGCACAGTGACCAACCAAAGTATGCATGTCTCTGACCATGACCAAAAAATTTCACTTCATGTGGTCAACGTTAACAACTCACAACAAGAGTCACAGATAGTCAGAGGGGGTAACAATGGTTTGGGAACACTGGCCATTAACTAGAAAGCACAAAGACATTCAGTACGTAGTGAGACGGCGTGGTAACCATGTACAGTGACAAACCAAAGTATGCAGATGCCCCCAACCATGACCAAAAGAATTTCACAGTGTGTGGTCAACGTTGAAAACTCATGACACGAGTTACAAATGGTCAGAGGGGGAAACAATGGGTTGGGAACACTAGTTATCAATTATCAAGTATAAACACCTTTAACAAGTAGTGGCACGGTGTGGCTAGCCTGCACAGTGACCAACCAAAGGATGCATACGCCACTGACTATGAGCAAAGAAATCCACTATGTGTGGTCAACATTGACAAATCATCACACGAGTCACAAGTGGCCAGAAGGAGAGACAATGGTTTGTGACCCCTATGTATCGCCTAGAAAGGACAAAGAACTTCGATACGTAGTGGCACGGTGTGGCTACTTTGCACACCAAACAACCAAACTAGGCACATGTCACTGACCATGGCCAAAGAATTTCACTTCATGTGGTCAGCGTTGACAACTCACAACAAAAGCCATAGATAGTGAGAGGGGGTGAAAATGGTTTGGGAACACTGCCTATCAACTAGAAAGCACAAAGACCTTCAGTACGTAGTCACACGGCGTGGCAACCATGTATATTGACAAACCAAAGTAGGCATATGCCACTAACCATGACCAAAAGAATTTCACAGTGTGGTCAACGTTGAAAACTTATAACACGAGTCAAAAATGGTTAGAGGGGGAAACAATGGGTTGGGAATACTAGTTATAAGCTAGCAAGTACAAAGACCTTCAACAAGTAGTGGCACGGTGTGGCTAGCGTGCACAGTGACCAACGAAAGGATGCATATGTCGCTAACTATGACCAAATAATTCCACTATGTGTGGTCTTTATTGACAACCCAGAAGACGAGTCACAAATGGTCAGATGGAGAGAAAATGGTTTGGAAACCCCATGTATCAACTAGAAAAGACAAAGAACTTCAATACGTAGTGGCACGGTGTGGCTACTATGCATACCGAACAACCAAACTAGGCATATGTCACTAATAATGACCAAAGAATTTCAGTATGGGTGGTCAACGTTCAAAACTCATAACATGAGTCACAAATGGGCAGAGGGGAAACAACGGTTTTGGAATATTAGTTTCAAATAGCAAGTACAACCACCTTCAATAAGTAGTAGCACGGTGTGGCTACCATGCACAGTGCTCGACCAAAGCAGGCATATGTATGGCCTTTGACCAACAAAATCCGATGTGTGTGGTCAACGTTGAAAAATCATAATATGAGTCACAAATGGTTAGAGGGAGAAACAATGGTTTGGGAACACCAGGTATCAACTAACAAGCACAGGGCCCATCAATAAGTTGTGGCACGGTGTGGCTATCATTTACAATGACCAACTAAAAGTAGGCATGTGTCACTGACCATGACCAAAGAATGTCACTATGTGTGGTCAACTTTGACAACTCATAACACGGGACACAAATGGTCAGAGGGGGAACAATTGTATGTGAATACTAGTTATTGATTAGCAAGTACAAAGACCTTCAATATGTAGTGGCACTGTGTGGCTACCATGCACAGTGACCAGCCAAAGTAAGCATATGTCACTGACCATGACCAGCAAATTCCACTTCATGTGGTCAACGTTGACACCTCACAACAAGAGTAACATATAGTCAAATAGGGTCAAAATGGCCTGGCACCAGTGGCCATCAACAAGAAAGCACAAAGACATTCAGTACATAGTGAAAAGAGAGGCAACCATGAACAGTGACAACCCAAAGTAGACATGTGCCACTAACCATAACCAACAGAATTCCACAGTGTGTGGTCAACGTTGAAAACTCATAACACGAGTCACAAATATTCAGAGGGCGAAACAATTAGTTATCCACTAGCAAGTACAAAGACCTTCAACAAGTAGTGGCAAGGTGTGGCTAGCGTGTACAGTGACCAACCAAAGGATGCATACGTCACTGACTATGACCAAAGAGGTCCACTATGTGTGGTCAACATTGACAACTCATAACACGTGTCACAAATGGCCAGAGGGAGATACGATGGTTTGGGACCCCTATGTATCGCCTAGAAAGTACAAAGAACTTTGATACGCAGTGGCACGGTGCGGCTACTATGCACACCGAACAACCAAACTAGGCATATGTCACTGACCATGACCAAAGAACTACACTATGGGTGGTCAACATTCACAACCCATAATACAAGTCACAAATGGTCAGAGGGGGGAACAATGGTTTTGGAATATTAGTTTTCAAGAAGCGAGCACAACGACCTTCAATAAGTAGTAGCACGGTGTGGCTACCATGCACAATGACCGACCAATGTAGGCATATGTACTTCCTTTCACCAAAGAAATCTGCTGTCTCTGGTCAATGTTGAAAACTCATTATACGACTCACAAATGGTCAGAGGGGGAAACAATGGTTTGGGAACACCAGGTATGAACTAGCAAACACAGGGACATTCAATAAGTAGTGGCACGGTGTGGCTACCATGTACAATGACAAACCATAGTAGGCATGTGTCGCTGACCATGACCAAAGAATGTCACTGTTTGTGGTCAACTTTGATAGCTCATAACACGAGTCACAAATGGTCAGATGGGGAAACAATGGGTTGTGAATACTAGTTCTGGATTAGCAAGTACAAAGACCTTTAATATGTAGTGGTTGAGTGTGGCTACCATGCACGGTGACCAGCCAAAGTATGCATACGTATCTGACCATGACCAAAGAATTTCACTTCATGTGGTCACCGTTGACAACTCACAACAAGAGTCATAGATAGTCAGAGGGGGTAAAAATGGTTTGGGAACACTGCCTATCAAATATAAAGCACAAAGACCTTCAGTCCATAGTGACACGGCGTGGCAACCATGTATAGTGACAAACCAAAGTAGGCATATGCCACTATCCATGACCAACCGAATTTCAGAGTATGGGATCAACGTTGAAAACTTAAAACATGAGTCACAAATGGTCAGAGGGGGAAACAATGGGTTTGGAATGCTAGTTATCAGCTAGGAAGTACAAAGACCTTCAACAAGCAGTGGCACGGTGTGGCCAGCGTGCATATTGAGCAACCAAAGGATGCATACGTCACTGACTATGACCAAAGAAGTCCACTATGTGTGGTCTTTATTGACAACTCATGGCACGAGTCACAAATGGTCGAGGGATAGACAATGGTTTGGGAAACCTATGTATCGTCTAGAAAGGACAAATAACTTCAATACGTAGTGGCACGGTGTGGCTACTATGTACACTCAACAACCAAACTAGGCATATGTGACTGATAATAACCAAAGAATTTCAGTATGGGTGGTCAACGTTCACAGCTCATAACACGAGGCACAAATGGATAGAGGGGAAGCAATGGTTTTGGAATATTAGTTTTCAACTAGCAAGTACAACGACCTTCAATAAGTAGTAGCATGGTGTGGCTACCATGCGTAATGACTGACCAACGTGGGCATATGTACTGCCTTTGACCAACAAAATCCGATGTGTGTGGTCAACGTTGACAACTCATAAAATAAGTCACAAATGGTCAGAGGGGGAAACAGTGGTTTGAGAACACCAGGTATCAACTAGAAAGCACATGGACCTTCAATAAGTAGTGGCACAGTGTGGCTACCATGTACAATGACTAACCAAAGTAGGCATGTGTCACTAACCATGACCAAAGGATGTCACTATGTGTGGTAAACTTTGACAACTCATAACACGGGTCACAAATGGTCAGAGGGGAAACAATGGTCTGTGAATACTGGTTATTGATTGGAAAGTACAAAGACCTTCAATATGTAGTGGCAATGTGTGGCTACCATGCATAGTGACCAATCAAAGTAAGCATATGTCACTGACCATGACCAACAAATTTCACTTCATGTGGTCAATGTTGACAACTCACAACAGGAGTCACGCTTAGTCAAAGAGGGTAAAAATAGGTTGGGACCACTGGCCATCAACTAAAAGGCACAAAAACCTTCAGTACGTAGTGACAGAGTGTGGCAACCATGTACAGTGTGAAACCAAAGTAGGCATATGCCACTAACCATGACCAAAACAGTTTCACTGTGTGTGGTCGACGTTGAAAACTCATAACATGAGTCACAAATGGTCAGAGGGGGAAACAATGGGTTGGGAACACTAGTTATCAACTAGCAAGTACAATGACATTCAACAACTAGTGGCACGGTGTGGCTAGCGTGCATAGTGACCAGCCAGAGGATGCATACGTCACTGACTCTTACCAACGAAGTCCACAATGCGTGGTTTTTTTTTTTCAACTCAGAATACGAGTCACAAATGGTCACATGGGGAGACAATGGGTTGGGAACCCTATGTATTGACTATAAAGGACAAAGAGCTTCAATACATGATGGCATGGTGTGGCTATTATGCACAACAAACAACCAAACTAGGCATATGTCACTGACCATGACCAAAGAATTTTGGTATGGGTGGTCAACATTCACAACCCATAACACAAGTCACAAATGGTCAGAGGGGGAAACAATGGTTTTGGAATATTAGTTTCCAACTAGCAAGTACAACGATCTTCAATATGTAGTAGCACGGTATGGCTTCCATGCACAATGACCGACCAAAGTACGCATATGTACTGCCTTTGACCAACAAAATCCGTTGTGTGTGGTCAATGTTGACAACTCATTATACAAGTCACAAGTAGTCGGAGGGGGAAGCAATGGCTTGGGAGCACCAGGTATCAACTAGCAAGCACAGGGACCTTCAAGAAGTAGTGGCACGATGTGGCTACCATTTACAATGACCAACCAAAGTAGGCATGTGTCACTGATCATGACCAAAGAATATCACTATGTGTGGTCAACTTTGACAACTCATAACATGAGTCACAAATCTTCAGAGGGAGAAACAATGGGTTGTGAATACTATTTATTGATTAGCAAATACAAGGACATTCAATATGTAGTGGCACAGTGTGGCTACCATGCACAGTGACGAACCAAAGTATGCATATGTCACTGACCATGACCAACAGAATTTCACTTCATGTGGTCAACGTTGACAACTCACAACAAGAGTCAGAGTTAGTTAGAGGGGATAACAATGGTTTGGGAACACTAGCAATTAACTAGAAAGCACAAAGACCTTCAATACGTAGTGACACAGCATGGAAACCATGTATAGTGACAAACCAAAGTAAGCATATGCCACTAACCATGACCAAAATAATTTCACATTGTTTGGTCAACATTGAAAACTAATAACACGAGTCACAAATGGTCAGAGGGGGAAACAATGGGTTGGGAACACTAGTTATGAACTAGCAAATACAAAGACCTTCAACAAGTAGTGGCACGATGTGGCTAGCATGCACAGTGACCAACCAAACTAGGCATATGTCACTAACCATGACCAAAGAATTTCAGTATGGGTGGTCAGTGTTCACAACCCATAACACAAGTCACAAATGGCCAGAGGGGGAAACAATGGTTTGGAAACACTCAGTATCCACAAGCAAGTACAAAGACCATTCGTATGTATTGGCACTGAGTGGCTACTATGCAAACCGAAAAACCCAACTAGGCATATGTCACTTACCATGACCAAAGAATGTTTTCAGTATGGGTGGACAACATTCACAACCCATAACATGAGTCACAAATGGTCAGATGGGAAAACAATGGTTTCGGAATATAAGTTGTCAACTAGCAAGCACATGGACCTTCAATAAGTAGTGGCACGGTGTGGCTACAATGTACAATGACCAACCAAAGTAGGCATGTCTCACTGACAATGACCAAGCTAGCCACACCGTGCCACTACTTGTTGAAGTTCTTCATACTTGCTAGTTGATAACTAGCATTCTCAACCCATTGTTTCCCCTCTGACCATTTGTGACTCGTGTGATGAGTTTTCAATGTTGACCACCCATATTGAAGTTCTTTGGTTATGGTTAGTAACATATGCCTAGTTTGGTTGGTCCCTGTGCATGGTAGCCACGCTGCGCCACTTCATGCTGAAGGTATTTGTAGTTGCTATTCGATAACTAGTATTCTCAAACCATTATCTTCCCCCCTGACCATTTGTGACTCGTGTTATGAGTTGTCAATGTTTACCACACTTCGTGACTTTATTTCGTCATGGTCAGTGACATATGCCTACTTTGGTTGGTCATCGTGCATGGTATCCACACAGTGCCACAACATATGGTCCTTGTGCTTGCTAGCCGATACCTGGTTTCCCCAAACCATTGTCTCCCCCTCAGACCATTTGTGACTCCAATTATGTGTTGTCTACGCTGACCACACACAGCGGATTTCTTTGGTCCAAGGTAATACATATTCTTAGTTTGGTCGGTCACTATGCAGGGTAGCCACACCGTGCTTATACTGATTGAAGGTCGCTGTACTTGCTAGTTGAGAACTCATATTCACAGACCATTGTTTTCCCCTCTGACTGTTTGTGACTCGTGTTATGGTTGGTGAATGTTGACCACCCATACTGAAATTTTGAAGTCATGGTCAGTGACATATGCTTAGTTTGGTCGCATTGAAGCTCCTTGTGCTTGCTATTTGATAAATGGTGTTACCAATCCATTGGTTCACCCTCTTACCATTTGTGCCTTGTATTATGAGTTGTCAACGTTGACCACTCAGCTGATTTCTTTGGCCAAAGGCAGTACATGTGCCGACTTTGGTCGGTCATTGTGCATGGCAGCCACACCGTGACTGAAGGTTGTTGTACTTGCTAGTTGAGAACTGATATTACCATAGCATTGTTTCCTCCCTTGACCGTTTGTGACTCGTGTTATGGTTGGTCAACGTTGACCACCCATGTTAAAATCATCTGGTCATGATCAGTGACATATGCCTAGTTTGGTTGTTTGGTGTGCATATTAGCCACACCGTGCCACTACGTATTGAAGTTCTATGCCCTTTCTAGTCAATACATAAGGTTCCCAAACCATTGTCTCTCCCTCTGACCATTTGTGACTCGTGTTTTGAGTTGTCAATGTTGACCACACATAGTGGACTTCTTCGGCTATATTCAGGGACGTATGCATCCTTTGGTTGGTCACTGTGTACGCTAGCGACACTGTGCCACTACTTGTTGAAAATCTGTCTACTTTCTAGTTGATAACTAGTGTTCCCAACCCATGGTTTCCCCCACTTACCATCTGTGACTCGTGCTATGAGTTCTCAACGTTGACCACACACCGTGAAAACCGTTTGGTCATGGTTTGTGGCATATGTTTAGTTTGGGTTGTCACTGTACATGGTTACCACGCCGTGTCGTTACATATCGAAGGTCTTTGTGCTTTCTTGTTTATAGCTAGTGTTCCCAAACTATTGTTAGCCCCCCCTGACTTGTATTGTGAGTTGTAAATGTTGACCACATGAAGTGAAATGCATTCGTCATGGTCAGTGACAAATGCATACTTTGGTTGGTCACTGTGCATTGTAGCCACACTGTGCCATTGCATATTGAAGGTTTCTGTACTTGCTAGTCAATAACTATTATTTAGAAACCATTATCTTCCACTCTCAACATTTCGGAATCGGTTTCTGAGCTGTCAAAGTTTACCACACATGGTGACATTGTTTGGTCATGGTCAGTGACATATGGTTGGTCATCGTGCATGGTATCCACACCGTGCCACAACGTAGAGAAGGTCATTGTGCTTGCTAGTTGATACCTGGTGTTCCCAAGCAATTCTTTCTCCCTCTGACTATTTGTGACTTGTATTATGAGTTGCCACTGTTGACCGTAGAAAGTGGATTTCTTTGGTCAAAAGTAGTACACATGCTTACTTTGGTCGGTCGTTGTGCATGGTAGCCACACCGTGCTACTACTGATTGAAAGTCGTTGTGCTTGCTAGTTGAGAACTGACATTCCTATACCATTGTTTCCCCCTCTGACCGTTTTTGACTCGTGTTATGGTTAGTGAACGTTGACCACCCATGTTGAAATTCTTTGGTCATGGTCAGTGACATATGCCTAGTGTGGTTGTTTGGTGTGCATAGTAGCCACACCGTGCCACTGCGTGTTGAAGTTATTTGTCGCTTCTAGTCCATGCATAGGGTTCCCAAACCATTGTCTCTCCCTTTGACCATTCGTGACTCGTGTTATGAGTTGTCAATGTTGATCACACATAGTGGAATTCTTCCGTCATAGTCAGTGACGTATTCATCCCTTGGTTGGTTACTATGCACGCTAGCCACACCGTGGCACTATTTGTTGAAGTTCTTCATACTTGCTAGTTGATAACTAGAGTTCCCAACCCATTGTTTCCCCCTCTGACCATTTGTGACTCATGTGATGACTTTTCAACGTTGACCACACGCCGTGAAATTTGTTGGTCATGGTTAGTGACATATGCCTAGTTTGGTTTGTCACTATATGTGGTTATCACGCCGTGTCACTACGTATTGAAGGTCTTTGTGCTTTCTAGTTGATAGCTAGTGTTCCCAAACCATTGGTACTCCCCTCTGACTATCAGTGACTCGTGTTGTGAGTTGTCAAAGCTGACCACCTGAAGTGAAATTTGTTGGTCATGGTCAGTGACATATGCATACTTTGGTTGGTCACTGTGCATGGTAGCCACGTCGTTGCACTACATATCTAAGGCATTTGTACTTGCTAGTCTATAACTAGTTGTCACAAAACATTATCTTCCACCCTGACCATTTGTGACTCGTGTTATGAGTTGTTAAAGTTTACCACACGTAGTGACATCATCTGGTCATGGTCAGTGACATAGGCCTACTTTGGTTGGTCATCGTGCATGGTATCCACATGGTGCCACAACTTATTGAAGGTCCTTGAGCTTGCTAGTTGATACCTGGTGTTCCAAAACCACTTTCTCCCCCTTTGACCATTTGTGACTCCTATTATGAGTTGTCAAAGCTGACCACACACAGCGGATTTTTTTGGTCAAAGGTAGTACATATGCAAACTTTGGTCGGTCTTTGTGCATTGTAGCCACACGGTGTTTATACTGATTGAAGGTCGCTGTACTTGCTAGTTGGGAACATATATTTAAAGAACATTGTTTCCCCCTCCGACCGTTTGTGACTCGTGTTATCGTTGGTGAATGTTGACCAACCATATTGAAATTCCTTGGTCATGGTCAGTGACACATGCCTAGTTTGGTTGTTTGGTGTGCATAGTGGCCACACCGTGCCACTACGTATTGAAGTTCTTTGTCATTTCTAGTCAATACGGAGGGTTCCCAAACCATTGTCTCTCCTTCTGACCATTTGTGACGCGTGTTATGCGTTGTCAGTGGTGACCATACATAGTGGGCTTCTTCGGTCATAGTCAGTGACATGTGCATCATCTGGATGGCCACTGTGCACGCTAGCCACACCGTGCCACTACTTGTTCACAATCTTTCTACTTGCTAGTTGATAACTAGTGTTCCCAACCCATGGCTTCCCCCACTGACCATTTGTGACTCGTGTTATGAGTTTTCATTGTTGATCACACACTGTGAAATCCGTTTGGCTATGGTTTTTTACATATGCCTACTTTTGTTTGTCACTGTGCATGGTCACCACGCCGTGTCAATACGATTCAAAGGTGTTTGTGCTTTCTTGTTGAAAGCTAGGGTTCCAAAACCATTGCTAGCCCCCTCTGACTATATGTGACTCGTGTTGTGAGTTGTAATGTTGACCACATGAAGTGAAATTATTTGTTCATGGTCAGTGACATATGCATACTTTGGTTGGTCACTATGCATTGTAGCCACCCTGTGCCACTACATATTGAATGTATTTTTACTTGCTAGTCGATAACTAGTATTTACAAACCATTATCTACCACCCTAACCATTTGTGACTCATGTTATGAGTTGTCAAAGTTTATTACACTTAGTGACATTATTTGGTCATGGTCATTGACATGTGCCTACTGTGGTTGGTCATCATGCATGGTATCCACACCGTGCCATAACATATTGAAGCTGCTTGTGCTTACTATTTGATACTTGGTGTTCCCAAACCATTGTTTCCCCCTCTTACCATTTGTGACTTGTATCATAAGTTGTCAACATTGACCAAACACAGTGGATTTCTTTGGTCAAAGGGAGTACATATGCCTAATTTGGTCAGTCATTGTGCATGGTAGCCACACCGTGCTACTACTGACTGAAGGTCGTTGTACTTGCTAGTTGAGAACTGATATTCACAGACCATGGTTCCCCCCTCTGACCGTTTGTGACTCGTGTTATGGTTGGTGAGCATTAACTACCCATATTGAAATTCGTTGGTCATGGTTAGTGACATATGCCTAGTTTGGTTGTTTGGTGTGCATAGTAGCCACACCGTGCCACTACGTATTGAAGTTATTTATCCTTTCTAGTCCATGCATATGGTTCCCAAACCATTCCCTCTTCCTATGACCATTCCTGACTGGTGTTATGAGTTGTCAATGTTGACCACACATAGTGGACTTTTTCCGTCATACTCAACGACGTATTCATCCTTTGGTTGGTCACTGTGTACGCTAGCCACACCGTGCCACTACTTGTTGAGTTTCTTCATACTTGCTAGTTGATACCCAGTGTTCCCAACCCATTGTTTCCCCCTCTGACCATTTGTGACTCGTGTGATCAGTTTTCAAAGTTGACAACCAATAAGTTGTCAAAGTTTACCAAACTTAGTGACACTATTTGATCATGGTCAATGACATATGCGCACTTTGGTTGGTCATCCTGCATGGTATCTATACCGTGCCACAACGTATTGAAGCTCCTTGTGCTTGGTTTTTGATACCTGGTGTTCCCAAACCATTGTTTCAACCTCTGACCGATTGTGACTCGTATTATGAGTTGTCAACGTTGACCACACACAGCGGATTTCTTTGGTCAAAGGCAGTCTATATGCTTACTTTTGTCGGTCATTGTGCATGGTAGCCACACCGTGCTACTAATGACTGAAGGTCATTGTACTTGCTAGTTGAGAACTGATATCACCATAGCATTGTTTCCTCCACTGATCGTTTGTAAATTGTGTTATGGTTGGTCACAGTTGAAAACCCATATTGAAATTCTCTGGTCATGGTCAGTGACATATGCCTAGTTTGGTTGTTTGGTGTGCATATTAGCCACACTGTGCCACTGTGTATTGAAGTTTTTTGCCCTTTCTGGTCAATACATAGGGTTCCCAAACCATTGTCTCTCCCTGTGACCATTTTTGACTCGTGTTATGGGTTGTCAATGTTGACCACACATAGTGGACTTCTTCAGTCATAGTCAGTGATTTATGCATCCTTTGGTTGGTCACTGTGCACGCTAGCCACACCGTGTCACTACTTGTTGCAAATATTTCTACTTGCTAGTTGATAACTCGTGTTCCCAACCCATGGTTTCCCCCACGAACCATTTGTGACTTGTGTTGTGAGTTTTCAACGTTGACCACACACTCTGAAATCCGTTTGGTCATGGTTAGTGACATATGCCTACTTTGGTTTGTCCGTGTACATGGTTACCACACCGTGTCACTACGTATCAAAGGTCTTTGTGCTTTCTAGTTGATAGCTGGTGTTCCCAAACCATTGTTAGCCCCTCTGAATATCCGTGATTCGTGTTGTGAGTTGTCAATATTGACCACATGAAGTGAAATTCCTTTGGTCATGGTCAATGATTTATCCATACTTTGGTTGGTCACTGTGCATTGTAGCCACACTGTGCCACTACATATTGAAGGTGTTTGTACTTGCTAGTCAATAACTAGTATTGAGAAACCATTATCTTACACCCTGACCATTTGTGACTCGTGTTATGAGTTGTCAACGTTTACCACACTTTGTGACATTATTTGGTTATGATCATTGACATACGCCTACTTCGATTGGTCATGGTGCATGGTATCCACACCATGCCACAACGCATTGAAGCTCCTTGTGCTTGCTATTTGATAGTTTGTGCTCCAAAACCATTGTTTCCCCCTCTAACCATTTGCGACTCGTATTATGTGTTGTCAACGTTGACCTCACACAGCGGATTTCTTTGGTCAAAGGCAGTACATATGCCTACTTTGGCCGGTCATTGTGCATGGTAGCCACACCGTGCTACTACTGATTGAAGTTTGATGTACTTGCTAGTTTTGTAACTGATATTCCCGGACCATTGTTTCCTCCTCTGACCGTTTGTGACTTGTGTTATGGTTGGTGAACGTTGACCACCATATTGAAATTCTCCGGTCATGGTAAGTAACATATGCCTAGTTTGGTTGTTTGGTGTACATAGTAGCCACACCGTGCCACTACGTATTAGAGTTATTTGTCCTTTCTAGTCCATGCATACGGCTCCCAAACCATTATCTCTCCCTATGACCATTCGTGACATGTGTTATGAGTTGTCAATGTTGTCCACACAAAGTGGATTTTTTCCGTCATAGTCAGTGATGTATTCATCCTTTGGTTGGTCACTGTGCGCGCTAGGCACACCGTGCCACTACTTGTTGAGATTCTTCATACTTGCTAGTTGATATCTAGTGTTCCCAACCCATTGTTTCCCCCTCTGACCATTTGTGACTCGTGGGATGAGTTTCCCACGTTGACCACCCATATTGAAATTCTCTGGTCATGGTTAGTGACATATGCCTCGTTTGGTTTGTCACTGTACGTGGTTACCCACGCCGTGTCAATACGGATTGAAGGTCTTTGCGCTTTCTAGTTGATAGCTATTGTCCCTGAACCATTGATACCCCCCTCTGACTATCAGTAACTCGTGTTGTGAGTTGTCAACGCTGACCTCATGAAGTGAAATTCGTTGGTCATGGTCAGTGACATATGCATACTTTGGTTGGTCATTGTGCATGGTAGCCACGCTGTGCCACTACATATTGAAGGTATTTGTACTTGCTATTCGATAACTAGTATTCACAAACCATTATCTTCCACCCTGACCATCTGTGGCTCGTGTTATGAGTGGTCAAAGTTTACCACACTTAGTGACGTTATTTGGTCATGGTCAGTGACATATGCCTACTTTGGTTGGTCATCGTGCATGGTATCCACACCGTGCTCCAACTTATTGAAAGTCCTTGTGCTTGCTAGTTGATACCTGGTGTTCCCAAACCATCGTCTCCCCCTCTGACCATTTGTGACTCCTATTATGAGTTGTCAACGTTGACCACACACAGTGGATTTCTTTGGTAAAAGGCAGTACATATATATGAAGTGAAATCCACTTCAGTGAAATCAGTGAAATCCACTGATTTTCTGTCACTCGTGTTGTGAGTGTTAACTGTTGACCACATGAAGTGAAATTCTGTGGTCATGGTCAGTGACATATGCATACTTTGGTTGGTCACTGTGCATTGTAGCCACATAGTGCCACTACATGTTGAAGGTGTATGTACCGGATAGTTGAAAACTAGTATTTAGAACCATTATCTTCCACCCTGACCATATGTGACTTGTGTAATGAGTTGTTAAAGTTTACCACACTTAGTGACATTATTTGGTAATGGTTATTGACATATGCCTACTTTGGTTGGTCATCGTGCATGGTATCCACATCGTGCGACAATGTGTTGAAGCTCCTTGTGCTTGCTATTCAAAACCTCGTTTTCCCAAACCATTGTTTCCCACTCTGACCATTTTCGACTCGTATTATGAGTTGTCAACGCTGACCACACACAACGGATTTCTCTGGTCAAAGGCAGTACATATGCCTACTTTGGTTGGTCATTGTGCTATTACTGACTGAAGGTCGCTGTACTTGCTAGTTGGGAACTGATATTCCCATAACATTGTTTCCTCTCCTGACCATTTGTGACTCGTGTTATGATTGGTCAACATCGACCACCCATGTTGAAATTCTCTGGTCATGATCAGTGACATATGCCTAGTTTGGTTCTTTGATGTGCATATTACCCACACCGTGCCACTACGTATTCATGTTCTTTGCCCTTTCTAGTCGAGGCATAGGGTTCCCAAACCATTGTCTCTCCCTCCGACCATTTGTGACTCTTGTTATGAGTTGTCAATGTTGACCACACATTGTGGTCACTGTGCACGCTAGCCACACCGTACCACTACCTGTTGAAGTTCTTCATACTTGCTAGTTGATAACAAGTGTTCCCAACTAATTTTTTTCTCTCTCTAACGATTTGTGACTCATCTGATGAGTTTTCAACGTTGACCACCGCTGTTGAAATTCTTTGGTCATGGTTAGTGACATATGCCTAGTTTGGTTTGTCACTGTACGTGGTTACCACGCCGTGTCAATACATATTGAAGGTCTTTGTGCTTTCTAGTCGATAGCTAGTGTTCCCATACCATTGTTACCCCCCTCTCACTATCAGTAACTTGTGTTGTGAGTTGTCAACGCTGACCACATGAAGTGAAATTCGTTGGTCATGGTCAGTGACATATGCATACTTTGGTTGGTCACTATGCATGGTAGCCACACTGTGCCACTACATATTGAAGGTATTTGTACTTGCTAGTCGATATCTAGTAGTCACAAACCATTGTCTTTCACCTTGACCATTTGTGACTCGTGTTATGAGTTGTCAAAGTTTACCACACTTTGTGACATTATTTGGTCATGGTCAGTGACATATGCCTACTTTGGGTGGTCATCGTGCATGGAATCCACAATGTGCCATGACTTATTGAAGGTCCTTGTGCTTGCTAGCTGATACTTGGTGTTCCCAAACCATTGTCTCCCCCTCTGACCATTTGTGACTGCTATTATGTGTTGTCAACGCTGACCACACACAGCGGAATCCATTGGTCAAAGGTAGTACATATGCCTACTTTGGTCGGTCATTGTGCATGGTAGCCACACCGTGCTTATACTGATTGAAGGTTGCTGTACTTGCTAGTTAATAACTGATATTCACAGACCATTGTTTCCCCGTTTGACCGTCTGTGACTCGTGTTATGGTTGGTGAATGTTGACCACCCATATTGAAATTCTTTTATCATGGTCGGTGACATATGCCTTGTTTAGTTGTTTGGTGTGCATAGTAGCCACACCGTGCCACTACGTATTGAAGTTCTTTGTCCTTTTTAGTCAATACATAGGATTCCCAAAGCACTGTCTCTCCCTCTGACCATTTGTGACTCGTGTTATGAGTTGTCAATGTTGACTACACATAGTGGACTTCTTCGGTGATAGTCAGTGACGTATGCATCCTTTGGTTGGTCACTTTGCACACTAGCCACACCGTGCCACTACTTGTTGACGGTCTTTGTACTTGATAGTTGATAACTAGTGTTCCCAACCCATTTTTTCCCCCTCTAACTATTTGTGACTCGTGTTATGAGTTTTCAACGTTGACCACACACTGTGAAATTCTTTTGGTCATGGTCGGTGACATATGCCTACTTTGGTTGGTCATTGTACATTGTTACCAGGCCGTGTCACTACGTATTGAAGATCTTTGTGATTTCTAGGTTATAGCTAGTCTTTGCAGACCATTGTTAGCCCCTCTGACTATCTATGAGTTGTGTTGTGAGTTGTTAGCGTTGAGCACACAAAGTGAGAATCATTGGTCATGGTCAGTGACATTTGCATACTTTGGTTGGTCACTGTGCATTGTAGCCACACTGTGCCACTACATATTGAAGGTATTTGTACTTTCTAGTCGATAACTTGTATTAACAAACCATTCTCTTCCACTCTAACAATTTGCAACTCGTGTTATGAGTCGTCAAATGTTACCACAGCTAGTGACATTATTTGGTCATGGTCCGTGATGTATGCGTACTTTGGTTGGTCATCGTGCATGGCATCCACACCGTGGTACAATCCAGTCAAGATCCTTGTACTTGCTTGTTGATACCTGGTGTTCCCAACCCATTGTTTTCCCCTCCAACCTTTTGTGACTTGTATTATGAGTTGTCAACGTTGACCACACAGAGCAGATTTCTTTGGTAAAAGGCACCACATATGCCTACTTTGGTTGGCTTTTATTCATGGTAGCCACACCGTGCTACTACTGATTGAAGGTCGTTGTACTTGCTAGTTGAGAACTGATATTCCCATACCATTGTTCCCCCCTCTGACTGTTTGTGACTCGTGTTCTGGTAGGTGAATGTTGACCACCCATATTCAAATGTCGTGGTCATGGACAGTGACACGTGCCTAGTTTGGTTGTTTGGTGTGCATAGTAGCCACACCGCGCCACTACGTATTGAAGTTCTTTGTCCTTTCTAGTTATTACACAGGGTTCTCAAACCACTTTGTCTCCCTCTGGCCATTTGTGACTTGTCTTATGAGTTGTCGATGTTGACCAAAGATAGTGGACGTCTTCGATCATCATCACTGACATGCATCATTTAGCTGGTCACAGTGCACGCTAGCCACACTGTGCCACTGCTTATTGAATGTCGTTGTACTTGCTAGTTGATAACTAGTGTTCGCAACCCATTGTTTCCCCCACTGACCATATGTGTCTCGTGTTATGAGTTTTCAACGTTGACCACACACTGTGATGTTCTTTTGGTCATGGTTAGTGACATATGCCTACTGTGGTTTGTCACTGTACATGATTACCACTCCGTGTCACTACGTACTGAAGGTCTTTGTACTTTCCAGTTGATAGCTAGTCTTCCCAAATCATTCTTACCCCCTCTGACTATCTGTGACTCGTGTTGTGAGTTGTCAATATGAAGCACATGAAGTGAAATTCTTTGGTCATGATCAGTGACATATGCATACTTTGGTTGGATACTGTGCATTGTAGCCACACTATGCCAGTACATATGGAAGGTATTTGTGCTTGCTAGTCAATAAATAGTATTCACAAACCATTATCTTGTACTCTGACCACTTGTGACTCGAGTTATGAGTTGTCAAAGTTTACCACACATAGTGACATGATTTGGTCATGGTCAGTGACATATGCCTACTTCGATTGGTCATCGTGCATGGTATCCACACCATGCTACAACTTATTGAAGGTCCGTGTGCTTTCTAGTTGAAACCTGGTGTTCGCAAACCATTGTTTCCCCCTCTGACCATTTGTGATTCCTATTATGAGTTGTCAATGTTGACCACGCACAGTGGATCTCTTTCGTCAAATGCAGTACATATGCCTGCTTTGGTCAGTCATCGTGCATGGTAGCCACACCGTGCTGCTACTGATTGAAGGTCGATGTACCTGCCTGTTGATAACTGATATTCCCAGACAATTGTTTCACCCTCTGACTGTTTGTGACTTGTGTTATGGTTGGTGAACAGTGACCACACATATTGAAATCCTTTGGTCGTGGTTAGTGACATATGCATAGTTTGGTTTTTTGGTGTGCATAGTAGCCACACCATGCCACAACGTATTGACATTATTTGTCCTTTTTAGTTGATAGGGTTCCCATAGGGTTCCCAACCCATTGTTTTACCCTCTGACTCGTGTTATGAGTTGTCAATGTTGACCACACATAGTAGACTTCTTCGGTCATAGTCAGCGACGTATGGATCTTTTGGTTGGTCACTGTGCACGCTAGCCACACCGTGCCACTACTTGTTGAAGGTCCTTGTACTTGCTAGTTAATGACTAGTTTTCCCAATCCATTGTTTCCCCCTCTGACCATTTCTGATTCGTATTATGAGTTTTCAACGTTGACCACACACTGTGAAATTGTTTTGGTCATGGTTAGTGACATATGCCTACTTTGGGCTGTCAATGTACATGGTTACCACACTGGCTTACTACGTATTGAAGGGCTTTGTACTTTCTAGTTGATAGCTAGTGTTCCCAAACCAGTGTTGCCTCCCCCCCCCCCCCCCCCCCCCCCCTGACTATCTCTGACTCGTGTTGTGAGTTGTCAGCGTTGACCACATGAAGTTAAATTCGATGGTCATGGTCAGTGACTTATGCATACTTTGGTTGGTCACTGTGCATGATAGACGCACTGTGCCACTACATATTGAAGGTATTTATACTTGCTAGTCGATAACTAGTATTCACAAACCATCATCTTCCACTCTGACCATTCGTGACTCGTGTTATGAGTTGTCAAAGTTTACCATGGTTAGTGACATGTTCCTACTTTGGTTGGTCATCGTGCATGGTATCCACACTGTGCCGTGACGTATTGGAGGTCCTTGTGCTTGATAGTTGATACCTGGTGTTCTCAATCCACTGTGTCCACCTCTGACCATTTGCGAGTCGTATTATGCGTTGTCAATGCTGACCACACACAGCAGATTTCTTTGGTCAATGGCAGTACATATGCGTACTTTGGTCGGTCGTTGTTCATGGTAGCCACACCATGCTACTACTGATTGAAGGTCGTTGTACTTGCTAGTTTAGAACTGGTATTCCATGGAAGAAGGCATATGAGTTGTCAGCGTTGAACACACAGAGTGAAATTCTTTGGTCATGGTCAATGACATATGCCTACTTTGGTTGGTCGTTGCGCATGGTAGCCACGCTGTGCAAATAGTTATTAAAGGTCTTTGTACTTGCTAGTCAAAAACTAGTATTCCCCGACCATTGTTTCCCCATCTGACCATTTGTGACTTATATCATGAATTGTCAACGTTGATCACACAAAGTGAAGTTATTTGGTCATGATCAGTGATGTATGCCTACTTTGGTTGGTCATTGTACATTGTAGCCACACCGTACCACTACTTATGAAAGGTTTTCGTACTTGCTAGTTAACAACTATAATTTCCAAACCATTTCCCCCCTCTGACCAGTTGTGACTCACTTAGGGAGTTGTCAATGTTTACCACACTTTTCCACTACTCATTGAAGGTCTTTGTACATACTATTTAATAACTAGTATCTCCAAACCATTATTTCCCCCTTTGACCATTTGTGACTTGTATTATGGGTTGTCAACGTTGACCATCGATATTGAAATTGTTTGGTCATGGTCAGTGACATATTCCTACTTTGGATGGTCATTGTGCATTGTAGTCACACTGTGCCACTACTTATTGAAGGTCTTTGTGCATGCTATTTGACAACTAGTATCTCCAAACCATTGTTTCCCCCCCCCCCCCCCCCCCCCCGACCATTTTTGACTTGTATCATGGGTTGTCAACGTTGACCACACATAGTGAAATTCTTTGGTCATGGTCAGTGACATATGCCTACTTTGGTTGGTCATTGTGCATGGTAGCCACACTGTGCCTCTACTTATTGAAGGTCTTTGTACTTGCCAGTCGATAGTTAGTATTCCCAAACCATCGTTTCCCCCCTCTCACCATTTGTGACTTGTATTATGAGATGTCAATGTTGACTACGCATAGTGGAAATCTTTCGTCATGGTCGGTGACATATGCCTAATTTGGATGGTCATTGTGCATGGTAGCCACACTGTGCTGCTACTTCTTAAAGGTCTTTGAACATGGTAGTTGATAACTAGTATCCTAAACCCATTGTTTCCCCCTCTGACCATTTGTGACTCCTATTATGAGTTGTCAACGTGGACCACACATAGTAAATTCCTTGGGCATGGCCAGTGACATATGCCTACTTCGGTTGGTCATTGTGCATGGTAGCCACACCGTGCCACTATTTGTTTAAGGTCTTTGTACTTGCTAGTTGATAACTTGCGTTCCTGAACCTATTCTCCCCCCTCTGACGATTCTTGACTTATATTATAATTTGTCAACGTTGACCACACATAGTGAATTTCTTTGGCCATGGTCAGTGCATATGCCTACCCTGGTTGGCCATTGTGTATGGTAGCCACACTGTGCCACTACTAATTGAAGGTCTTCGTACTTGCTAGTTAATGACTAGTATTCCCAAACCATTGTTTCACCCTCTGACCACCTGTGACTCGTATTCTTAGTTGGCAACATTGACGACACATTGTGAGGTTATTGTATAATGGTCACTGACATACGCCTACTTTGGATGGTCATTGTGCATGGTAGTCACACCGTGCCTCTACGTATTCAGGGTATTTCTGATTGTTAGTCGATAACTATTATTTCCAAACCATTGTTTTCCCCTTTGACCATTTGTGACTTGTACTACGAGTGGTCATGTTGACCACACACAGTGAAGTTATTTGGTCATGGTCAGTGACATATGCCTACTTTGGTCGGTTATTGTGCATGCTAGCCACACCCTGCCACTACTTATTGAAGATAGTTGTTCTTGCTAGTCGGAAACTAGTGTTCACAAGCCAGAGTTCCTCCCTGAGACCATTTGTGACTTGTCTTCTGAGTTATCAATGTTGACCACACAAAGTGAACTTCTTTGGTCATGGTCAGTGACACATGCCTACTTTGGTTGGTCATATTGCATGGTAGCCACACCGTGCCACTAGTTATTAAAGCTCTTTATACTTGCTAGTCGATAACTAGTATTTCAAAACCATTGTTCCCCCTATTTTACCATTTGTGACTCGTATTCTGATGTTTCAACATTGACCACACGTAGTGAAATTCTTTGGTCATGGCTACTGACATATGCCTACGTTGGGTGGTCATTGTGCATGGTAGCCACGCCGTGCCACTACTTATTGATGGTCTCTGTACTTGCTAGACAAAAAGTATTATTTCTAAACCATTATTCCCCCCTCTGACCATTTGTGACTCGTATTATGAGTTGTCAATGTTGACCACACATAGTGAGATTGTTTGGTCATGGTCACTATCATATGCCTACTTTGCTTGGTCATTGTGCATGGTAGCCACACCGAGCTACTACTTATAGAAGGTCTTTGTGCTTGCTAGTTGGAAACCAGTATTTTCAAATCATTGTTTGCCACTCTGTCTATTTGTGGCTTGTATTGTAATTTGGCAACGTTGACCACACATAGATAAATTCTTTGGTCATGGCGGGTGACATATGCTTGCGTTCGTTGGTCATTGTGCATGGTAGCCACACCGTTCCACTACTTATTGAAGGAATTTTTATTGGCTAGTCAATGAATTGTATTCCAAAACCACTGTTCCTCCCTCTGACCATTTGCAACTCATATTATGCGCTGTAAACGTTGACCACACATAGTGAAATTATTTGGTTATGGTCAGTGATGTATGCCTACATTGGTTGGTCATTGTGCATGGTAGCGACGCCGTGGCACTACGGTCTGAAGGTCTGTTCACTTGCTATTTAACAACTGGTGTTCTCAAATCATTCTTTCCTCCTCCAACCATTTGTGACTCGTATTATGGGTTGTGAACGTTTTCCTCACATAGTGAAATTCTCTGGTCATGGTCAGTGACATATGCCTGCTTTTGTTGGTCATTGCGCATGATAGCTACATGGTGCCAAAACTTATTGAAGGTCCTTGTACTTGCTAATCAATAACTAGTATTCCCAAACCATTATTTCCCCCCCTTACCATTTGTCACTCATATGACGAGTTGTTAACATTGACCACACATAGTGAAATTCTTTGGACATGGTTAGTGACATATGCCTACTTTGGTTGATCATTGTGCATGGTAGCCACATCTTGCCAATACTTATTGAAAGCTGTTGTACTTGCTATTGAACAACTAGTATTCCAAAATAATAGATTCCCTCTCTGACCATTTGTGACTCGTATTATGACTTGTCAACGTTGACCACACATAGTAAAATTCCTCGGTCATGTTCAGTGTCATATGCCTACTTTGGTTGGTCATTGTGCATAATAGCCACACCATGCCAATACTATGTGAAGGTGTTTGTACTTGCTAGTCGATAACTAGTATTCCTATGTATTGGCTAGAAAGGACGACGAACTTCACTGACAAAGAATTTCACTAGTACTTGCTAGTCGATAACTAGTATTCGATAACTAGTGGTCACAAATGGTCAGAGGGAGAGACAATGGTTTTGGGAACCCTATGCATTGACTAGAAAGGACGAAGAACTTCAATACGTAGTGGCACAGTGTGGCTGCTATGCACACCAAACAACCAAACTAGGCATATGTCAATGACCATGACCAGAGAATTTCAATATGGGTGGTCACCGTTCACCAACCATAACACGTGTCACAAACGGTCAGAGGGGAAAACAATGGTCTGGGAACATCAGTTCTCAACTAGCAAGTACAGCGACCTTCAATCAATATAAGCACGGTGTGGCTACCATGCACAATGACCAACCAAAGTAGGCATATGTTCTGCCTTTGACCAAAGAGATCCGCTGTGTGTGGTCAGCGTTGACAACTCATAATATGAGTCACAAATGGTCAGAGGGTGAGACAATGGTTTGGGAACACCAGGTATCAACTAGCAAGCACAAGGACCTTCAATAAGTTGTGGCATGGTGTAGATACCATGCACGATGACCAACCAAGGTAGGCATATGTCACTGACCATGACCAAATAATGTCACTAAGTGTGGTAACCTTTGACAACCCATAACACGAGTCACAAATGGTCAGGGTGGAAGATAATGGTTTGTGAATACTAGTTATCCACTAGCAAGTACAAATACCTTTAATATGTAGTGGCACAGAGTGGCTCCCATGCACAATGACCAACCAAAGTATGCATACGTCACTGACCATGACCAACGAATTTCACTTCATGTGGTCAGTGTTGACAACTCACAACACGAGTCACACATAGTCAAAGGGGGGTAACAATGGTTTGGGAACACTAGCTATTAACTAGAAAGCACAAATACCTTAAATATGCAGTGGCACGGCGAGGTAACCATGTAAAGTGACAAACCAAAGTAGGCATATGTCACTAACCATGACCAAACGAAATTCATAGTGTGTGGTCAATATTAAAAACTCATAACATGAGTCACAAATGGTCGGAGGGGGAAACAATGGGTTGGGAAGACTAGGAATCAACTAGCAAGTACAAAGAACTTCAACAAGCAGTGGCACGGGTTGGCTAGCGTGCACAGTGACCAACCAAAGGATGGATACGTCACCGGCTATGACCGAAGAAATCCAGTGTGCGTGGTAAACATTGACAACTCACAACACGAGTTACAAATGGCCAGAGGGAGAGATAATGGTTTTGGAACCCTATTCATGGACTAGAAAGGAAACTTCAATACGTACTGGCACGGTGTGGCTACTATGCACACCAGACAACCAAACTAGGCATATGTTACTGACCATGACCAAAGAAATTCAATATAGGTGATCAACGTTCACCAACCATAACACGAGTCACAAATGGTCAGAGGGGGAAAACATGGCCCGGGAATATAATTTTTCAACTAGCAAGTACAATACCCTTCAATCCGCTGTAGCACGGTGTGGCTACCATGCAAAATGACCGACCAAAGTAGGCATATGTACTGCCTTTGATGAAAGAAATCCGCTGTGTGTGGTCAACGTTGACAACTCATAATTCGAGTCTGAAATAGTCGGAGGGGGAAACAATTGTTTGGGAACACCAGGTATCAATTAGCAAGCACAACGACCTTCAATCCATTGTGGCACGGTGTGGATACCATGCACCATGACCAGCCATTGTATTTTTATGTCACTGACCATGACCAAAGAATGTCACCATGTGTGGTAAACTTTGACAGCTCACAACACGAATCACAAATGGTGAGTGTGGAAGACAATGGTTTCTGAATACTAGTTACTGACTAGAAAGTACAAATACCTTCAATATGTAGTGGCAGAGTGTGGCTACAATGCACAGTGACCAACCAAGGTATGCATATGTCACTGATCATGACTAAAGAATTTCACTTCATGTGGTGAATGTTGACAACTCACAACACGATTCACAGATATTCAGATGGGCTAACAACAGTTTGGGAACACTAGCTATCAACTAGAAAGTACAAAGACATTCAATTTTGAGTGACACGGTATGGTAACCATGTACGGGGACAAACCAAAGTAGGCATATGTCACTAACCATGACCAATCGGATTTCACAGTGTGTGGTCAACGTTGGAAACTCATAAAACGCGTCACAAATGGTCAGTGGGGGAAACCATGGATTGGAAACACTAGTTTTCAACTAGCAAGTAGAAATATTCTCAACAAGTAGTAGCACAGTGTGGCTAGCATGCACAATAACCAACCAAAGGATGCATACGTCACTGACTATGACCGAAGAAGTCCACTATGTGTGGTCAACATTGACAACTCATAAGATGAGTCACAAATGGTCAGAGGGAGAGACAATGGTTTGGGAACCCTATGTATCGACTAGAAACGACAAAGAACATCAATAGGTGGTAGCACGGTGTGACTAATATGAACACCAAACAACCAAACTAGGCATATGTCACTGACCATGACCAGAGAATTTCAATATGGGTGATCAACAATGACCAACCATAACAGGAGTCACAAACGGTCAGGGGAGGAAACCATGCTATGGGAATATGAGTTCTCAACTAGCAAGTACAACGAACTTCAGTCAATAGTAGCACTGTGTGGCTACCATGCACAATGACCGACCAAAGTAGGCACATGTACTGCCTTTGACCAAAGAAATTCGTTGTGTGTGGTCAACGTTGACAACTCACAATACGAGTCACAAATGGTCAGAGGGGGGAAACAATGGTTTGGGAACACCAAGTATCAAATAGCAAGCACGAGGAGCCTCAAAACGTTGTTGCAGGATGACCAACCAAAGTAGGCATATGTCAATGACATAGACCAAACAATGTCATTAAGTGTGGTAAACTTTGACAGCTCATAACATGAGTCACAAATAGTCAGGGTGGACGGCAATGGTTTGTGAATACTAGTTATTGACTAGCAAGTACAAATATCTTCAATATGTAGTGGCAGAGTGTGGCTACAATGCACAGTGACCAACCAAAGTATGCATATGTCACTAACCATGACCAAAGAAGTTCACTTCATGTGGTCAATATATACAACTCACAACACGAGTCACAAATAGTCAGGGGGGGGCTAACAATGGTTTAGGAACACTAGCTGTCAAGAAGAAAGCACAAAGACCTTCAATATGTAATGAGACAGCGTGGTACTTATGTACAGTGACAAAGCGAAGTAGGCATATGTCACAAGCCATGAACAAACGGATTTGGCAGTGTGTGGTCAACATTGACAACTCATAACACGAGTCACAAATGGTCAGAGGGAGAGACAATGGTTTGGAAACCCTATGTTTTGACTAGAAAGGACAGATAACTTCAATACGTAGTGGCACAGTGTGGCTACTATGCACACCAAACAACCAAACTAGGCATGTATCACCGACCATGATGAAAGAATTTCAATATGGGTGATCAACATTCACCAACCACAACACGAGTCACAAACGGTCAGAGGGGGAAATAATGGTCTATGAATACCTGTTCTCAACTAGCAAGTACAACGATCTTCAATCAGCATAAGCAAGGTGTGGCTACCATACACAATGACCGACCAAAGTAGGCATATGAACTACCTTTGACCAAATAAATCCGCTGTGTGTGGTCAGCGTTGACAGCTCATAATGGGAGTAAGAAATGGTCAGAGGGGGGAACAATGGTTTGGGAACACCAGGTATCAACTAGCAAGCACAAGGACCTTCAATAAGTTGTGGCACGGTTTGGATACCATGCACGATGACCAACCGAGGTAGGCATATGTCACTGACCATGACCAAATAATGTCACTAAGTGTGGTAAACTTTGACAACTCATAACACGAGTCACAAATGGTCAGGGTGGAAGATAATGGTTTGTGAATAGTACTTATCGACTAGAAAATACAAATTCCTTCAATATGTTGTGGCACAGCGTGAATACCATGCACATTGACCAACCAAATATGCATATGTCCCTGACCATGACCAACAATTTTCACTTCATGTGGTCAGCGTCGACAACTCACAACACAAGTAACTGATAGTCAGATGGGGGGTAACAATGGTTTGGGAACACTGGCTATCAACTAGAAAGCACAAAGATCTTCAATACGTAGTGACACGGCATTGTAACCATGTATAGTGACAAACAAAACTACACATATGTCACTAACCATGAGCACAGAATTTCAATGTGGGTGGTCAACGTTGAAAACTCATCACACCAGTCACAAATGGTCACAGGGGGAAGCAATGGGTTTGGAACACTAGTTATCAACTAGCAAGTATGAAGAAGTTAAAAAAGTGGTGGCAAGGTGTGGCTAGCGTGCATAGTGACCAACCAAAGGATTAATACCTCACTGAATACGACGGAAGAAGTCCACTGTGTGTGGTCAACGTTGAAAACTCATAACACAAGTCACGGATGGTCAGAGAGAGAGAGACAATGGTTTGGGAACCCTATGCATGGACTAGAATGGAATACCTTCAATACGTAGTGGCATGGTGTGGTTACTATGCACACCAAACAACCAAACTAGGCACATGTCACTGACCATGACCAAATAATTTCAACATGGGTGGTCAATGTTGACCAACCACAACACGAGTCACAAACTGTCAGAGGGGGAAGCAATGGTCCGGGAATATCTTTTATCAACTAGCAAGTAAAACAACCTTCAATCAGTAGTAGAACGGTGTGGCTACCATGCACGATGACCGACCAAAGTAGGCATATGTACTGCCTTTGACCAAAGAAATCCACTGTGTATGGTCAACGTTGGCAACTCATAATACGAGTCACAAATAGTCGGAGGGGGAAACAATCGTTTGGGAACACCAGGTTTCAACTAGCAAGCACAATGACCTTCAGTACGTTGTGGCACGTTGTGGATACCAAGCACATTGACCAACCATATGTCACTGACCATGACCAAAGAATCTCACCATGTGTGGTAATCTTTGACAACTCACATCACGAGTCACAAATGGTCAAAGTGGAAGACAATGGGTTATAAATATTAGTTATCAACTAGCAAGTACAAATACATTCAATATCAAGTGGCACAGCATGGCTACAATGCACAGTGCCTAACCAAAGTATGCATATGTGACTGACCATGACCAACGAAATTCACTTAATGTGGTCAACGTTGACAACTCAAAACATGAGTAACAGATAGTCAAAGGGGGTAACAATGGTTTGGGAACACTAGCTATTAACTAGAAAGCACAAATACCTTTAATATGCAGCGACACGTCAAGGTAACCATGTACAGTGAAAAACCAAAGTAGGCATATGTCACTAACAATGACCAAACAAATTTCACAACGTGTGGTCAATATTGAAAACTCATAACACGAGTCACAAATGGTCAGAGGGGGAAACAATGGGTTGGGACCATTAGTTATCAACTAGCAAGTACGAAGAAATTCAACAAGTATTGGCACGGTTTGGCTAACGTGCACAGTGACCAAAAAATGATGAATACGTCACTGACTATGACCAAAGAAATCCAGTATGTGTGGTTAACATCGACAACTCATAACACGAGACACAAATGGTCAGAGGGAGAAACAATGGTTTGCGAACCCTATGCATGGAGTAGAAAGGACAAATAACTTCTATACATAGTGGCACGGTGTGGCTACTGTGCACACCAAACAACCAAACTAGGCATATGTCACTGACCATGACCAAAGAATTTCAATATGGGTGGTCGATGTTCACCAACCATAACACGCGTCACAAACAGCCAGAGGGGGAAACAATGGTCCAGGAATATCAGTCCTCAACTAGCAAGTACAACGCCCTTCATTCAGTAGTAGCACGGTGTGGCAACCATGCACAATGACCGACCAAAGTAGGCATATGTACTGCCTTTGACAAAACAAAATCCACTCTATGTGGTCAACGTTGACAACTCACAATTCAAGTCACAACTAGTCAGAGGGGGAAACAATTTTTTGGGAACATTAGGTATCAAGTAGCAAGCACAATGAGATTCAATATGTTGTGGCACGGTTCTGATACCACGCACAATGACCAACCAAGGTATGCATATGTCACTGACCATGACCAAAGAATTTCACTTCATGTGGTCAATGTTGATAACTCACAACAGGAGTCACAGATATTCAGAGGGGCTAACAACGGTTCTGGAACACTAGCTATCAACTAGAAAATACAAAGACATTTGATTTTTAGGACACGGCATGGTATCAGAACCATGTACAGGGACAAACCAGAGTAGGCATATGTCACTAATCATGACGAAACGGATTTTCAAGTGTGTGGTCAACCTTGAAAACTCATAACACGAGTTACAAATGGTCAGTGGGGGAAACCATGGGTTGGGAACACTATGTATTGACTAGAAAGGGCAAATAGCTTCAATACGCATTGGCATGGTGTGGCTAATATACACACCAAACAACCAAACTAGGCATATGCCACTGATCATGACCAGATAATTTCAATATGGGTGGTCAACGTTGGCCAACCATAACATGAGTCATAAACGGTCAGGAGAGGAAACAATGCTATGGGAATATCAGTCCTCAACTAGTAAGTACAACGACCTTCAGTCAGTAGTAGCACAGTGTGGCTACCATGGACAATGACCGACCAAAGTAGGCATATGTACAGCTTTTGACCAAAGAAATCCGATGTGTGGTCAATGTTGACAACTCATAATGTGAGTCACAAATGGTTAGAGGGGGAAACAATGGTTTGGGAATGCCAAGTATCAAATAGCAAGCACAAAGGGCTTCAATACGTTGTGGCGCGGTATGGAGACCATGCACGATGACCAGCCGAAGTAGGCATATGTCACTGACCATGACCAGATAATGTCACTACGTGTGGTAAACTTTGACAACTCATAACACGAGTCACAAATGGTCAGAGTGGAAAACAATGGTATGTGAATACTAGCTATCGAGTAGCAAGTACAAATACGTTCAATATGCAGTGGCACAGCGTGACTACCATGCAGAGTGACAAACCAAAGTTTGCATATGTCACTGACCATGACCAACGAGTTTCACTTCCATATTTAGAGGGGGTAACAATGGTTCGAGAACACTAGCTATCAATTAGAAAGGAGAGAGCCCTTCAATACGTAGGGACACTACGTTGTAACCATGTACAGTGACAAACCAATGTAGGCACATGTCACCAACCATGACCAAAAGAATTTCACAGTGTGTGGTCAACGTTGAAAACGCATAACACGAGTCACAAATGGTCAGAGGGGGAAACAATGGGTCAGTGTTGCCTTCGTTGCTTGTAGGAGGAGCATTACAACGCCCTCAGAACCGCGAGGCACATCGATGCTCCATCGATGTGGTGTTGGGTCGTAGTCATGACCGGGACCGTTAGAGCCACAGTTTTGGACACGCCCATGTCGTCACGCAGATTATTGCTACCACAAAGTGTGTTGCTGTGTTCGGCTCCAAAACCCTCGTTACGGAGACGCATGCTTGCATTCACATCTGATACATTAATCTTGGCATGTGGCAGGACTGCATATGTTGGACCAATGTGTGTCTTGCATGTGGAGGTCGACATGTGAACCTTCGAGAGGATGGACTGATGGGCAATGCTCATCCCCCATCCTTGGCCAGCCTTTCTAAGTCCAGTCCATGCGCAACCTCGTTCTTTGGCAATAATGGGGACCAATGAACACATGGCGGAGATAAAGGTCAAAATGTAAATTAGTGAGATGTTATGTACTCGACAAGTGCGTCTGTCGAACATAGTTTGCATGCGAACCGACCAAGACAATGTTTTGTTACGAATTATGGATTTTGTTTATTCTGCCGCTACCCCCCCATTCAAACATTCAAACCATGTTTGAGCAGTGATCTATGCAAAGAAAAGGAGGAACCGATCGACGATCGGTTCCCCGGCCATTCAGGCTGTTGAATCGACGGTCTACGAGCGGCGATCATAGACCGTTGATTCGGCAGCCAAATCAGCCGTTACCAATGCAAGGCAGTCCTGAATGCATCAAGCACCAACAACTGGTTCATTTGTGACGGCTCAACCCGTGGTTGTGTCTTAGTAACAACACATTGCCCTGCTCCACGATGTAGCCAACACTTGGTCAGATTAGACGTTGTTGGCGGATCCCACCCGGCGGACATTCCTCTTGCCATGGCTTCTCAACGAAGTTCTCAGCCAAGCTCAAACAGAGCTTCTACTACTTCATCCGGTCCCTCGACTGCTCCAGTGTCTGCTATGTCTGGCCAATTCGACGCAAGCAAGTGGAATCCACCTAGGAGGAGGACACTGACTGGCGACTTTCTTACCAAGGAGCTGTCTAAGCACTGCAAACCGAGTCTAACAAGGAGCAAGAAGGCAGGCTTCGTTTGGGGGTCATGTGCTAAGAAAGTGAGCGGTACGTGTGACCGCATCCGCAGCCACTTCGCTTGCAATAATCCAAACGTGGGGAAGTGTCCCCGCCCTCCTCCAACAACCAGGGATGCTCTAGGCTTGGAGCGTTTCCCTCCCCCTGCAACAGGCTAGCAGCCATACAGTGCGAAGTTGTACAAGGGAGAGGGTGCCGAGTGGGGAATGAAGGACAAGCCCGTCGCCTGGCTGAAGTTGTGGGAGGCACAAGAGAAGGCAACACAGGCAGCCACCGTGGGAATCACACTGCAAAAGGACTCCTGTGACAATGAAGATGGACACACTGTCCGTCCAAGCAGGCCGGCAGCCACAACATCTCTTGAGGGTTTGATCCCGCTGTTTGACATTAACAAGGCAGCAATGTTCCGCCAATCAACCATGGTTGAGCACTGAGACAGGTACTACAATGACCGCTGCCAGCTGGACATCGTAAAGCTGATGGCCATTGCAACCCTGCCTATATCGGTCTGTCGAGAATCTGTTCTCCTTGAAGTCATCAAGTCAGGGTAGAAGACAACTGCCGGTTTCCGGCTGCCAAGCAGGGACACTGTGACCACCGAGCTGCTGCCTAAGTTGGATGCAGAGTTAGCAGAGCTTGATGCGCCGCTGATGCAGGGATGGTCGACATACAGAACAAGCCTGGCTGCGGATGAGTGGTCTAACAGGAAGGTTAGACCCATCTACAATGCCATGGTAGTGAATGCCATGGGATCCGTCCATGTGTCTTCACGTGATGCCAGTGGACTGACAAGAGATGCTAACCATGCTGCTTCCATGATAGAGGAAGCAATTGCAGCTGTGGGTGAGGACATAGTTGTTTATGTGATCTGTGACAATGCGTCTGTCAATAAAAAAGCATTTTCTGAGCTCAAGACAAAGTTCCCAAAGCTGTTCTTTCAAGGATGTTGTGCGCATAACATATACCTCATCATGAAGAACATGAGGAAGTCGGCATGGGGTGCTGGGATCATTGAAAAATGTGAAAAGGTGATTGCCTTTTTCAGGAACGCCATACCTCCGACATGGCTCGAGGACAAGACAGGGGGGAGGTGCTGAAGAACAGGTATAACACCCGCTTTGCATCTGTCTTTGACATGGTTGAGAGGTTGCTAGAGCTGAGGGAGGAGTTGGAGGAGTTTGTGCAGCTGGATGTTTGGAAGCAGATTGGGTCGCAGAGGGATGCGGGGTTCAGGAGCAGGAAGAAGGAGGTGAGAAGGATTGAATACCGCAAGGTCTTCTGGCTGCAGGTGAGACAGCTGAAGGATCTGTTGTTACCGTCAATGTTGACCTCGTAGTCCGTTGTAGGGGCCCTACAACGACAACGCTACAACGAAGTACAACGTTGCCCCAACGTTGTGTGGTAGGCCTCTTACACGACCCGGGGCTGACCAAAATGGACATATGGCTCACCAGGGAGTCTTCGACAGGGAACACGGGAATTTTGCAAAAATCGGAGTTTCAGGTCCGCGTACGAGGGCTGACCCGCGACCACCTACTTCGACGGATAGCATGGTAGCATGTGCTGCATCACAGCATGCAATGCATGCATCATACAGCTCAGCAAGGGCAAGGCAATGACTGGTTTTCTTACAGCAAGATCTATCCATTGGGCCAATTGCATGAGCAGCCTCACCTCAAGCTAAGCAGATTGCAAGGTCCACGTGTAACCCAACCGCACCATTGAACTGAAGATTCCTTGATTCCTTTTTTCATTTTTGTTTCATGAAGTTTGTATCACACTCGTCTTTTGCCAACTTGTATGCGTGATTCGTTCACCATTCTTGCTTCTTACATGCACCTCACCCAATAAATGTTCATACATTATACCTGTCAAAATTCGTAAAATATTCGTTGAATTGAGGCTACATGCATCATCTTGCAATGCCAGTCCAGGATCACGGATGCATGGGTCATCCGTGCATCACAACCCTAGGCACACGGTCGCCGAAGCCCTTCCTTCGGTCCATCACATTGCAATGCCAATCCGAGGCATGTTATGTGTCATCCATGGGTCATCCATGAATGGGTCATCCATCCGAGGCTCGCGCTTGCCGAAGTCTTCTTGGAAGGACTTAGGCGTTCGACGAGCTCAAAAAGTAATCGGCTTCAGTAATGCCCCACCCTTCTGCTAGCCGTCTGATGCGACACTTGTGTCACACCAGCATGGCGTCTCAAGCTTCTGGCTCGTCGTCTCACCCGTCTCGGGGGGCCAGCTCTGCTGCTGGCACCGTTCAGTCACCTATTCCTTCATCTGGCGTTACCGACGCCTCCTTCAACCCTACTCGCTGGAATCCTCCGCAAAAGCGCCAGTGCAGCGGTGAATTTCTGACAAAGGAGTTGAGCAAGCACTGTGACCCTGTCCCAACAAAGACAAAGAAAGTGGGGTGGCGCTGTGGCTCATGCGGCACCATCAAAGCAGGGACCTGTGACCGTATTCGCGGCCATTTTAGCGGCGAAAACCACAACATCGGACTGTGCCCGTACCCACCACCAACTGCCCGCGATGCCCTCGGGCTGGAGTGAGTTCCGCCGCCTCCCTCAGGATGGAAGCCGCAAAGTGTCCAGCTGTACAAGGGACTTGGAGCAGAGTGGGGGACCAAGGACAAACCTGTGCAGTGGGTAAAACTATGGGAGAAGTACCAGGTGCAGGCCTCAGCCGCAGCAGCCGGGGTCATGTTGGAGGCCGACAGTGACGATGAGGGGCCTCACCCCGGACAGTCCATCCGTCAGGAGAGTCAAGCAACAGCCTCAGACATTGTCCCTATGTTCGACGTGAGGAGGGCTGCCTCTTTCCGGCAGACCAGCATGGACAAGCACATCGAGCGCGGCCACAATGATAGGTGCCAGCTGAACGTGNCTAGATGCTCCCTTGAAGCAGGCATGGGATATCTACGGCTGCTCTGTGGCCGTGGACGAATGGGCAGACCGTCAAGTCAGGCCCATTTACAACGCGATGGCCTGCAATGCCCAAGGATCTGTCCACCTCTTCTCACGTGACGCCAGCGGCCTTAGCAGGGATGCTGACCACACGGCCAGCATGATCGAAGCTGCTGTTGAGGCTGTAGGTGTGGAGAGGGTGGTCTCGGTGATATGTGACAACACTTCCACCAACAAGAAGGCCTTCACTGATCTGAAAGAGAAGTACCCGCAGCTGTTCTTCCAGGGGTGCTGCGCGCACAACGTCGACCTCATCATGAAAGACATCGGGAAAAGCGACTGGGGGGCATCCATCATCAGCAGGTGTGAAAAGGTGGTGTCTTACGTGCGCAACAATGACTTACCGCGCTCCTGGCTTCGTGAAAGGACCAACGGCAAAATCCTCGTGCCACGCTGTGACACCAGGTTTGCCTCCACCTTCGACATGGTCGAGCGCCTGCTTGACCAGAAGGAAAACTTGGAGACAATGGTGGACACGGACCTCTGGAAGCAGATGGGAATGCGAAGGGATGCAGGTTTCAAGGCGAGGAAGAAGGAGGTGCGGCGTCTTGTCCGTCGCAGGGTGTTTTGGGTTCAGGTCCGTCAGCTCAAAGATCTACTGGAGCCACTGGTGAGAGCATTGCGGGTGGCGGACAGGAGTGGTGGCTCTGCAGGTGAAATATACGAGGGCCTCCTTGACTGTTCAGAGGAGCTCAGGGCACTGGGTGAGAAGAAGGGCAGGAAACCAGCCAGGGTGCCCAAGTCCTATGTGAAGTTTGCTCTAGGCAGGCTGAATGCACTCTGGACAAAGGACATATCTTGCCCATTGTATGCCGCAGCCCGCCGCATGCACCCTGAGCATTTTGGCAACGATCTGTCACAAGATTCAGCCACCATGCAGGCATGGCAGGCTGTGGTGGATGCGCTGGTGCCTGGTGACAAGCATGATGACTTGATGCATGAGATTTCCGCATTCCAGAGAGGTCAGGTCATGGTCCAGCCAGTCCCATCTGTCACTGCACGGAAGAACGCAAAGGCTGTGGCAGCTGTGGCCAAGGTTCAGTGCAGGAGCATGACTCCTGTGGAGTGGCACATCAACTACATGCATTACATGCCCACATTGCGTGACCTTGCACTGAAAGTGTTGTCTCAGCCTTGTTCGTCATCTGAATGTGAGCGTGTGTTCTCCACTCATGAGTTGGTGCACACTGCACGTAGGAACCGCCTGCTCGTTTCAAC
>SZWC01000114.1:377402-411943 GCA_023375785.1 Penium margaritaceum | reverse complement strand
GGTCAACGTTGAAAACTCATAACACGAGTCACAAATGGTCAGTGGGGGAAACCATGGAATGGGGACACTAGTTATCAACTAGCAAGTAGAAAACTTTTCAACAAGTAGTGGCACAATGTGGCTAGCGTGCACAGTGGCCAACCAAAAGATGCACACTGACTATGACCGAAGATATCCACTATGTATGGTGAACATTGACAACTCATAACACGAGTCACAAATGTTCATAGGAAGAGACAATGGATTGAGACCCCAATGTATCGGCTAGAAAAGACAAAGAAATTCAATACGTAGTGGCACGGTGTGGCTACAATGCACACCAAACAACCAAACTAGGCATATGGCACTGACCATGACCGAAGAATTTCAATATGGGTGGTCAACACGCACCAACCATAACATGAGTCACAAACGGTCAGAGGGGGAAACAATGGTCTGTGAATATTAGTTCTGACCTAGCAAGTACAGTGACCTGCAATCAGTGTAAGCACGGTGTGGCTACCATGCACAATGACCGACCAAAGTAGGCATATGTACTACCTTTGACCAAAGAGATTTGCTGTTTTTGGTCAGCGTTGACAAATCATCATAAGATTCAAAAATGGTCAGAGGGGGAGACAATAGTACGGGAACACCAGGCATCAACTAGCAAGTACAAGGACCTTCAATACGTTGTGGCACGGTGTGGACACCATGCACGATAACCAACCAAAGTAGGCATATGTCACTGACCATGACCAAAGAATGTCACCATGTGTGGTAAACTTTCACAACTCATAACACGAGTCACAAATGGTAAGAGTGGAAGATAATGGTTTCTAAATACTAGTTATCCACTAGCAAGTACAAATACCTTCACTATGCAGTGGCACACTGTGGTTACAATGCACACTGACCAACCAAAGTATGCATATGTCACTGACCATGACCAACCAATTTCACTTCATGTGGTCAACATTTACAACTCATAACATGAGGCACAAAGGGTCAGTGGGGAAAACCATGGGTTGGGAACACTAGTTCTCAACTAGCAAGTAGACATATTTTCAACAAGTAGTGGCACGGTGTAGCTAACGTGCACAGTGACCAACCAAAGATTGCACACGTCACTGACTATGATCGAAGAAGTCAACTATGTATGGTAAACATTGACAACTCATAACACGAGTCACTAATGGTCAGAGGGAGAGACAATGGTTTGGGAACCATATGTATCAACTAGAAAGGACAAAGAACTTCAATATGAAGTGGTACGGATTGCCTACTATGCACACCAAACAACCAAACTAGGCATATGTCACTGACCGTGACCAAAGAATTTCAGTATGGGTGGTCAACATTCACCAACCATAACACAAATGAAAAATGATTAGAGGGGGAAACAATGGTCCACGAATATCAATTCTCAACTAGCAAGTACAATGACCTTCAATCAGTAGTAGCATGGTGTGGCTACTATGCACAATGACCGACCAAAGTATGCATGTGTACTGCCTTTGACCAAAGAAAACCGCTGTGTATGATCAACGTCGACAACTCATAATACGAGTCACAAATAGTCAGAGGGGGAAACAATTGTTCGAGAACACCATGTATCAACTAGCAAGCACAGTGACCTTTAGTACGTTGTGGCACGGTGTGGATACCATGGTCCATGACCAACCATATGTCACTGACCATGACCAAAGACTGTGACCATGTGTGGTAAACTTTGACAACTCATAACACGAGTCATAAATAGTCAGAGTGGAAGATATTGGTTTCTAAATACTAGTTATCGACTAGAAAGTACAAATACCTTCAATATGCAGTAGCAAAGTGTGGCTACAATGCACAGTGACCAACCAAAGTATGCATATGTCACTAACCATGACCAATGAATTCCACTTCATGTGGTCAATGTTGACAACTCACAACACGAGTCACACATATTCAGAGAGGGTAACAATGGTTTGGGAACACTAGCTAACAACTAGAAAGCACTGAGACCTTCGATACGTAGTGACACCGCGTGGCAACCATGTACACTGACAAACCAAAGTAGGTATATGTCACTAACCATGACCAAAAGAATTTCACAGTGTGTGGCCAACGTTGAAAACGCATAACACGAGTCACAAATGGTCAGAGGGGGAAACAATGGGTTGGGAACACTAGTTATCAACTAGCAAGTACAAAGACCTTCAACAAGCAGTGGCACGGTATGGATAGCGTACATAGTGACCAACCAAAGGATGCATACATCAATGACTATGACTGGAGAAGTCCACTATGTGTGGTCAACATTGACAACTCATAACACGAGTCACATATGATTAGAGAGGAAACAATGGTTTGGGAACCCTATGTATCGACTAGAAAGGGCAAGGAAATTCAATACGCAGTGGCACGGTGTGGCTAACATGCACACCAAACAACCAAACTAGGCATATGTCACTGACCATGACCAGATAATTTCAATATGGATGGTCACTGTAGACCAACCATAACACGAGTCACAAACGGTCAGGGATTGAAACAATGCTATGTACATATCAGTTCTCAAGTAGCAAGTACAACGACCTTCATTCAGTAGTAGCATGGTGTGGCTACCATGCACAATGACCGACAAAAGAAGGCATATGTACTGCCTTTGACCAAAGAAATCCGCTGTGTGTGGTCAACGTTGACAGCTCATTATACGAGTCACAAATGGTCAGAGGGGGGACCAATGGTTTGGGAACACCAAGTATCAAATAGCAAGCACAAGCAACTTCAATACGTTGTGGCACGGTGTGGATACCATGCACGATGACATACCAAAGTAGGCATATGTCAACGCCCATGACCAAATAACGTCACTAAGTGGGGTAAACTTTGACAACCTATAACACGAGTCACAAATGGTCAGGGTGGAAGATAATGGTTTATTGATACTAGTTATTGACTAGCAAATACAAATACCTTCAATATGTAGTGGCACAGTGTGGCTACAATGCACAATGATCAACCAAAGTATGCATATGTCACTGACCATGACCAAAGAATTTCACTTCATGTGGTCAATGTTGACAACTCACAACAGAATTCACAGATATTCAGAGGGGCTAGCAGTGGTTTGGGAACACTAGCTATCAAGGAGAAAGCACAAAGACCTTCGATGTGTAGTGACACGGCGTGGTAACCATGTACAGAGACAAACCAAAGTAGGCATATGTCACTAACCATGACCAAACGAATTTCACAGTTTGTGGTTACCTTCACAACTCATAGCACAAGTCACAAATGGGCAGTGGGGGAAACCATGGGTTGGGAATAGTAGTTCTCAACTAGCAAGTAGAAAGATTTTCAACAAGTAGTGGCAAAGTGTGTGGCTAGCGTGCACAGTGACTATCCAAAGGATGCATAATTCACTGACTATGACCGGAGAAGTCCACTGTGTGTGGTCGACATTGACAACTCATAACACGAGATTCAAATAGTCAGAGGGAGAGACAATGGTTTGGGAACCCTATGTACCAACTAGAAAGGACAAAGAACTTCAATACGTATGGTGTGGCACGGTGTGGCTCATATGCACACCAAACAACCAAACTAGGCATATGTCACTGACCATGACCAGAGGTTTTCAATATGGGTGGTCAACTTTGACCAACCATAACACGAGTCACAAACGGTCAGGGGAGGAAACAATGCTATGGGAATATTGGTTCTCAACTAGTAAGTACAATGACCTTCAGTCAGTAGTAGCACAGTGTGGCTACCATGCACAATGACCGACCAAAGTAGGCATATGTACTGCTTTTGACCAAAGAAATCCGCTGTGTGTGGTCAACGTTGACAAATCATAACACGAGTCACAAATGGTCAGAGGGGGAAACAGTGGTTTGGGAACACCAAGTATCAAATAGCAAGCACAAGGAGCTTCAATACGTTGTTGCACGGTGTGGATACCATGCACAATGACCAACCAAAGAAGGCATATGTCAATGACCATGATCAAGTAATGTCACTAACTGTGGTAAACTTTGACAACTCATAACACAAGTCACAAATGGTAAGATTGGAGGATACTCATTTGCGAATACTAGTTATCAATGAGAAAGTACAAATACCTTCAATATGCAGTGGCACAGAATGGCTACAATGCATAGTGTCCAACCAAAGTATGCATATGTCACTGACCATGACCAACGAATTTCAGTCCATGTGGTCAACATTTACAACCCAAAACACGTGTCACAGATATTCAGAGGGTGCTAACAATGGGTTGGGAACACTAGCTGTCAACAAGAGAGTACAAAGACCTTCGATACGTAAGAATACGGCGTGGTAACCATGTACAGTGACAAACCAAAGTAGGCATATGTCACAAACCATGACCAAACGGATTTCACAGTGTGTGGTCAACGTTGAAAACTCATAACACGAGTCACAAATGGTCAGGGTGGAAGATAATGGTTTGTGAATACTAGTTATCGACTAGCAAGTACAAATGCCTTCAATGTGTAGTTGCACAGCGTGGCTACCATGCACATTGACCAACCAAAGTATGCATGTGTCACTGACCATGACCAACGATTTTCACCTCATGTGGTCAGCGTTGACAACTCACAACACGAGTCACATATATTCAGAGGGGGGTAACAATGGTTTGGGAATACTAGCTATCAACTAGAAAGCACAAAGACCTTCAATACATAGTGACACGGCGTGGTAACCACGTGCAGTGACAAACCAAACTGGCATATGTCACTGACCATGACCAAAGAATTTCAATATGGGTTGTCAACGCTGAAAACTCATCACATGAGTCACAAATGGGCAGAGGGGGAAACAATGGGTTGGGAACACTATATATGAACTAGCAAGTATGAAGAACTTCAACAAGTAGTGGCACGGTGTTGCTTGCGTGCACAGTGACCAACCAAAAGATGAATACGTCACTGACTATGACGGAAGAAGTCCACTATGTGTGGTCAACGTTGACAAGTCCTAACATGAGTCACGAATGGTCAAAGGGAGAGACAATGGTTTGGGAACCGTATCCATGGACAAGCAAGGACAAATAACTTCAATACGTAGTGGCACGGTGTGGCTACTATGCACACTAAACAACCAAACTAGGCATATGTCACTGAATATGACCAAAGAATTTCAATATGGGTGGTCAACATTCACCAACCATAACACGAGTCACAAAAGGTCAGAGGGGGAAACAATGGTCTGGGAATATCAGTTATCAACTAGCAAGTACGACGACCTTCAATCAGTAGAAGCACGGTATGGCTACCATGCACAATAACCGACCAAGGAAGGCACATGTACTGCCTTTGACCAAAGAAATCCGCTGTGTATGGTCAACGTCGATAACTCATAATTAAAGTCACAAATATTCCGATGGGGAAACAATTGTTTGGGAACACCAGGTATCAACTAGCAAGATGAATGACCTTCAGTACATTGTGGTACAGTGTGGATACCGTGTACGATGACCAACCATATGTTATGACCATGACCAAAGAATGACACCATGTGTGGTAAACATTGACAACTCATAACTCGAGTCACAAGTGGTCAGAGTGGAAGATAATGGTTTCTAAATACTAGTTATCGACTAGCAAGTACAAATACCTTCAATATTCAGTGGCACAGTGTGGCTACAATGCACAGTGACCAACCAAAGTATGCATATGTCACTGACCATGACCAAAGAATTTCACTTCATGTGGTCAATGTTGACAACTCACAACACAAGTCACGGATATTCAGAGGGGCTAACAACGGTTTGGGAACGCTAGCTATCAAGTACAGAGCAAAAAGACCTTTGATTCGTAGTGACACGGCGTGGTAACCATGTATAGGGACAAACAAAAGTAGGCATATGTCACTAATCATGACCAAGAGAATTTCACAGTGTGTGGTCAACGTTGAAAATGTAGAACATGAGTCACAAATGGTCAGAGGGGGAAACAATGGGTTGGGAACACTAGTTATCAACTACCAAGTACAAAGACATTCAACAAGCAGTGGCACGGTATGGCTAGCGTGCACAATGACCAACCAAAGGATGCATACGTCACTGACTATGATCGAGTAAGTCCACTATGTGTGGTCAACATTGACAACTCATAACACGAGTCACAAATGGTCGGAGGGAGAGACAATTGTTTGGGAACCCTACGTATCGACTAGAAAGGGCAAAGAACTTCAACACGTAGTGGCACGGTGTTGCTAAGATGCACACCAAACAGTCAAACTAGGCAAATGTCACTGATCATGATTAGGGAATTTCAATATGGGTGGTCAACGTTGACCAACCATAACACGAGTCACAAGCGGTCAGGAGAGGGAATAATGCTTTGGGAATATTAGTTCTCAACTAGTATGTACAACGCCCTTCAGTCAATAGTAGCACGGTGTGGCTACCATGCACAATGAACGACCAAAGAAGGCATATGTACTGCCTTTGACCAAATAAACTCGCTGTGTGTAGTCAACGTTGACAACTCTGAATACGAGTCACAAATGGTCAGAGAGGGAAACAATGGTTTGGGAACACCAAGTATCAAATAGCAAGCACAAGGAGCTTCAATATGTTCTGGCACGGTGTGAATACCATGCACGATGACCAACCAAAGTAGGCATATGTCAATGACCATGACCAAGTAATGTCACTAAGTGTGGTAAACTTTGACAACTCATAACACGAGCAACAACTGGTCAGGGTTGAAGATAATGGTTTCTAAATACTAGTTTTTGACTAGTGGCACAGTGTTAGCCTGAAGGTGAGTGTGCACCCTGGAGGGTCCCTAGCAGTGGCTGGTTTACACCACCAACTGTTTTTGGAGAGACTGAAACTGTGGAGGCAACTGGCTCCAAGGATGGGAGAAAACTGGTCAGAGATTGAGGCAATAATGTTTTTGGCCTCAATTGAATGGTTATGTGCACTTGATCAAGGCTCACAAGTAGTGGCATTTTATAGCCACTGATATAAGCTTTCCAGAACACCAAAGCATGCCAGATTTGGAGCTTCCTAGCAGATTTTATGGCTTCTAGAGTGCTCCTTGGTAGGCTGTCCTTTTCCCACCTAGGAAGGCATCCCTTCCCTCCTCTAGAAGCTTCTGCCCCTTCCTAGATTCCTCAGCTTGATTCTAGTAGGAGGGAAGGTGTCCAGAAGACCAAGACACCTCTAGATGCCTTGTAGGACAAGTCACCCCTTCTAGAAGGTGTGCCACCTTCCTGGGCCCTCACCTGGCCTTCCAGAAACTTAAAGAGGAACTCTAGAGGTTGAGCTAGCTTCCTGGCATCTATTTTCCACCTCCCTTGAGGCAGGGCAGGATTTCATCTTGTGGGACTTGAACCCGGGCCCCTGCCTCTAGAGGTGGACACCATTAACCACTAAGCCACTAAGGCTTGTCTTTTTGGTGTTCCTTTTTGGAGTCACTCCTGCCATGGTGATGAGCATCATTCCAACAATCTCCCCCTTGTGTGTCACCCATGAAAGTTGTCCATGCTCAGCGTGCAACTGAAGAGCCTTTCTCCTAATGGGAGGCGTGCTCATACTTTATTCCTCCCTCCCACTCAGCCGCATCCTTTTTGTGCAGTGTCTCTTTGAGGCTCCTCTTGCGCGAATCCAGTCCAAATACCCTTGTCGGTATCGTATCTTTTTGTCCTTCTTTGCACACGGCTGCTCGTGTGGGGCTGTTGAGGCGGTTGTTGTTGTCGTCATCCCCTTTTGGCACCATCCTCTCCAAGCGCTTGCTCCCCCTCTCTTGGAGACCTTGGAGACATCTGTCGACTCCCCGCCTCCACGTCCATCTCCGGTGCTTCAGATTCCTCCTCCGAACTGGCCGGAATAAAGTCTACAGCTCGCCCATCCCTCAGGCGATACTCTCCGGTTGGTGCTGCTGCAAGGATGTCACCCTCATTCACGTCCTCCGGCATCTCCCCCTCAATGGGTGGCATCCACTCCTCCCTCTTGGAGAGACCTGCCTCCTTGTCTGTCCAACGGCTTTTCTCGTCAAACGTGACGTTGCGACTCCGCACAATCTGCTGCCTCCTTGGGTCAAAGAGCCGATATGCCTTGCTTCCGCTCTCATATCCAAGGAATATACACCGGCGGGTACGCGGGTCCAGCTTGCTCCGTCCCTCACGTGCCTGCACTATTGCATGTGCAACACAACCAAACGTGCAGAGGTGACCCACTGCCGGCTTCCTCCCGCTCCACACGTCTTGTGGCGTCTTCCACACATTGCTCTACTTGTCCTTCAACGGCTTGGTCGGCATGAGATTCATGATGTACGCTGCTATCCTTGCCGCCTCCGTCCAATACCGTTGTGTAAGGCCGGCGTCGCTCAACATGGATCGCACCATGTTAAGGATTGTGCGATTTGCTCTATATGCAATGCCATTCTGTTGTGGGGAGTGTGGAGTTGTTTTCTGCCACTCAATCCCCTTGCTCTTCATCCACCCAAGGCACCCCGCATATTCACCGCTGTTGTCACTCCGGAACACCTTCACCTTCAACTCTGTTTGCCACTCCACATCAGCCACAAACTCTTGCATGCACGCAAGAACCTCACTCTTCCGCTTCATTGGGTAGAGGTAGAGTTTCCGGCTGTGGTCATCGATGAAGGTGAGGAATTAGCGAGCTCCACTGATGGAGCTCTCAAGCGGTCCACACACATCTGTGTGTACCACAGCCAGTTTTGCCAATGCTTGCGTCCCCTTGGCGACAAACGGCTGCCGAGTTGATTTGCCAATAATGCATGGCTCACACACGGTCTCCTTGGTTCCATCAAGGCCGCTGATTTGGAGACCCCGTACCACATTCCTCTTAACCATCTTCTTCACTGTCGATGGAGAAAGGTGGCAGAGTCGGTGGTGCCATAGGTCCACGTCTCCTCCATCCTTTGTTGCAAGATTGGCGGCCTTGGACCCCACCTGGCTGCTGAGGATCTTTACGCGTAGCAGGTACAAGTCCTTCTCCCTCTTGGCACGCACAATCACCTCACTTTTGCCCTCTTTGCGGATGACGGCCTCCTTCTTTGTAAAGAGCACCTCAAGTCCCTTGTAGGTAAGGCGGCTGACAAAGAGCACGTTTGTCCCAAAGTTGGGCATATGCAGCACATTGTAGATTGTGCTTGTGACAGGTTTGCCATCCACAATAGACTCAATGCGGACGTTACCCTCATCGGTGGCCACCTCTGTTTTTCCATTGGCCACCGTCATGCGTCTCTCCGAGGCCCCGTAGGTGACAAATGCCGTCCTGTTGTATTGCGTGTGGTGGCCTGATCCGGAGTTGACGACGGTAACTCCTAGGTCCTTCAAGTTGGTGGAGTTGTACGCCATAAGGGCGTGCTCATCTTTCTTCTCACCCCGCTGCGACTGATCTGTTTTATTCTTGGGACAGTTGCGGAGATAGTGGCCCTCCTGGCCACAGTTGAAGCACTCCCCCTTCTTGTCACCCTTCTTGGTGCCCTGTTTGGCACCCTTTCACTTGTCGCCTCGGCCTCCACTTTGAGGATGAACCGTGTAAGCTGAAGTTGATGCCGCTGCACTCTCTCGACCTCCACATCGCATCCACTCATTGCGCACATACTCAGCAACCTTCGGGTACTTTAGCTCGTCGAAAGGCCAGCCACCAAGGACTGTGATCATAGAACTCCAACTGTCCGGCAAGGCCAGAAGGAGGATCATAGCTTGCAACTGAGAGTCGACCTCCCAACCAGTGGCCATGCACTCCGCTGCGAGCGACTCAATCTGCTGCATGATCTGCATGATGTTGTCGCCTTCGTTGGCTTGGAGAGTGACGAGCCGTTTGAAGATGAAGAGCGGATTGGCAAGGTTGCTTGACTGGTAGATGGAGCAGAGTTTTGACCAGGCGTTTGCGGCCTGGGTGCATCCTTGGATGTGCCCAAGTTGTGTTGGGCATAGCGCGGACACAAGGAGCGCCAATGCCTTTTTGTTGCGCTTCTTGTATGCCTCCTTCACCTCAGCCGTTGCATTCTCCGGTGGAGCAGTCTCATGACCTCTAACGAGCTCAAGCAGTCCCTTGTCGTTGAGGAAGACCTCAAACTGCCACCTCCACAAGGCAAAGCCTTTCCCATCAAACTTAAGGACAGCGCGGCTGCTCTCTTGCTCGCTGGTTGCCATGTCTTGCTGTTGGAAGCGTGAAATCAAGCTGGCTTAGAACCCCCTAGAGGCATGGGCCCATAACCCTTTGTTGGCCTGAGGGTGAGTGTGCACCCTGGAGGGTCCCTAGCAGTGGCTGTTTCACACCACCAACTGTTTTTGGAGAGACAAAAACTGTGCAGGCAACTAGTTCCAAGGATGGCAAAATACTGGTCACATATTAAGGCAGCAGTTTTGGCTTCAATGGACAGGGAATGAACACTTAATCAAGGCTCACAAGAAGTAGCATTTTATAGCCACTGATCTAAGCTTTCCAGAACACCAAAGCATGCCAGATTTGGAGCTTCCTAGCAGATTCTATGGCTTCTAGAGTGCTCCTTGGTAGGCTGTCCTTTTCCCACCTAGGAAAGCATCCCTTCCCTCCTCTAGAAGCTTCTGCCCCTTCCTAGATTCCTCAGCTTGCTTCTAGTATGAGGGAAGGTGTCCAGAAGACCAAGACACCTCTAGATAACTTGTAGGACAAGTCACCCCTTCTAGAAGGTGTGCCACCTTCATGGACCCTCACCTGGCCTTTTAGAAACTTAAAGAGGAACTCTAGAGGTTGAGCTAGCTTCCTGGCATCTATTTTCCACCTTCCTTGAGGCAGGGCAGAACTTCATCTTGTGGGACTTGAACCCGGGCCCGTGCCTCTAGAGGTGGACACCATTAACCACTAAGCCACTAAGGCTTGTCTTTTTGGTGTTCCTTTTTGGAGTCACTCCTGCCATGGTGAGGAGCATCACTCCAACACAAAGTGTGGCTACAATGCACAGTGACGAACCAAAGTATGCATATGTCACTGAGCATGACCCAAGAATTTCTCTTCATGTGATCAATGTTGACAACTCACAACACGAGTCACAAATATTCAGAGGGGCTAACAACAGTTTGGGGGCACTAGCTATCAACTAGAAAGCAAAAAGACCTTCAATACGTAGTGACACGGCGTGGTAACCATGTACAGGGACAAACCAAAGTAGGCATATGTCACTAACCATGACCAAATGGATTTCACAGTGTGTGGACAGCGTTGAAAACTCATAACATGAGTCACAAATGGTCAGTGGGGGGAACCATGGGTTGGGAACACTAGTTATCAACTAGCAAGTAGAAATGTTTCAACAAGTAGTGGCAGGGTGTGGTTAGCGGGCACACTGACCAACCAAATCATGCATACATCACTGACTATAACGGAACAAGTCCACAATGTGTGGTCAACATTGACAACTTTTAACACGAGTCACAAATGGTCACAGGGAGAGACAATGGGTTGGGAACCCTATGCATCAACTAGAAAGGACAAATCACTTCAATACATAGTGGCACGGTGTGGCTAAAATGCACACCAAACAACCAAACTTAGCAGATGTCACTGACCATGACCAGAGAATTTGAATATGGGTGGCCAACGTTGACCAACCATGTCATAAGTCACAAACGGTCAGGGGAGGAAACAATGCTATGGGAATATTAGTTCTCAACTAGCAAATACAACAAAGTTCAGTCAGTAGTAGCACGGTACCGCTACCATGTACAATGACCAACCAAAGTAGGCATATCTACTGCCTTTGACCTAAGAAATCCGCTGTGTGTGGTTAACGTTGACAACTCATAGTAAGAGTCACAAATGATCGCAAGGGGGAAACAATGGTTTGGGAACACCAAGTATCAAATAGCAAACACAAGGAAATTCTATACGTTGTGGCACAGTGTGGATACCATGCAGGATGACCAACCAAAGTAGGTATATGTCAATGACCATGACCAAAAAAAGTCACTAAGTGTGGTACACATTGACAGGTGAAGATAGTGGTTTGTGAAAACTAGTTTTTGACTTGCAAGTACAAATACCTTCAATATGTAGTGGCACAGTGTGGCTACAATGCACAGTGCACGGCCAAAGTATGCATATGTCATTGACCATGAATAAATAATTTCACTTCATGTGGTCAACATTTACAACTCACAACACGAGTCACAGATAGTCAAAAGGGGCTAACAATTGTTTGGGAACACTATCTGTCAATAGGAAAGAACAAAGAACTTCAATACGTAATGACACGGCGTGGTAACCATGTACGGTGACAAACCAAAGTATGCATATGTCACAAACCATGACCAAACGGCTTTCACAGTGTGTGGTCAATGTTGAAATCTCATAACACGAGTCACAAATGGTCAAAGGGGGAAACCATGGTATGGGAACACTAGTTATCAACTAGCAAGTAGAAAGATTTTCAACAAGTAGTGGCACGATGTCGCTAGCGTGCACAGTGGCCAACCAAGGGATGCACACGTCACTGACTATGACTGAAGAATTCCACTTTGTATGGTCACCATTGACAACTAATAACACGAGTCACAAATAATCAGAGGGAGAGAAAATGGTTTGGGAACCCTATGTATTGACCAGAAAGGACAGAGAANAACCAAAGTATGCATATGTCACAAACCATGACCAAACGGCTTTCACAGTGTGTGGTCAATGTTGAAATCTCATAACACGAGTCACAAATGGTCAAAGGGGGAAACCATGGTATGGGAACACTAGTTATCAACTAGCAAGTAGAAAGATTTTCAACAAGTAGTGGCACGATGTCGCTAGCGTGCACAGTGGCCAACCAAGGGATGCACACGTCACTGACTATGACTGAAGAAGTCCACTTTGTATGGTGACCATTGACAACTCATAACACGAGTAAAAAATGGTCAGAGGGAGAGACAATGGTTTGGGAACCCTATGTATTGACCAGAACGGACAAAGAACTTCAATACCTAGTGGCACAGAATGGCTACTATGCACACCAAACAACCAAACTAGGCATATGTCACTGACCATGACCAAAGAATTTCAATATGGATGGTCAACATTCACCAACCATAACACGAGTGACAAACGGTCATAGGGGGAAACAATGGTCTGTGAGTATCAGTTCTCAACTAGCAAGTACAGCGACCTTCAATCAGTATAAGCATGGTGTGGCTACCATACACAATGACCGAGCAAAGTAGGCATATGTACTACCTTTGACCAAAGAAATCCGTTGTGCGTGGTCAGCGTTAACAACTCATGATAGGAGTCACAAATGGTCAAAGGGGGAGACAATGGTTTGGGAACACCAGGTATCAACTAGCAAGCACAAGGACCTTCAATAAGTAGTGGCACGGTATGGATACCATGCACGATGACCAACCAAAGTAGGCATATGTCACTGACCATGACCAAATGATGTCACTAAGTGTGGTAAACGTTGACAACTCACAACACGAGTCACAAATGGTCAGGGTAATAGATAATGGTTTGTGAATACTAGTTATCGACTAGCAAGTACAAATACCTTCAATACGTAGTGGCACAGCTCGGCTACCATGCACAATGACCAACCAAAGTATGCATATGTCACTGACCATGACCAACAGATTTCACTTCATGTGGTCAGCGTTGACAACTCACAACACAAGTCACTGATAGTCAGGGGGGGTAACAATGGTTTGGGAACACTGGCTATCAACTAGAAAGCACAAAGACTGTCAATACGTAGTTACACCGCGTGGTAACCACATACAGTGACAAACCAAACTAGGCACATGTCAGTAACCATGACCAAAGAATTTCAATATGGGTGGTCAACTTTGAAAACTCATCACACGCGTCACAAATGGTCCGAGGGGGAAACAATGGGTAGCATGGTGTGACTAGCATGCACAATAACCGACCGAAGCAGGCATATGCACTGCCTTTGACCAAAGAAATCCAGAGTGAGTGGTCAACGTTGACAACTCATTATACGAGTCACAAATGGTCAGAGGGGGAAACAATGGTTTGGGGATACGAGGCATCAACTAGCAAGCACAGGGAACTTCAATAAGTAGTGGCACGGTGTGGCTTCCATGTACAATGACCAACCAAATTAGGCATGTGTCACTGACCATGACCAACGATTGTCACTATGTGTGGTCAATTTTGACAACTCATAACACGAGTCACAAATGGTCAGAGGGGGGAACAATGGTTTGTGAATAGTAGTTATCGATTAGCAAACACAAAGACCTTCAATATGTAGTGGCACATTGCGGCTTACATGCACAGTGACCAACCAAAGTATGCATGTCACTGACCATGACTAAAGAAGTTCACTTCATGTGGTCACATTGACAACTCACAACAAGAGTCACAGATAGTCAGAGGGGGTAACAATGGGTTGGGAACACTAGCCATTAACTAGAAAGCACAAAGACATTCAGTACGTAGTGAGACGGCGTGACAACCATGTACAGTGAGAAACCAAAGTATGCAGATGCCAATAACCATGACCAAAATAATCACAGTGTGTGGTCAACGTTGAAAACTCATAACACGAGTCACAAATGGTCAGAGGGGGAAACAATGGGTTGGGAACACTAGTTATCAACTATCAAGCACAAACACCTTTAACAAGTAGTGGCACGGTGTGGCTAGCCGGCACAGTGACCAACCAAAGGATGCATATGTCACTGACTATAAGCAAAGAAGTCCACTATGTGTGGTCAACATTGTCAAGTCATCACACGAGTCACAAGTGGCCAGAAGGAGAGACAATGGTTTGTGACCCCTATGTCTTGCCTACAAAGGACAAAGAACTTTGATACGTAGTGGCACGGTGTGGCTACTATGCACACCGAACAACCAAACTAGGCATATGTCACTGACCATGGCCAAAGAATTTCAGTATGGGTGGTCAACATTGACAACCCATAACATGAGTCACAAATGGGCAGAGGGGGGAACAATAGTTTTGGAATATTAGTTTTCAAGTAGCAAGTACAACGACCTTCAATAAGTAGTAGCACGGTGTAGCTACCATGCTCAATGACCGACCAATGTAGGCATATGTACTGCATTTGACCAAGGAAATCCGCTCTGTGTGGTCAACATTGACAACTCATAATACGGGTCACAATTGGTCAGGGGGGGGGGGAACAAAGGTTTGGGAACACCATGTATGAACTAGAAAGCACAGGGATCTTCACTAAGAAGTGGCACTGTGTGGCTACCATGTACAATGACCACCCAAAGTAGGCACGAGTCATTGACCATGAACAAAGAATGTCATTGTATGTGGTCAAGTTTGATAACTCATAACACAAGTCACAAATGGTCAGATGGGAAAAAAATTCGTTGTGAATACTAGTTATTGATTAGCAAGTACAAAGACCTTTAATATGTAGTGGCATATTCTGGCTACCATGCACAGTGACCAAACAAAGTATGCATATGTCTCTGACCATGACGAAAGAATTTCACTTCATGTGGTCAACGTTGACAACTCACAACAAGAGCCATAGATAGTCAGAGGGGTTGATGGTTTGGGAGCACTGCCTATCTACTAGAAAACACAAAGACCTTTAGTACGTAGTGACACCACGTGGAAACCATGTATAGTGACAAACCAAAGTAGGCATATGCCACTATCCATGACGAAAAGAATTTCACAGTGTGTGGTCAACGTTGAAAACTCACAACACGAACCACAAATGGTCAGAGGGGGAAGCAATGGGTTGCGAATACTAGTTATCAGCTAGACAGTACAAAGACCTTCGACAAGTAGTGGCGCAGAGTGGCTAGAGTGCACAGTGACCAACGAAAGGATGCATACGTCACTAACTATGACCAAAGAAGTCCACTATGTGTGGTATTTATTGACAACTCAGAACACGAGTCACAAATGGTTAGAGGAAGAGACAATGGTTTGGGAACCTTATGTATTGACTAGAAAGTACAAAGAACTTCAATACGTAGTGGCACGGTGTGGCTACTATGCACTCCAAACAACCAAAGTAGGCATATGTCACTGATAATGACCAGAGAATTCTAGTATGGGTGGTCAACGTTCACAGCTCATAACACGAGTCACAAATGGGCAGAAGGGGAAACAACGGTTTTGGAATATTAGTTTCAACTAGCAAGTACAACCACCTTCAATAGGTAGTAGCACGGAGTGGCTACCATGCACAATGACCGACCAACGTACGCATATGTACTGCCTTTGACCAACAAAATCCAATGTGTGTGGTCAACGTTGACAACTCATAAAATGAGTCACAAATGGTCAGAGGGGGAAACAATGGTTTGGGAACACAAGGTATCAACGAGCAAGCACGGGGATCTTCAATAAGTAGTGGCAGTGTGTGGCTACCATGTACAATGACCAGCCAAAAGTAGGCATGTGTCACTGACCATGACCAAAGAATGTCACTATGTGTGGGCAACTTTGACAACTCATAACACGAGACAAAAATGGTCAGAGGGGGAACAATGGTCTGTGAATAATAGTTATTGATTAGCAAGTACAAAGACCTTCAATATGTTGTGGCACTGTGTGGCTACCATGCACAGTGACCAACCAAAGTAAGCATATGTCACTGACCATGACCAACAAATTTCACTTCATGTTGTCAACGTTGACAGTTCACAACAAGATTCACACATAGTCAAAAAGGGTAAGAATGGTTTGGGACCACTGGCCATCAACGAGAAAGCACGAAAATATTCAGCACATAGTGACACGGCGTGGCAACCATGTACAGTGACAAACCAAAGTAGGCATATGCCACTAACCATAACCAAAAGAATTCCACAGTGTGTGGTCAACGTTGAAAACTCATAACACGAGTCACAAATGCTCAGAGGGGGGAAACAATTAGTCATCCACTAGCAAGTACAAAGACCTTCAACAAGTAGTGGCAAGGTGTGGCTAGCGTGTACAGTGACCAACCAAAGGATGCATACGTCACAGACTATGACCAAAGAAGTCCAATATCCGTGGTCAACATTGACAACTCATAAGACGAAGCACAAATGGCCAGAGGGAGATACAATGGTTTGGGACTTGTATGTATCGCCTAGAAAGGACATAAAACTTCGATACGTAGTGGCAAAGTGTGCCTACTATGCACACCGAACAACCAAACTAGGCGTATGTCACAGACCATGACCAAATAATTTCAGTATGGGTGGTCTACATTCACAACCCATAACACAAGTCACAAATGGTCAGAGGGGGGAACAATGGTTTTGGAATATTAGTTTTCAAGAAGCGAGCACAACGACCTTCAATAAGTAGTAGCACAGTGTGGCTACCATGCACAATGACTAACCAATGTAGGCATATGTATTGCCTTTGACCAAATAAATCTGCTGTGTGTCGTCAACGTTGACAACTCATAATACGAGTCACAAATGGTCAGAGGGGGAAACAATGGTTTGGGAACACCAGGTATGAACTAGCAAGCACAGGTACCTTCCATAAGTTGTGGCACGGTGTGGCTACCATGTACAATGACAAACCAAACTAGGCATGTGTCACTGACCATGACCAAAGAATGTCACTGTGTGTGGTCAACTTTGATAACTCATAACACGAGTCACAAATGGTCAGATGGGGAAACAATGGGTTGTGAATACTAGTTATTGATTAGCAAGTACAAAGACCTTGGATATGTAGTGGCAGAGTGTGGCTACCATGCACAGTGACCAACCAAAGTATGCATATGTCTCTGACCATGACCAAAGAATTTCACTTCATGTGGTCAGCGTTGACAACTCACAACAAGAGCCATATATAGTCAGAGGGGTTGAAAATGGTTTGGGAACAGTGCCTATGAACTAGAAAGCACAAAGACCTTCAGGAGGTAGTGACACGGTGTGGCAACCATGTATATTGACAAACCAAAGTAGGCATAGGCCACTAACCATGACCAACCGAATTTAACAGTGTGTGGTCAACGTTGAAAACTCATAACACGAGTCACAAATGGTCAGAGGGGGAAACAATGGGTTGGGAATACTAGTTATCAGCTAGCAAGTACAAAGACCTTCAACAAGTAGTGGCACAATGTGGCTAGCGTGCACAGTGACCAACGAAAGGATGCATACGTCGCTAACTATGACCAAAGAAGTCCACTATGCTTGGTCTTTATTGACAACCCAGAACACGAGTCACAAATGGTCAGAGGGAGAGACAATGGTTTGGAAACACCATGTATCAACAAGAAAAGACAAAGAACTTCAATACGTAGTGGCACGGTGTGGCTACTATGCATACCGAACAACCAAACTAGGCATATGTCACTGAGAATTACCAAAGAATTTCAGTATGGGTGGTCAACGATCAAAGCTCATAACACGAGTCACAAATGGGCAGAGGGGGAAACAATGGTTTTGGAATATTAGTTTCAAATAGCAAGTTCAACCACCTTCAATAACTAGTAGCACGGTGTGGCTACCATGCACAATGCCCGACCAAAGTAAGCATATGTACGGCCTTTGACCAACAAAATCCGATGTGTGTGGTCAACGCTGACAACTCATAATATGAATCACAAATGGTTAGAGGGGGAAACAATGGTTTAGGAACACCAGGTATCAACTAGCAAGCACAGGGACCATCAATAAGTAGTGGCACAGTGTCGCTCTCATGTACAATGACCAACCAAAAGTAGGCATGTGTCACTGACCATGACTAAAGAATGTCACTATGTGTGGTCAACTTTGACAACTCATAACACGGGACAAAAATGGTCAGAGGGGGAACAATTGTATGCGAATACTAGTTATTGATTAGCAAGTACAAAGACCTTCAATATGTAGTGGCACTGTGTGGCTACCATGCACAGTGACCAACCAAAGTAAGCATATGTCACTGACCATGACAAGCAAATTCCACTTCATGTGGTCATAGTTGACAACTCACAACAAGAGTCACACATAGTCAAAGAGGGTCAAAATGGCTTGGCACCACTGGCCATCAACAAGAAAGCACAAAGACATTCAGTACATGGTGACACGGCGTGGCAACCATTTACAGTGACAACCCAAAGTAGACATATGCTACTAACCATAACCAAAAGAATTCCACAGTGTGTGGTCAACGTTGAAAACTCATAACACGAGTCACAAATATTCAGAGGGAGAAACAATTAGTTATCCACTAGCAAGTAGAAAGACCTTCAACAAGTAGTGGCAAGGTGTGGCTAGCGTGTACAGTGACCAACCAAAGGATGCATACGTCACTGACTATGACCAAAGAGGTCCACTATGTGTGGTCAACATTGACAACTCATAACATGACTCACAAATGGCCAGAGGGAGATACAATGGTCTGGGACCTCTATGTATTGCCTATAAAGTACAAAGGACTTTGATACGTAGTGGCACGGTACTATGCACACCGAACAACCAAACTAGGCATATGTCACTGACCATGACCAAAGAATTTCAGTATGGGTGGTCAACATTCACAACCCATAACACAAGTCACAAGTGGTCAGAGAGGGGAACAATGGTTTTGGAATATTACTTTTCAAGAAGCGAGCACAACGACCTTCAATAAGTAGTAGCACGGTGTGGCTACCATGCACAATGACCGACCAATGTAGGCATACGTACTGCCTTTGACCAAAGAAATCTGCTGTCTGTGGTCAACGTTGAAAACTCATTATACGACTCACAAATGGTCAGAGGGGGAAACAATGGTTTGGGAACACCAGGTATGAACTAGCAAGCACAGGGACCTTCAATAACTAGTGGCACGGTGTCGCTATCATGTACAATGATAAACCATAGTAGGCATGTGTCACTGACCATGACCAAAGAATGTCACTGTGTGTGGTCAACTTTGATAACTCATAAGACGAGTCAAAAATGGTCAGATGGGGAAACAATGTGTTGTGAATACTAGTTATGGATTAGCAAGTACAAAGACCTCTAATATGTAGTTGCAGAGTGTGGCTACCATGCACGGTGACCAACCAAAGTATGCATACGTATCTGACCATGACCAAAGAATTTCACTTCATGTGGTCAACATTGACAACTCACAACAAGATTCATAGATAGTCAGATGGGGTAAAAATGGTTTGGGAACACTGCCTATCAACTATAAAGCACAAAGACCTTCTGTACGTAGTGACACGGCGTGGCAACCATGTAAAGTGACAAACCAAAGTAGTCATATGCCACTAACCATGACCAACCACATTTCAGAGTATGTGGTCAACGTTGAAAACTTAAAACACGAGTCACAAATGGTTAGAGGGGGAAACAATGGGTTGGGAATGCTAGTTATCAGCTACAAAGTAAAAAGACCTTCAACAAGCAGTGGCACGGTGTGGCCATCATGCACAGTGACCAATCAAAGGATGCATACGTCACCGACTATGACGAAAGAAGTCCACTATGTGTGGTCTCTATTGACAACTCATGACACGAGTCACAAATGGTTGAGGGATAGACAATGGTTTGGGAACCCTATGTATCGTCTATAAAGGACAAAGAACTTCAATACGTAGTGGCACGGTGTGGCTACTATGCACACTGAACAAACAAACTATGCATATGTGACTGATAATGACCAAAGAATTTCAGTATGGGTGGTCAACGTTCACAGCTCATAAGACGAGTCACAAATGGACAGAGCGGGAAACAATGGTTTTGCAATAGTAGTTTTCAACTAGCAAGTACAACGACCTTCAATAAGTAGTAGCACGGTGTGGCTACCATGCGCAATGACTGACCAACGTAGGCATATGTACTGCCTCTGACCAACAAAATCCGATGTGTGTGGTCAACGTTGACAACTCATAAAAAACGTCACAAATGGTCAGAGGGGGAAACAGTGGTTTGGGAACACTAGGTATCAACTAGAAAGAACATGGACCTTCAATAAGTAGTGGCACGGTGTGGCTACCATGTACAATGACCAACCAAAGTAGGCATGTGTTACTAACCATGACCAAAGAATTCCACTATGCGTGGTCAACTTAGACAACTCATAACATGGGTCACAAATGGTCAGAGGGGAAACAATGGTCTGTGAATACTAGTTACTGATTAGCAAGAACAAATACCTTCAATATGTAGTGGCACTGTTTGGCTACCATGCAAAGTGACCAGCCAAAGTAAGCATATGTCCCTGACCATGACCAACAAATTTCACTTCATGTGGTCAACGTTGACAACTGACAACAGGAGTCACTCTTAGTCAAAGAGGGTAAAAATGGGTCGGGACCACTGGCCATCATCTAAAAGGCACAAAAACCTTTAGTACATAGTAACACACTGTGGCAACCATGTACAGTGAGAAACCAAAGTAGGCATATGCCACTAACCATGACCAAAATAATTTCACTGTTTGTGGTCGATGGTGAAAATTCATAACACAAGTCGCAAATGGTCAGAGGGGGAAACAATGGGTTGGGAACACCAGTTATCAACTAGAAAGTACAATGACATTCAACAACTAGTGGCACGGTGTGGCTTTCGTGCATAGTGACCAGCCAGAGGATGCATACGTCACTGACTCTTACCAACGAAGTCCACTATGTGTGGTTTGTTTTGACAACTCAGAACACGAGTCACAAATGGTCAGATGGGGAGACAATGGGTTGGGAACCCTATGTATTGACTATAAAGGACAAAGAGCTTCAATACATGATGGCACGGTGTGGCTATTATGCACACCGAACAACCAAACTAGGCATATGTCACTGACCATGACCAAAGTATGGGTGGTCAACATTCACAACCCATAACACGAGTCACAAATGGTCACAGGGGGAGACAATGGTTTTGGAATATGAGTTTCCAACTAGCAAGTACAACGACCTTCAATATGTAGTAGCACGGTGTGGCTTCCATGTACAATGACCGACCAGAGTAGGCATATGTACTGCCTTTGACCAACAAAATCCATTGTGTGTGGTCAATGTTGACAACTCATGATACGAGTCACAAGTAGTCTGAGGGGGAAACAATGGTTTGGGAACACCAGGTATCAACTAGCAAGCACAGGGACCTTCAAGAAGTAGTGGCACGATGTGGCTACCATTTACAATGACAAAACAAAGTAGGCATGTGTCACTGATCATAACCAAAGAATGTCACTATGTGTGGTCAGCTTTGACAACTCATAACATGAGTCACAAATCTTCAGAGGGAGAAACAATGGTTTGTGAATACTATTTATTCATTAGCAAGTACAAAGACCTTCAACATGTAGTGGCATAGTGTGGCTACCATGCACAGTGACCAACCAAAGTGTGCATATGTCACTGACCATGACCAAAAGAATTTCACTTCATGTGGTCAACGTTGACAACTCACAACAAGAGTCACAGTTAGTTAGAGGGGATAACAATGGTTTGGGAACACTAGCTATTAACTAGAATGCACAAAGACCTTCAATACGTAGTGACACAGCATGGCAACCATGTACAGTGACAAACCAAAGTAAGCATATGCCACTAACCATGACCAAAATAATTGCACATTGTGTGGTCAACATTGAAAACTAATAACACGAGTCACAAATGGTCAGAGGGGGAAACAATGGATTGGGAACACTAGTTATGAACTAGTAAATACAAAGACCTTCAACAAGTAGTGGCACGGTGTGGCTAGCATGCACAGTGACCAACCAAACTAGGCATATGTCACTAACCATGACCAAAGAATTTCAGTATGGGTGGTCAGTGTTCACAACCCATAACACAAGTCACAAATGGCTAGAGGGGGAAACAATGGTCTGGAAACACTCGGTATCGACAAGCAAGTACAAAGACCATTCGTATGTATTGGCACAGAGTGGCTACTATGCAAACCGAAAAACCAAACTAGGCATATGTTACTGACCATGACCAAAGAATGTTTTCAGTATGGGTGGACAACATTCACAACCCATAACATGAGTCACAAATGGTCAGAGGGGGAAACAATGGTTTTGCAATATTAGATGTCAACTAGCAAGTACAACAACCTTCAATGAGTAGTATCACAATGTGGCTACCATGCACAATGACCGACCAAAGTAGGCATATGTACTGCCTTTGACTAAAGAAACCCGCTATGTGTCGTCAACGTTGACAACTCATAGTTCGAATCACAAATGGTCAGAGGGGACAAACAACGGTTTGGGAACACCAGGTATCAACTAGCAAGCACATGGACCTTCAATAAGTAGTGGCACGGTGTGGCTACAATGTACAATGACCAACCAAAGTAGGGATGTCTCACTGACCATGACCAAAGAATGTCATTGTGTGTGGTCAACGTTTACAACTCATAACACGAGTCACTCATGGTCAGAGGGGGAAACAATGGCTTGTGAATACTGGTTTTTGATTAGCAAGTACAAAGACATTCAATATGTAGAGGCACAGTGTGGCTTCCATACACAGTGACCAACCAAAGTATTTATATGTCACTGTTCATGACCAAGGAATTGCACTTCGTGCGGTCAACGTTGACAAGTCACAACAAGAGTCACAGATAGTGAGAGGGGTTAACAATGGTTTTGAAACACTGGCTATCAACCTGAAAGCACAAAGACCTTCAGTACATAGTGACACAGTGTGGCAACCATGTACAATGACAAACCAAATAAGGCATATGCCACTAACCATGACAAAAAGAATTTCACAGTGTGTAGTCAACGTTGAAAATGCATAACACGAGTCAGAAATGGTCAGAGGAAGAAACAATGGGTTGGGAATACTAGTTATTAACTAGGAAGTACAAAGACCTTCAACAGGTAGTGGCACCGTGTGGCTAGCATGGACAGTGACCAACCAAAGGATGCATACGTCACTGCCTATGGCCAAAGAAGTCCACTATGTGGGGTCAAAATTGACAACTCATAACACGAGTCACAAATGGTCAGAGGGAGAATCAATGGTTTGGAAACCCTATGTATCGACTATATGCACAAATAACTTCAATACGTAGTGGCACGGTGTGGCTACTGTGCACATTGAACAACCAAACTAGGCCTATGTCAATGACCATGACCAAAGCATTTTAGTATGGGTGATCAATGTTCACAACCCATGACACAAGTCACAAACGGTCAGAGGGGGTAACAATGGTTTTGGATTTTTAGTTTTCAACTAGCAGGTACAACAACATTCAATAAGTAGTAGCACGGTGTGGCTACCATGCCCAATGACCGGCCAAAGTAGGTATATGTACTGCCTTTGACCAAAGAAATCCGCTGTGTGTGGTCAACGCTGACAACTCATAATACGAGTCACAAATGGTCAGAGGGCAAAACAATGGTTTGGGAATACCAGGCATCAACTAGCAAGCAGGGACCTTCAATAAGTAGTGGCACGGTGTGACACCATGTACAATGCCCAACCAGAGTAGGCATGTGCCACTGACCATGAAAAAAAAATGTCACTATGTGTGGTCAAAATTGACAAATCGTAACACGAGTCACAAATAGTCAGAGGGGGGAACAATGGTTTGTGAATACTAGTTATCAATTAGCAAGTACAAAGACCTTCAATATGTAGTGGCATAGTGTGGCTACCATGCACAGTGACCAACCAAAGTATGCATATGTCACTGACCATGACCAAAGATTTTCACTTCATGTGGTCAACGTTGACATCTCACAACAAGAGTCACAAAGAGTAAGGGGAAGTGACAATCGTTTGGGAACACTAACTAGAAAGCACAAAGATCTTTAATACTTAGTGACACAGCGTGGAAACCATGTACTGCGACAAACCAAAATAAGCATATGCCGCTAACCATGACCAAAAGAAACTCACAATGTGTGGTAAACGTTGAAAACTCATAACACAAGTCGCAAATGGTTAGAGGGGGAAACATTGTGGTGGGAACACTAGTTATGAACAAGCAAGTATAAAGATCTTTGACAATTTGTGGCACGATGTGGCTAGCGTGCACACTAACCAACCAAACTAGGCACATGTCACTGAGCATGACCAAAGAATTTAAGTATGGATGGTCTGCGTTCACAACCCATAACACAAATCACAAATGGTCACATGGGGAAAAAATTGTTTGGAAACACTAGGTATGGAAAAGCAAGTACAAAGACCGTTTTTGTGTATTCGCATGGTGTGGATACTATACACACCGAACAGCCAAACTAGGCATATGTCCCAGACCATGACCGAAGAAGTTCAGTATGGGCGGTCAACGTCCACAACCCATAACACGAGTCACAATTGGTCAGAGGGGGAAATAATGGTTTCAGATATTTGTTTTCAGCTAGCAAGTACAACGACCTTCAATACGTAGTAGCACGGTGTGGCTACCATGCGTAATGACCGAGCAAAGTAGGCATATCTACTGTCTCTGACCAAAGAAATTCGCTGTGTGTGGTCATCGTTGACAACTCATAACACAAGTCACAAATGGTCAGAGGGGGAAACAATGGTCTAGGAAGACCAGGTATGAACTAGCAAGCACAAGGACCTTTAATTACTAGTGGTTCGGTGTGTCTACCATGTACAATGACCAACCAAAGTAGGCATGTGTTCCTGACCATGAGCAAACAATGTCACTATGTGTGGTCAACTTCGACAGCTCATAACATGAGTTAAAAATAATCAGAGGGGGAAACAATGGTTTGTGCATACTAGTTATCAAATAGCAAGTACAAAGACCTTCAATATGTAGTGGCAGAGTGTGGCTACCATGCACAGTGACCAACCAAATCATGCATATGTCACTGACCATGACCAAAAAATTTCACTTCATGTGGTCAACGTTGACAACTCACAACAAGACTCACACATAGTAAGAGGGGGTAACAATGGTTCTGGAACACTGGCTATTAACTAGAAAGCACAAAGACCTTCAATATGTAGTGACACGGCGTGGCGACCATGTACAATGACAAACCTAAGTACGCATATGCCACTAACCATGACCAAAGAAAAGTCACAGTGTGTGGTCAACATTGGAAACTCATAACACGAGTCACACATGGTCAGTGGGGGAATTAATGGATTGGAAACACTAGTTATGAACTAGCAAATACAAAGACTTTCAACAAGTATTGTCACGATGTGGCTAGCGTGCATAGTGACCAACCAAACTAGGCATATGTCATTGACCATGACCAAAGAATATCAGTATGGGTGGTCAGCGTTTACAACCCATAGCACAAGTCACAAATGGTCAGAGGGGAAACAATGGTTTGGAAACACTAGGTATCAACAAGCAAGTACAAAGAAAGTTTGTATGTTTTGCCACGGTGTAGCTACTATGCACACCGAACAACCAAACCAGGCATATGTCACTGACCATGACCAAAAAATGTTTCCAGTATGGGTGGTCAACGTTCACAACCCATAACACGAGTCACAAATGGTAAGAGGGGGAAACAATGGGTTTGGAATATTAGCTTCAACTAGCAAGTATAACAACATTCAATAAATAGTAGCACGGTACGGCTACCATGCAAAATGACCGACCCAAGTAGGCGTATGTACTGCCTTTGATCAAAGAAATCCGTTGTGTGTGGTCAACATTGACATCTTATAATACAAGTCACAAATGGCCAGAGGGGGGAACAATGGCTTTGGAACACAAGGTATCAACTAGCAAGCTCAGGGACCTTCAATAAGTAGTGGCACGGTGTGCCTACAATGTACAATGACCAACCAAAGTAGGCATGTGTCACTGACCATGCCCAAAGAATGTCAGTATGTGTAGTCAACTTGGACAACTCATAACATGAGTCAAAAATGGTCAGAGGGGGAAACAATGGTTTGTGAATACAAGTTATCGATTAGCACGTACAAAGACCTTCAATATGAGGTGGCACAGTGTGGCTACCATGCACAGTGACCAACCAAAGTATGCATATGCCACTGACCATGACCAAAGAATTTCACTTCTTGCGGTCAACGTTGACAGCTCACAACAAGAGTCAGAGATAGTCAAAGGGGTAACAATGGTTTGGGAACATTGGCTGTCAACTAGAAAGCACAAAGACCTTTAGTACGTTGTGACACGGCATGGAAACCATGTATAGTGACAAACCAAAGTAGGCATACGCCACTAACCAGGACCAAAAGAGTTTCACAGTGTGTGGTCAACATTGAAAACTCATAACACAAGTAACAAATGGTCAGAGGGGGAAACAATGGGTTGGGAACACTAGTTATCAAGTAGCAAGTACAAAGACATTCAACAAGTAGTGGCACAGTGTGGCTAGCGTGCACAGTCACCATCCAAAGGATGCATACGTCTTTGACTATGACCAAAGAAGTCCACTATGTGTGGTCAACATTCACAACTCATAACACGAGTCACAAATGGTTAGAGGGAGAGACAATGGTGTTGGAACCCTATGTATCGACTAGAAAGGACACAGAACTTACATACGTCATGGCAAAGTGTGGCTACCATGCACACCAAACAACCAAACTAGGCATATGTCACTGACCATGACCAAAGATTTTCAATATGGATGGTCAACGTTCACAACCCATAATACGAGTCACAAATGGCCAGAGGGGGAAACAATGGTTTGAGAATACTAGTTTTAAACTAGCAAGTACAATGATCTTCAAGAAGTAGTAGCACGCTGTGGCTACCATGTACAATTATTTTTCAAAGTAGGCATATGTACTGCCTTTGACCAAAGAAATCCGCTCTGTGTGGTCAACTTTGAACACTCGTAATACAAGTCACAAATGGTCAGAGGGGGAAAAAATTGTTTGAAAATACCAGGTATCAACTAGCAAGCACGGGGCCCTTCAATACGCACTTGCACGGCGTGGCTACCATGTACACTGACCAACCAAAAGTAGGCATGTGTCACTGACCATGACCAAAGAATGTCACTATGTGTGGTCAATTTTTTCAACTCATGACACGAGTCACAAATGGTCAGAGGGGGAAACAATGGTTTGTGAATACTAGTGATCAAATAGCAAGTACAAACACCTTCAATATGTAGTGGCACAGTGTGGCTACTATGCACAGTGACCAACCAAAGTATGCATATGTCACTGACCATGACAAAAGAATTTCACTTCATGTGGTCAACGTTGACAACTGACAACAAGAGTCACATATATTCAGGAGGGTAAAAATGGTTTTGGAACACTCACTATCAACTACAAAGCACAAACACCTTTAGTACGTAGTGACACTGCGTGGCAACCAGGTATAGTGATAAAACAAAGTAGGCAAATGCCACTAACCATGACCAAAAGAATTTCACGGTGTGTAGTCAACGTTGAAAAGTCATAACACGAGTCGCAGATGGTCAGAGGGGGAAAAAATGGGTTGGGAACACTAGTTATAATCCAGCAAGTACAAAGACCTTCGATAATTAGTGGCACATTGTGGATAGCGTGCACAGTGACCAACCAAAGGATCCATACGTCACTGACTATGACCAAAGAAGTCCAATATGTGTGGTCAACATTGACAGCTCATGACACGAGTCACAAATGGCCAGGGGGAGAGACAATGATTTGGGAACCCTATGTATCGACTAGAAATGACAGATAACTTGAATACGCAGTAACACGGTGTGGCTACTATGCACACCAAACAACCAAACTAGGCATTTGTCACCGACCATGACCAAAGAATTTCAGTGTGGGTTGTAAACGTACACAACCCATAACACGAGTCACAAATGGTCAGAGGGGAAAACAATGGTCTCGGAATATTAGTTTTCAGCTAGCAAGTACAACAACCTTCAATAAGTAGTAGCCCGGTGTGGCTACCATGCACAATGACCGACCAAAGCAGGCATATGTACTGCCTTTGACCAAAGAAATCCGCTACGTGTGGTCAATGTTGACAACTCATAATACGAGTCACAAATGGTCAAAGGGGGAAACAATGGTTTGGGAACACCAGGTATCAACTAGGAAGTACAGGAACCTTCAATACGTAGTGGCACAATGTGGCTACCATGTACAATGACCAACCAAAGTAGGCATGTGTCACTGACCATGACCAAAGAATGTCACTATGTGTGGTCAACTTTGACAACTCATAACACAAGTCACAAATGGTCAGAGGGGGAAACAATGGTTTTTGATTACTAGTTATCGATTAGCAAGTACAAAGACCTTCAATATGTAGTGGCACACTGTGGTTACCATGCACAGTGATGAACCAACATATGCATATGTCACTGACCATGACCAAAGAGTTTCACTTCATGGTGTCAACGTTGACAACTCACAACAAGAGTCACAGATATTTAGATGGGGTAACAATAGTTAGGGAACACTCGCTATCAACTCGAAAGCATAAAGACCTTCTGTACCTAGTAACATGGCGTGGCAACCATGTATGGTGAGAAACCAAAGTAGGCATATGCCCTTAACCATGACCAAAAGAATTTCACTTTGAGTGGTCAACGTTGAAAACTCATAACACGAGTGACGAATGGTCAGAGGGGGGGAACAATGGGTTTGGAACACTAGTTATGAACTAGCAAGTACAAAGACCTTCAACAAGTACTGGCACGGTGTGGCTAGCGTACACAGTGACCAACCAAAGGATGCATACGTTGCTGACTATGACTAAAGAAGTCCACTATGTTTGGTCAACATTGAAAACACATATCACGAGTCACAAATGGTCAGATGGTGAGACAATGGTCTGGGAACCATATGTATCGACTAGAAAGGACAAATAACTTTATTACGTAGTGGCACGGCGTGGATACTATGCACACCAAATAACCAAACTAGGCATATGTTACTGTCGATAACCAAAGAATTTCAGAATGGGTGGTCAATATTCACAACCCATAACACGAGTCACAAATGGTCAGAGGGGAAAGCAATGGTTTCGGAATATTAGTTTTCAACTAGCAAGTACAACGACCTTCAATAAGTAGTAGCACGGTGTGGCTACCATGCACAATGACCAACCAAAGTAGGCATATGTACTGCCTTTGACCAAAGAAATCCGCCGTGTGTGGTCAACGGTGACAACTCATAATACGAGTCACAAATGGTCACAGGGGGGAAACAATGGTTTGGGAAAACCAGGTAGCATCTAGCAAGCACAAGGACTTTCAATAAGTAGTGGCACGGTGTGGCTACCATGTACAATGACCAACCAAAGTAGGCATGTTTCACTGACCATGACAAAAGCATGTCACTATGTGTGGTCAACTTTGACAACTCATAACACGAGTCACAAATGGTCCAAGGGGGCAACAATGGTTTGTGAACAATAGTTATCGATTAGCAAGCACAAAGACCTTCAACCTGTAGTGGCACAGTGTGGCTACCATGCACAGTGGCAAACCAAAGTAAACATATGTCACTGACGAGTGGCTGCGAGTGGTTGCGAGTGGTTGCAGGTGGTTGCAAGTGGTTGCGAGTTGTTGCGAGTGGTTGCGAGTGGTTGCGAGTGGTTGCAAGCGGTTTTGAGTGGTTGCAAGTGGCTGTGAGTAGTTGTGAGTGGTTTCCAGTGGTTGCGAGTGGTTACGAGTGGCTGCGAGTGGTTGCGAGTGGTTGCGAGTGGTTGCGAGTGGTTGTGAGTGGTTGCAAGTGGTTGCAAGTGGTTGAGACTGGTTGTGAGTGGCTACGAGTGGTTGCGAGTGGTTACGAGTGGTTGCGAGTGGTTGCGAGTGGTTGCGAGTCGTTGCGAGTGGTTGCGAGTGGTTGTGAGTGGTTGCAAGTGGTTGCAAGTGGTTGAGACTGGTTGTGAGTGGCTACGAGTGGTTGCGAGTGGTTACGAGTGGTTGCGAGTGGTTGCGAGTGGTTGCGAGTCGTTGCGAGTGGTTGCGAGTGGTTGTGAGTGGTTGCAAGTGGTTGCAAGTGGTTGAGACTGGTTGTGAGTGGCTACGAGTGGTTGCGAGTGGTTACGAGTGGTTGCGAGTGGTTGCGAGTGGTTGCGAGTCGTTGCGAGTGGTTGCGAGTGGTTGTGAGTGGTTGCAAGTGGTTGCAAGTGGTTGAGACTGGTTGTGAGTGGCTACGAGTGGTTGCGAGTGGTTACGAGTGGTTGCGAGTGGTTGCGAGTGGTTGCGAGTGGCTACGAGTGGTTGCGAGTGGTTGCGAGTGGTTGCCAGTGGTTGCAAGTGGTTCCGATTGGTTGCGAATGTCTGCGACTGGTTGCGAGTGGTTGCGAGTGGTTGCGAGTGGCTACGAGTGGTTGGGAGTGGTTGCGAGTGGTTGCCAATGGTTGCGAGTGGTTGCGAGTGGTTGCAAGTGGTTGCAAGTGGTTGTGAGTGGCTTTGAGTGGTTGCGAGTGCTTGCGAGTGATTGCGAGTGATTGCAAGTGGCTGTGAGTGGTTGCCGATGGTTGCGAGTGGTTGGGCGTGGTTGCGAGTGGCTACGATTTGTTGCGAGTGGTTGCAAGTGGTTGCGAGTTATTGCAAGTGGCTGCAAGTGGTGAGTGCTTACGAGTGGTTGCGAGTGGTTGTGAGTGGTTGCGAGTGGTTGCGAGTGGTTGCGAGTGGTTGTCAATGGTTGCAAGAGGTTGTAAGTGGTTGCAAGTCGTTACGAGTGGTTGCGAGTGGTTGCGAGTCGGTGCGAGTGGTTGCGAGTGGTGGTGAGTGGTTGTGAGTGGTCGCAAGTGCTTGCGAGTGGTTTCAAGCGGTTGCGAGTGGTCGTAACTGGTTGCAAGTGGTTGCAAATGGTTGCGAGAAGTTGCAAATAGTTATAGGTGGTTGTGAGTGGTTGCAAGTGGTTGCGAGTGGTTGCAAGTGGTTGTGAGTGGCTGCAAGTGGTTGTGAGTGGTTGTGAGTGGTTGCGAGTGGTTACGATTGGGTCGAGTGGTTACGAGTGGTTTCAAGTGGTTGTGAATTGTTGTGAGTGGTTGTGAGTGGTGGCGAGTGCTTGCAAGTGATTGTGATTGGTTGTGAGTGGTTGTGAGTGGTTGCAAGTGGCTGTGAGTGGTTGTGAGTGGTTGCGGGTGGTTGCAAGTGGTCGCGAGTGGTTGCAAGTGGTTGTGAATGGTTGCAAGTGGTTGTGAGTTGTTGCGAGTGCTTACGATTGGTTCCAGTGGTCTCGAGTGCTTGCATGTGGTTGTGAGAGGTTGTGAGTGGTTGTGAGTGGTTGCGAGTGCTTGCAAGTGGTTGTGAAGGGTTGTGAGTGGTTGTGAGTGGTTGCGAGTGGTTGTGAGTGGTTGCGAGTGGCTGCGAGTAGCTGCAAGTTGTTGGAAGTTGTTGTGAGTGGTTATGAGTGGTTGGGAGTAGTTACGAGTGGTTGTGAGTGGTTGCAATTGGTTGCGACTGGTTATGAGTGTTTGTGACTGGTTGTGAGTGGTTGTAAGTGGTTGCAAGTTGTTGGGAGTGGTTGCGAGTGGTTGCACATGGTTGCGAGTGGTTGCAAGTGGTTGCGAGTTATTGCGAGTGGTTGGGAGTAGTTGCAAGTGGTTGCGAGTGTTTGCGATTGATTGCGAGTGGTTGCGGGTGGTTGCGAGTGGTTGTGAGTGGTTGCGAGTGTTTGCGAGTGGTTGTGAGTGGCTACGAGTGGTTGCGAGTGGTTGCGAGTGATGGAAAGTGGTTGCGAGTGGTTGCAAGTGGTTTTACGTGGTTGCGAGTGGTTGCAAGTGGCTGCATGTGGTTACAAGTGGTTTTGTGTGATTGCTAGTAATTGCGAGTGGTTGCCCGTGGTTGCAAGTGGTTGCGAGTGGTTGCAAATGGTTGCGAGTAGTTGCGAGTGGTTGTGTGTGGTTACGAGTGGCTGCGAGTAGATGCGAGTGGTTGGGAGTTGTTGCGAGTAGTTGTGAATGGTTGTGAGTGGTTGCGAGTGCTTGCAAATGGTTGCAAGTGGTTGTGAGTGGGCTTGAGTGGTTGTGAGTGGCTGCGAGTGATTGTGAGAGATTGCAATTGGTTGCGAGTGGTTGCCAATGGTTGTAATTGGTTGCAATTGGTTGCTAGTGGCTGCAAGTGGTTGCAAGTGGTTGCGAGTGGTTGCGAGTCATTGCAAGTGGTTGCAAGTGGGTGCGAGTGGTTGCGTGTGGTTATGAGTGGTTGCGAGTGGTCGCGAGTGGTTGCGAGCGGTTGCGAGTGGTTGCAGGTGGTTGCAAGTAGTTGGGAGGCGTTGTGAGGGGTTGCGATTTGTTGTGAGTGGTTGCGAGTGGTTGCGAGTGGTAGTGAGTGGTGGTGAGTGGTTGTGAGTGGTTGCGAGTGGTTGCGAGTGGTTGTGAGTTGTTTCTAGTGGTTGCGAGTGATTGCGAGTGGTTGCAAGTGGTTGCAAGTGGTTGCAAGTGGTTGCGAGTGGTCGTGAGTAGCTACGAGTGGTTGCGAGTGGTTACGAGTGGGTTCGAGAGGTTGCGTGACGTTGCGATTGGTTGTGGGTGGTTGCAAGTTGTTGCGCGTGGTAGGAAGTGGTTGCAAGTGGTTGCGAGTGGTGTTGTAAGGTTGCGAGTTGTTGCGATTGGTTGCCAATAGTTGCAAGTGGTTTTGAGTGGTTGCGAATGGTTTTGAGTGGTTGTGAGTGGTTGCGAGTGGTTGTGAGTGGCTGCAAGTGATTGGGATTAGTTGCAAGTGGTTGCAAATGGTTGCGAGTGGTTGCGAGTGGTTGCGAGTGGTTGCAAGTGGGTGTGAGTGGTTTTGAGTGGTTGCGAGTGGTTTCCAGTGATTGCGAGTTATTGCAAGTGGCTGTGAGTAGTTGCCAATGGTTGTGAGTGGTTGCGAATAGTTGCGAGTGGCTACGAGTGGTTGCGAGTGGTTGCAAGTGGTTGCGAGTTATTGCAAGTGGTTGCAAGTGGTTATGAGTGGTTACGAGTGGTTACAAGTGGTTGTGAGTGGTTGCAATTTGCTGCGAGTGGTTGCGAGGGGTTGGAAATTGTTGCGACTGGTTGTGAGTGGTTGCGAGTCGTTGGGAGTGGTTGCGACTGGTTGCGACTGGTTGCGAGTGGTTGCGATTGGTTGCGAGTGGCGGTGAGTGGTTGTGAGTGGTTGTAAGTGGTTGCAAGTGGTTGCAAATGGTTGTGAGTGGTTGTAAGTGGTTGCAAGTGGATGCGAGTAGTTGCGAGTGGTTGCGAGTGGTTATAAGTGGTTGTGAGTGGTTGTAAGGGGTGGCGAGTGGTTGCAAGTGGTTGTGAGTGGTTGCAACTGGTCGTGAGTGGTTGCGAGTAGTTACGATTGGTTCGAGTGGTTGCGAGTCGTTGCAAGTGGTTGTGAGTGGTTGTGAGTGGTTGCGAGTGGTTGGGAGTGCTTGCAAGTGGTTGTGAGTGGTTGTGAGTGGTCGCGAGTGGTTGCGAGAGGTTGTTAGTGGTTGTGAGTGGTTGCGAGTGGTTGCAAGTGGTCGCGAGTGGTTGCAAGTGGCTGTGAGGTGTTGCAAGTGGTCACAAGTGGTTGCGAGTGGTAACGAGTGGTTACGAATGGTTGCGACTGGTTTCAAGTGGTTGCAAGAGGTTGCGAGTGGTTGCAAGTGGTTGCAAGTGGTTACGAGTGGTTGCGAGTGGTTGCGAGAGGTTACGAGTGGTTGCGAGTGGATGTGAGTGGTTGTGAGTGGTTGGGAGTGGTTGCAAGTGGTTGCGAGTGGTTGCATGTGATTGCAAGTGGTTGTAAATGATTGCGAGCTGTTTTGAGTTGTTGGGAGTGGTTGCGAGTGGTTGCGAGTGGTTGCGAGTGGTTGCAAGTGGTTGC
>SZWC01000114.1:353665-373513 GCA_023375785.1 Penium margaritaceum | reverse complement strand
CGAGTGGTTGCGAATGGTTGCGAGTGGTTGCAAGTAGTTGCAAGTGGTTGCGAGTGGTTGTGAGTGGCTTTGAGTGGTTGCGAGTGCTTGCGAGTGATTGCGAATGATTGCAAGTGGTTGTGAGTGGTTGCCAATGGTTGTGAGTGGTTGGGAGTGGTTGCGAGTGGCTACAAGTGGTTGCGAGTGGTTACAAGTGGTTGCGAGTTGTTGCAAGTGGTTGCAAGTGGTTATGAGTATTTATGAGTGGTTGTGAGTGGTTGTGAGTGGTTGCGAGTGGCTGCGAGTGGTTTTGAGTGGATGCAAATGGTTACAAGTGGCTGTGAGTGGTTGCTAGTCGTTGTGAGTGGTTGCGAGTGGTTGCGAATGGTTGCAAGTGATTGCGAGTGGTTTTAAGTGGTTGTGAGTGGTTGCAAGTGGTTGCGAGTGGTCCAAGTGGTTGTGAGTTCTTGCAAGTGGTTGTGAGTGGTTGCGAGTGGTTACGATTGGTTCGAGTGGTTGCGACTGGTTGCAAGTGGTTGTGAGTGATTGTGAGTGGTTGTGAGTGGTTGCTAGTGCTTGCAAGTGGTTGTGAGTGGGTTTGAGTGGTTGTGAGTGGTTGCGAGTGGTTGTGAGTGGTTGTGATTGGTTGCGAGTGGTTGCAAGTGGTCGCGAGTGGTTGCAAGTGGTTGTGCGTGGTTGCAAGTGGTTGTGAGTGGTTGCGAGTGGTTACGAGTGGTTGCGAGCGGTTGCAAGTGGTTGCGAGTGGTTGTGCATGATTGTGAGTGGTTGCAAGTGGCTCCAAGTTGTTGCGAGTGGTTGCGAGTGGTTGCGAGCGGTTGCGAGTGGTTGCGAGTGGTTGCGAGCGGTTGCGAGTGGTTGCGAGTGGTTGCGAGCGGTTGCGAGTGGTTGCGAGTGGTTGCGAGCGGTTGCGAGTGGTTGCGAGTGGTTGCGAGCGGTTGCGAGTGGTTGCGAGTGGTTGCGAGCGGTTGCGAGTGGTTGCGAGTGGTTGCGAGCGGTTGCGAGTGGTTGCGAGTGGTTGCGAGCGGTTGCGAGTGGTTGCGAGTGGTTGCGAGCGGTTGCGAGTGGTTGCGAGTGGTTGCGAGTGGTTGCGAGTGGTTGCAAGTGGTTGCGAGTGGTTGCCAATGGTTGTGAGTGGTTGCAAGTGGTTTCAAGTGGCTGCGAGTGGTTGCAAGTGGTTGCGAGTGGTTGCGAGTCATTGCAAGTGGTTGCGAGTGGTTGCGAGTGGTTGCGAGTGGTTACCAGTGGTTGCGAGTTGTTGCGAGTGGTTGCGAGCGGTTGCGAGTGGTTGCACGTGGTTGCAAGTAGTTGCGAGTGGTTGTAAGTGGTTGCGATTCGTTGTGAGTGGTTGCGAGTGGTTCCGAGTGGTTGGGAGTGGTTGTGAATTGGTCCTAGTGGTTGCGAGTGGTTGCGAGTGGTTGCAAGTGGTTGCAAGTGGTTGCAAGTGGTTGCGAGTGGTGGGGAGTGGCTACGAGTGGTTGCGAGTGGTTATGAGTGGTTGTGAGTGGTTGCGAGTGGTCGCAAGTGGTTGTGAGTGGTTGCAAGTGGTTGCGCGTGGTTGGGATTGGTTATAAGTGGTTGTGAGTGGTTGCGAGTGTTTTTGTGTGGTTGCGAATGGTGGGGATTGGTTGCCAGTGGTTGCAAGTGGTTCCGAGTGGCTGCAAATAGTTGCGAGTGATTGCGAGTGGTTGGGAGTGGTTGCGAGTGGCTGTGAGTGGTTGGGAGTAGTTGCGAGTAGTTGCGAATGGTTGCGAGTGGTTGCGATTGGTTGCAAGTGGATGCGAGTGGTTGTGAGTGGTTTTGAGTGGTTGCAAGTGGTTGCGAGTGATTGTGATTTGTTGCAAGTGGTTGTGTGTGGCTGTCAATGGTTGTGAGTGGTTGCGAGTGGTTGCAAGTGGCTATGAGTCGTTGCGAGTGGTTGCAAGTGGTTGCAAGTTGCTGCAAGAGGTTGCAAGTGGTTATGAGTGGCTACGAGTGGTTACGAGTGGTTGTGAGTGGTTGCGAGTTGCTGCGAGTGGTTGCGAGGGGTTGCAAATGGTTGCGAGTGGTTGTGAGTGGTTGGGAGTCGTTGCGAGTGGTTGCAAGTGGTTGCGAGTGGTTGCGAGTGGTCGTGAGTGGTAGTGAGTGGTTGCAAGTGGTTGCGAGTGGTTGCAAGTGGTTGCGAGTGGTTGCAAGTTGTTGCAAATGGTTGCAAGTGGTTGCGAGTTGTTGCAAGTGGTTGTGAGTAGTTGCCAGTGTTTGTGATTGGTTGGAAATGGTTACGATTGGTTCGAGTGATTGCGAGTGGTTGCAAGTGGTTGTAAGTGGTTGTGAGTGGTTCCGAGTGGTTGCGAGTGCTTGCAAGTGGTTGTGAGTGGTTGTGAGGGGTCACAAGTGGTTGCGAGTGGTTGCGAGTGAATGCAAGTGGTTGGGAGTGGTTTCGAGTGGTTACGAGTGGTTGAGAGTGGTTGGGAGTGGTTGCAAGTCGTTGCCAATGGTTGTGAGTAGCTGTGAGTGCGTGTGAGTGGTTGCAAGTGGTTGGAGTTGTTGGGAGTTCTTGCGAGTGGTTGTACGTGGTTGCGAGTGGTTCCACCTGGCTGTGAGTTGTTGCGAGTGGTTGCGAGTGGTTGTGATTGGTTGCAAGTGATTTCGAGTGGTTGCGAGTGGTTGCGAGTGGTTGCGAGTGGTTACGAGTAGTTGTGAGTGGTTGCGAGTGGTTGCGAGTGGTTGTGAGTGGTTGCAAGTGGTTGTGAGTGGTTAGGAGTGGTTTCAAGTGGTTGCGAGTTGTTGCGAGTGGTCGCAAGTGGTTGCGAGTGGTTGCGCGTGGTTGCGCGTGGTTGCGAGTGGTTGCAAGTGGTTGCGAGTCGTTGCGAGTGCTTTTGTGCGGCTGCTAGGGTTTGTGAGTGCCTGCTAGTGGTTGCAAGTGATTGCGAGTGGTTGCAAATGGTTGCGATTGGTTACGAGTGGTTGTGAGTGGTCACGAGCAGCTGCGAGTGGATGCAAGTGGTTGCGAGTGATTGCGAGTGGTTGCGAGTGGGTTTGAGTGGTTGCGAGTGGTTGCGAGTGATTGCGAGTTGTTGTGAGTGGATTTGAGTGGTTGCATGTGGTTGTGAGTGATTGCGAGCAATTGCAAGTGATTGCGAGTGGTTGCCAATGGTTGTGAGTGGTTGCAAGTGGTTGCAAGTGGCTGCGCGTGGTTGCAAGTGGTTGCGAGTGGTTGCGAGTCGTTGCAAGTAGTTGTGAGTGGTCACGAGTGGTTTGGAGTGGTTACGACTGGTTGCGAGTGGTTGCGAGTGGTTGCGAGCGGTTGCGAGTGGTTGCAAGTTGTTGCAAGTAGTTACGAGTGGTTGTGAGTTGTTGCAATTTGTTGCAAGTGGTTGCGAGTAGTTGCGAGTGGTAGTGAGGGGTGGTGAGTGGTAGTGAGTGGTTGCAAGTGGTTGCGAGTGCTTACACATGGTTGCGAGTGGTTATAAGTGGTTGTAAGTGATTACAAGTTGTTGCGAGTGGTTGCGAGTGGTTGCAAGTATTTGCGAGTGGTTTTAAGTGGTATTAAGTGGTTGCTAGTGGTTGCGAGTGGTTGCAAATGGTTGTGAGCGGTTGTGAGTGGTTGTAAATGGTTGTAGGTGGTTGCGAGTGGTTACAATTGGTTGCGAGTGGTTGCAAGTGGTTGCAAGTGGTTATGAGTGGTTGTGAGTGGTTGCGAGTGGTTGCGAGTGCTTGCAAGTGGTTGTGATTGGCTGTGAGTGGTTGCGAGTGGTTGCGAGGGCTTGCGAGTGGTTGTGAGTGGTTGCAAGTGGTTACGAGTGGTTGCAAGTGGTTGCGAGTGGTTGTAAGTGGTTGTGAGTGGTTGCAAGTAGTTGCGAGTGGTTGCGAGTGGTTACGAGTGCTTGCGAGTGGTTACGAGTGGTTGCGAGTAGTTGCAAGTGGTTGCGAGTGGTTGCCAGTGGCTGTGAGTGGTTGCGAGTGGTTGCAAGTGGTTGGGAGTGGTTGCGAGTGGTTACAAGTGGTTGCGAGTTTTTTCGAGTGGTTACGAGCGGTTGCGAGAAGTTGCGAGTTGTTGTGAGTGGTTGCGAGTGGTTGAAAGTGGTTGTGAGTTGTTATGAGTGGTTACGAGTGGTTTCAAGTGGTTGCGAGTGGTTGCGAGTGGTTGCGAGTGGTTGCGAGTAGTTGCGAGTGGTTTGGAGTGGTTGCACGTGGTTGTGAGTGGTTGCAAGTGAACGAGTGGTTGCGAGTGGTTACGAGAGGTTGCGAGTGGTTGCGAGTGGTTGCTGGTGGTTGTAAGTGGTTGTGAGTGGTTCTGAGTGGTTGGGAGTCGTTGCGAGTATTTGGGAGTGGTTACACATGGTTGCGAGTGGTTGCAAGTGGTTGCAAGTGGTTGCGAGTGGTTGCAAGTGGTTGCAAGTGGTTGTGAGTGGTTGCGATTGGTAGCGAGTGGTTACAAGTCGTTGGGAGATGTTACGAGTGGTTGCCAGTGGTTGCAAGTGGGTGTGAGTGGTTGCAACTGGTTGTGAGTGGTTCTGAGTGGTTGGGAGTCGTTGCGAGTAGTTGGGAGTGGTTACACATGGTTGCGAGTGGTTACACATGGTTGCGAGTGGTTACACATGGTTGCGAGTGGTTACACATGGTTGCGAGTGGTTACACATGGTTGCGAGTGGTTACACATGGTTGCGAGTGGTTACACATGGTTGCGAGTGGTTACACATGGTTGCGAGTGGTTACACATGGTTGCGAGTGGTTACACATGGTTGCGAGTGGTTACACATGGTTGCGAGTGGTTACACATGGTTGCGAGTGGTTACACATGGTTGCGAGTGGTTACACATGGTTGCGAGTGGTTACACATGGTTGCGAGTGGTTACACATGGTTGCGAGTGGTTACACATGGTTGCGAGTGGTTACACATGGTTGCGAGTGGTTACACATGGTTGCGAGTGGTTACACATGGTTGCGAGTGGTTACACATGGTTGCGAGTGGTTACACATGGTTGCGAGTGGTTACACATGGTTGCGAGTGGTTACACATGGTTGCGAGTGGTTACACATGGTTGCGAGTGGTTACACATGGTTGCGAGTGGTTACACATGGTTGCGAGTGGTTACACATGGTTGCGAGTGGTTACACATGGTTGCGAGTGGTTGCAAGTGATTGCGAGTGGTTGCGAGTGGTTGCAAGTGGTTGGGAGTGGTTGTGAGTGGTTTCAAGTGGTTGCGAGTGGTTACGAGTGGTTGCGAGTGGTTGCGAATGGTTGCGAGTGGTTATAAGTGGTTGTGAGTGGTTTTGAGTGGTAGGGAGTGGTTGTGAGTGGTTACGAGTGGTTGCGAGTGGTTATGAGTGGTTGCGAGTGGTTGCAAGTGGTTGTGAGTGGTTGCGAGTGGTTGCAAGTAGTTTCAAGTGGTTGCAAGTGGTTGTGAGTGGTTGCGAGTGATTACGAGTGGTTGCGAGTGGTTATGAGTGGTTACGAGTGGTTGCGAGTGGTTACGAGTGGTTGTAAGTGGTTGCCATTGGTTCTGAGTGGTTACTAGTGGTTGCAAGTGGCTACGAGTGGTTACGTATGGTTGCAAGTGGTTGCAAGTGGCTGCATGCGGTTGCGATTGGTTGCGAGTGGTTGCAAGTGGTTGTGAGTGCTTGCAAGTGGTTTTGAGTGGTTACGAGTGGCTGCGAGTGGTTACGAGTGGTTGGAAGTGGTTGTAATTGGTTGCGAGTAGTTGCACGTTATTGCAAGTGGTTGCAAGTCATTGCAAGTAGTTGTTAGTGGTTGTGAGTGGCTGCGAGTGGTTGCGAGTGGTTGGGAGTAGTTGTGAGTGGTTGCCAGTGGTTGCAAGAGGTTGTGAGTGGTTGCAAGTGGTTGCAAGTGCCAGGGAATGGTTGCGAGTGGTTGCGAGTTGATTGCGAGTGGTTGGGAGTGGTTGCGAGAGGTTGCGAGTGGTTGCGAGTTGTTGCAAGTTGTTGCGGGCGGGGGCAAGTGCTTGGGAGTGGATGGGAGTGGTTGTGAGTGTTTGTGATTGGTTGCGAGTGGTTGCGAGTGATTGCGATTGGTTGTGACTGGTTACAATTAGTTGTGAGTGGTTGCCAATGGTTGTGAGTGGTTGCAAGTGGTTGCAAGTGGTTGCGAGTGGTTGCGAATGGTTGCGAGTGGTTACGAGTTGTTGCGAGTGGTTGCGATTGGTTGCAAGTGGTTGCGAGAGGTTGCAAGGGGTTGCTAGTTGTTACGAGTGGTTGCGAGTGGTTGTAATTGGTTGCAAGTGGTTGTGAGTAGTTACGAGTGGTTACAAGTGGTTGTGAGTGGTTACAAGTGGTTGCGAGTGGTTGCAAGTTGTTGCGAGTGGTAGTGAGTAGTCGTGAGTGGTTGTGAGTGGTTTCAAGTGGTTGGAGTTGTTGGGAGTTGTTACAAGTGGTTGCACATGGTTGCGAGTGGTTGCAAGTGGTTGCGAGTTGTTGCAAGTGGTTGCAAGTGGTTGCGAGTGGTTGCAAGGGATTTCGAGTGGGTGCGGATGGTTGCTAGTGGTTGCGAGTGGTTGCGAGTGGTTTTAAGTGGTTGCGAGTGGTTGTGAGTGGTTACGAGTGGTTGCGAGTGGTTGCGAGTGGTTGCGAGTGGTCGCAAGTGGTTGCGAGTGGTTGCAAGGGATTTCGAGTGGGTGCGGATGGTTGCGAGTGGTTGCGAGTGGTCGCAAGTGGTTGCGAGTGGTTGCAAGGGATTTCGAGTGGGTGCGGATGGTTGCGAGTGGTTGCGAGTGGTCGCAAGTGGTTGCGAGTGGTTGCAAGGGATTTCGAGTGGGTGCGGATGGTTGCTAGTGGTTGCGAGTGGTTGCGAGTGGTTTTAAGTGGTTGCGAGTGGTTGTGAGTGGTTACGAGTGGTTGCGAGTGGTTGCGAGTGGTTGCGAGTGGTCGCAAGTGGTTGCGAGTGGTTGCAAGTGGTTGCGCGTGGTTGCGAGTGGCTGCAAGTGGTTTCGAGTTGTTGCGAGTGGTTTTGTGCGGTTGATAGGTGTTGTGAGTGGCTGCCAGTGGTTGTAAGTCATTGCGAGTAGTTGCGAATGGGTGCAAGTGGTTGCGAGTGGTTGCGAGTGGTCACAAGCATCTGCGAGTGGATGCAAGTGGTTGCGAGTGATTGCAAGTGGTTGCGAGTGGGTTTGAGTGGTTGCGAGTGGTTGCGAGTGATTGCGAGTTGTTGTGAGTGGGTTTGAGTGGTTGCAAGTGGTTGCGAGTGATTGCGAGTGATTGCAAGCTGTTGCGAGTGTTTGCCAATGGTTGTGACTGGTTGCAAGTGGTTGCAAGTGGCTGCGAGTGATTGCAAGTGGTTGCGAGAGGTTGCGAGTCGTTGCAAGTGGTTGCGAGTTGTTGCGAGTGGTTTTGAATGGTTACGAGTGGTTGCGAGTGGTTGCGAGTGGTTGCGAGCGGTTGCGAGTAGTTGCAAGTGGTTGCAAGTAGTTGCAAGTGGTTCTGAGTTGTTGCGATTTGTTGTAAGAAGTTGGGAGTAGTTGCGAGTGGTAGTGAGTGGTGGTGAGTGGTTGTGAGGGGTTGCAAGTGGTTGCGAGTGGTTACAAGTGGTTGGGAGTGGTTATAAGTGGTTCTAAGTGATTGCGAGTTGTTGCGAGTGGTTGCGAGTGGTTGTGAGTGGTTTTAAGTGGTTGCGAGTGGTTGCGAGTGGTTGCGAGTTGTTGCGAGTGGTTGCGAGCGGTTGTGAGTTGTTGCAAATGGTTGTACGTGGTTGCAAGTGGTTATAATTGGTTGCGAGTGGTTGCGAGTGGTTGCAAGTGGTTGTGAGCGGTTGTGAGTGGTTGTGAGTGGTTGCGAGTGCTTGAAAGTGGTTGTGATTGGTTGTGAGTGGTTGCGAGTGCTTGCGAGTGCTTGCGAGTGGTTGTGAGTTGTTGCGAGTGGTGGCGAGTGGTTGCAAGTGGTTGCGAGTGGTTGTAAGTGGTTGTGAGTGGTTGCAAGTAGTTGCGAGTGCTTGCAAGTGGTTGCGAGCGCTTGTGAGTGGTTACGAGTGGTTGCGAGTAGTTGCAAGTGGTTGCGAGTGGTTGCAAGTGGCTATGAGTGGTTGGGAGTGGTTGCAAGTGGTTGGGAGTTGTTGCGATTGGTTACAAGTGGTTGCGAGATGTTACGAGTGGTTGCGAGCGGCTGCGAGAAGCTGCGAGTTGTTGTGAGTGGTTGTGAGTGGTTGTGAGTGGTTGCGAGTGGTTGTGAGTGGTTATGAGTTGTTACGAGTGATTACGAGTAGTTGCGAGTGGTTGCGAGTGGTTGCGAGTGGTTGCGAGTGGTTGCGAGTAGTTGCAAGTGGTTTCAAGTGGTTGCAAATGGTTGCGAGTGGTTACGAGTGGCTGTGAGTGGTTACGAGTGGTTGTGAAACACGTACCCCGACGTTCATTTTCTGTCATCCACATCACCAGCCCAGTCGGCATCGGAGCAGCCAACCACCTCGAGGGAGTCGTCACGTGCTCCCCCTCCAAGCACGAGTCGCGACTGTTTTGTCATCTTGGGATAGCGGAGGATCCGCTTCACCGCTTGCCAATGCAACGGCCCGGGGTCAGCAAGGTAGCGGCTTGCTTGGCCCTCCGCGAAGGCCAGGTCGGGCCGCGTTGCCACCATGGCGTACATGATGCTCCCCACTGCAGACTGGTATGGCACACCTGCCATCTCCTGCTTCTCCTCGTCCGTGCTCATGCCCATGCTCGAGCTCAGCTCACACGTGGTGGTCATGGGTGTGCCGATGGGTTGCAGTCCTCCATGTTGTAGCGGCAGAGCACCTCTTGCACGTACTTTGCCTGCCCCTTCTCGAGCGTACATGCCTTGTGGTCCCTCTTGATGGTGACACCGAGGTACTACTCGAGCTCGTCCATGTCGGTCATTTTGAACCGACCGCCCAGCTGCCGCATCAGGTTCACTAACTCCTCCATGTCCGGCAATACGAGGATGAGATCATCCATGTAGAGTGCCATGATCTGGTGCAGCCCTGGCTACTGTTGCACGTACATGCTATGATCCGCCTCGCGGCGCTTGAAGTCAAGCTCGGCCATGAAGCCGTCCATTTTCAGGTACCACATAAGTGGCGCTTGCTTTAGCCCATAGAGCGCGTTGAGAAGCCAGCACACCTTCCCCGGCGGCGTTTCCACCCCCTCCGGCACCTTCATGTAGACCTCCTTGTCCAGGTTGCCATTGAGGAATGCAGTTTTCACGTCCACTTTGTGGACTTCGTAGTCGCGCACCGCCGCCACCGAGAGGATAGAGCGAATGGAGGCAAACTTCACCACCGGTGCTAAGGTTTCATCGTAGTGTTCACCCTTTTGCTGGACGTACTCCTTCACGACCAGCCGCGCCTTGTACCGCTCCACCTTCCCCTCCTTGATGAGCTTCTTCTTGAAGATCCATTTGGAGGCGATGATTTTTGCGCCCTCCGGCCTGTCAATCAGCTGCCAAGTGCCATTATCTTCATGGGAGGCGAGCTCAGATTTTAGAGCTCCCTCCCACTCAGCCCCATCTTTCTGCTGCAACGCCTCCTTGACGGTCTTGGGCTCCTATTGCGCAAAGAATGCTCGAGCAAGCCCAGTCCAGATGCCCTCTGCAGCATCGTACCTCTTTGTTGTCCTCCTTGCGCGTCCGCTTCTCCGGGACTACTGCTGTTGAGGCTGCTACTGCTGCTGCCCCCTCGCAATGCCACCCGCACCGCTGGCCTGCTCCCCCTCTCTCGGGGACCGTGGAGATGCGGCTGCACTCCCCACCTCTTTGTTCAGCTCCACTGTTGCCGGCGCTTTGGACTCATTGTCCGACTCGGCTGAATGCAAATCAGCTGCTCCCACACCGCCCAGATGGTTCTCGCTGGCTGGAGGCAATGGGAGGTCACCCTCTTTTGCGTCCGCCGGCATCTCTCCCTCAAGGAGTCGCAGCCACTCCCCACGCTTGGATAGACCCGAGTCCTTGTCCGTTCAACGGCTGGCCTCGTTGAACCTGACGTCGTGACTCTTCACAATCTGCTGCCTTCGCGGGTCGAAGAGCTGGTACGCCTTGCTCCCGCTCTCATACCCGACGAAGATGCACCGGCGAATCCACGGGTCCAGCTTGCCCCGCCCCTCCCCTGCCTACACAACAGCATGTGCAACATAACCAAACGTGCAAAGGTGTGCCACTGTTGGCTTCCTCCCGCTCCACGTTCCTTGTGGCGTCTTCCACACCTTGGACTTCCACACCTTTTAGCGGCTTCGTCGGCGTCAGGTTCATGATGTACGCCGCTGTCCGTGCCGCCTCGCCACAGTACCAGTGCACGATCCGGCATCACTCAACATGGACCAGATCATGTTGAGGATGGTGCGGTTCGCCCTCTTGGCGATGTTGTTCTGCTGGAGAGAATGTGGCGTAGTTTTCTTCCACGCGATCCCCTTGCTCTTCATCCATGCCGAGCAGCCCCCGTACTCGCCGCCGTTATCGCTCCGGAACGCCTTCACCTTCAACTCCGTTTGGCGCTCCACAGCCACCACAAACTCCTGCATACACAACAAGACATCGCTCTTCCTCTTGATGATGTAGAGGTAGAGCTTGTGGCTTTGGTCTTCAATTAATGTCACGAAGTATCGAGCTCCTCCAATGGAGCTCTCAAATGGTCCACACACATCAGTGTGGACCACCTCCAACCTCGCCAATGCAGGCGTCCTTTTGCCATCGAACGGCTGCCATATTGCCTTGCCGACCACGCACGGCTCGCACACGGCATTCTTGGCTGCGTCGAAGCTCGTAACATCAAGACCCCACACCACTTCCTTCTTTGCCATGTCCCTCACAGTTGAGGGAGCGATGTGGCATAGGCGACAATGCCATGGGTCCAGGTTTTCTTCATCCTTTGTCACGATGTTGTCGGCGTCGGTCCTCACCGCATCGGCAATAACCTTGGTACGGAGAAGGTGCGGGTCCTCCTCCCTCTTGCCACGTGCAATCACCTCACTGTCCCCCTCCTTCCGGATGATAGCCTCCCGCTTGTTGAAGAGTACCGCAAGTCCCTTGTCGGTTAGGCGGCTCACTGACGGCAGCTTTACCCCAAATTTGGGCATGTGGAGCACGTCGTACATGGTACACAGAATGGTTTTCCTATTCACCACTGACTCAATGCAAACATTGCCTTCACCCGCGGCCAACTCTGTTTTGCCGTTGGCGACTGTCATGTGCCGCTCAGTGGCGCCGTAGGTGGCAAATGCCGCCCGGTTACATTGCATGTGGCGGCCTGATCCGGAGTCAATCACCGTGACGTCCGGATCCGTCAAGTTGGTGGAATCCCTGGCCATCATTGCTTGGGTGGCCTTCTTCCCATCCTTCCCGGGCTGGTCCGACTTCTTCTTGGTGCCCTGATTTGTACCCCTCCCCCTCTTACCTCCCCTTCCACCTTAAGGACGGACGGCATAGGCGGGAATTGACGTGGTCCCACTCTCTCTACCACCGCACCACATCCATTTGTTGCGGACGTACTCAGCCACCTTCGGGTACCTCAGCTCATGGGCGGACCAGCCACCAACGACGGTGATCATGGGACTCCAACTGTCTGGCAAGGCCAGGAGGAGGATCGTGGCTTGCAGCTCAGGGTCGACATTCCACCCAGTGGCTACGCACTCGGCAGTCAAGGACTCAATCTACTGCAGGATCTCCATAACATCGTCGCCTTCATTGGCTCGGAGGGTGATGAGCCTCCTGAAGAGAAAGAGCTAATTAGCAAGGTTGGTGGACTGGTAGATGGTGCAGAGTTTCTTCCAGGCCTCCGCGGCCTCCGTGCATCCTTGAATGAGGGAGCGCTGCGTCGGAGCAAGGGCATACACCAACAAAGCAAGCGCCTTCTTGTTGCGCTTCTTGTACGCTTCCACTTCATCTGGCATCGCGGTGTCCAGAGGGGCAGTTTCTTCACCTTTGACCAGCTCAAGCAGGCACTTGTAATGAAGGAAGACCTCAAATTCCCACCTCCAAAGGTGGAAGCCAAGCCTGTCGAACTTGGAGACACCGATGCTCCCTTGCTCGGTCGGTGGCATGGTACGTGGTGGTAGCGTGAACGTTGTAGAGCTAGGGTCCTTCTATGCACGTGGGCCCATAACCCTTTGTTGGCTCTAGTGGGTGTGGAGGCACCCTCAAAGATGACTCGGTCTTACTGATGTACACTACCAATGTTTGGGGGAGCCAATGGACATCTTTGGTGAAAAGTTTGGAGTACGAGGATCACGGATGTGAGTGGTCAGAACACGTCACATTCAGTATATCTGAATTGAAACACGTTTTGTTTACTGAGAACAGTGATGTTATATCAGATCCTTATAGCCTGTGATCTAAGCTTTCCAACACATCCAAGCACGCCCAAAACAGAGCAATAGAGCCCCTACTACGGCTGTCAAAGTAACCCTTAGTGGAGCCGCCCACCTTGCCTTGCACGCTAGGCAACGGGAGGCGCTTCGACAATGACCCGTCGAAGCGCCTTTCCTTGCCAAGAAGTCAAGGAGAAGTTCACCCTGGTCAAGGAGAGTCTTTTGGTTGCTTCCTTTGTGGCCCTGGTGCATTTGAGGATCGTTAGAGACAAACTCGGATCACTGGTGGTGGATTATCCCGCCACCCATGGTGGGTATCAGATTCCACCTCCCCCCCCCCCTCCTCCCCACAACACCCGAATTTTGGGCTAGGCTAACTGTCTGAATACTCACTCAATTTGAGCGAGTCAAAGCTTGATCCTGCATAGACAAATCCACGGAATCCAAATCTAAAGTCAGATCAGGGATTTGACCACTCCTCAGTGGTCGAACCAGGAAGTGCACTCAACCGCACTCATGGTAAGAGACAGGCCATGTCAACAGTGAGTGGTTGTGAGTGGTTGCAAGTGGTTGCGAGTGGTTGCGAGTGGTTGAAGGTGGTTACAAGTGGTTGCGAGTGGTTGCGAGTGGTTGCGAGTGGTTGCGAGTGGCTGTAAGTGGTTACGAGTGGTTGCAAGTGGTTGCGATTGGTTGTGAGTGGTTGTGAGTGGTTGCAAGTGGTTCTGAGTGGTTGCGAGTGGTTACGATTGGTTGCGAGTCATTGCGAGTGGTTGCAAGGGTCCTGTAAGGGTCCTGTGGTTGTAAGGGTCCTGTAAGGGTCCTGTGGTTGTAAGGGTGCACACCGGGTAAGATTCCCGGATCCCACATTGGATCCTGATCCCCGAGTCCGTATCCTATCGAGGATTTGGATCCCCGAATCCCAAAAAAGATCCCGGGATCCTGAGGATCCCCGGATCCTCAACGGATATCAGGGATCTCCACACATTTTGCGTCCATCCAAAATCCAGCGTTTTTTTCATACGGATTTTCACCACCTTTAAAGTATGTGGATATATGAGGTTTTCCATGGTTAGTCGCTAAAATCAGCACATGCACCACATGCAAGTTTTGGTATAGGTCATCACACACATGTCGTCATACCATATTCTGTTCGGATTCATGTACTTTGGGCATCACACCACACTAAATGTGGTAATTGCCCCAAATGTTAGTTCACAATCTTAGTAAACTTATTCAAGCACGACCTTGACTGCTCAACCAACACACGAGGGAAGATTTATGAACTTTGGAGAATCAAAACATCACAGAAGAAAGGGAATTTACTCCACTGTTCTATGGCAAGTGCACATGCATGATTGTGAAATACATGCACGCAAAGTCTGAGTGCATGCAGTTTCCCATCTGTGATTCATACAATGTCTATTGTGGAACTTCGGTAACATCGTCGTCCTCACCCCCATGTCCCCTTCCTCCTCTCCCTCCTCCCCACTATCGTGGTCATCCTCCTCTTCATCATCTTCATTCACGTACAAACTAAGTCCTTCCAACTCCTTGCATGCCGCACCCACAAGCCCATCCTCACGAGCTTTGCGATGCAACTCATTGATGCGCATCTCCTCCTCCCTGTACTCCGGTGCGATGATGCCGTGGGGGGAAACCGGGAAGTCAAGCAGCAAGCGCTCATTGATCCAGCTCTTCATGGTGAGTAGATTCTCGACTGTCAAGTGCGCGAGCGAGTGCCTGAAATCAGTGATGACATGCCTGCTAGGTGAGAACAAGCGTTCAGAGGGTGTGGAGGTGGCTGGAACTGTAAGAACATCCATTGCAGCAAGGAAGAAGGACGGATCATGTCTCTGCAGTTTTTGATAATGCTTGAGCACCTTGCATGTGCTAGTTTTCTTTGGCAGCTTTGCCCATGCATCTACCTCCACCTCCAGTGACGACATCTCCGCCATCGCTTCTCATGCCTCAGGCTCTTCAAACAGATCCCTGTGTGGATCTGCCAGAGCCTCCCCATAAAAGCCATAGTTGTCCTTGATGTTTGATGAAGGGGCCCTCCATCCACATCGGCACATCGAGCCACATCGATGGGCATCGATGTGAATGGAGTCTGTTTGTACAGGCTACAATCACACAGTGACGGAGCGGACCCCCACATGCCGACATGGCACCCGGAGCACCGGAAAAAACAAAAGGTGGGGAGCGGGTTCGGCACCCCAGGAACATTTATCTGACTTGAAAAGAATTTCCCCCACTCAACATGCAACACCGAAGTCCGCATCAACCAACATGCCACGCAAGCTGGCACATCCAGCATTAATGGACGGTGTGCTGGCAGATAGGACCAAGCTGCCTGCCGCACACCGGCCAATGCTGATAGAGTGGCCGTCCAGCCCGGTTGCCCAGTCCCTTGCTTGCTGGATATGCCATGTCCTATCGGTTGCGATTAACCAGGGTGGAGCCTGACCTCGCGGCAGATTTCTGCTCCGGAAACGCAAGCATCATAAAAGTCACCCAATACCACCAGAACCCGGGCGATACCTTCAGAATTCCAACTGTTATTGTCTCTAAAACCATGGTGGAGTGTGAAAATTTGTTGGTTATTGAAAATGGATAGCAAACAAGGCCGTGTAAGTCCTCGTGGAATTGGTAGGAAAACATGGGTTTCCAATAGTTTTGGGGTATTTGGGAGGTGTTCCTCGTCGATGCCCATTGATGCCCTTGTACCCGGATCCATCGATGGACCGATGGGCATCGATGCGCATCGATTGGCGATGGGCACAGGTCAACACTGATAAAAGCATCATCCTCCGTTGGGGGTGGAGGACGCAGTTGAAGTTGTTGTCCTCCACTGACAGCACTCGACCCTTGCTGCTGCTGGGAGACCTGCTGCTGTGCAACGTGCTGGCATGTACCTTGCTGTTGCTGACCCTACTCATTGGACCGCGGCTGTCGCTGCTGTGTACGCTGTGCTTCTCCTTCATGTGCTGCCAGCTGAAAACTCAGCTCTTGGCTTTGCTGCAAGGACTGAGAGCCCCATGTGCCTGCTGTGGTTGATGTTGCGTCAGCTGCTACGAGGACAGCTGCCTCCTCCTGTGCTATCACCGCCTGGTCACGATAGGGGCGTAGCAGCGACAGCACCTTGACCTGCTATTCTGCGGCAGAGGTCATACCCATGAGCTTGTGCGTGCGTTCAAACCACCGGAGACGGAAGCGGGGATCACATGCTGTTGCGAGTATGTGGCGGTCGGTGAGAAGCCGCGCGTACTTCTTTAGTTTCACTTCCGCCGCGGCGAGCCCGTCCTTGATGTCCACCAGCAGTTGCTCCTTGGCATCTAGCAGCCCAGCCGCACCTCTCCTCTTGCTCTTCTTGCGTGCCATGATTGCCTTCACCTACCACGACCCCAGCTTGTCCANTTGACCTGCTATTCTGCGGCAGAGGTCATACCCATGAGCTTGTGCGTGCGTTCAAACCACCGGAGACGGAAGCGGGGATCACATGCTGTTGCGAGTATGTGGCGGTCGGTGAGAAGCCGCGCGTACTTCTTTAGTTTCACTTCCGCCGCGGCGAGCCCGTCCTTGATGTCCACCAGCAGTTGCTCCTTGGCATCTAGCAGCCCAGCCGCACCTCTCCTCTTGCTCTTCTTGCGTGCCATGATTGCCTTCACTTGCCACGACCCCAGCTTGTCCAACATTGACTCGTAGAAGGGGATGACCAGGTTCAAGGTGGGATACTTTGCTCCACTGATGTCATTGGTGAATGACTTGAACGGCTTCAGCACCACGATGAGTAGGGTGATGAGCCGCCACTTGTCACGGCTTGGTTTCAACTCCTCTCCCTCAATGCCGTAGCCGTCAAGCAACACAGGGAGCACGTCCTTGAGGATGAGGACACGCTCCATCATGTCGCGAGTGGCATTCCACCTTGTCTCGGTGTCAAGGTGCAGCGACTGGTACTTGACAGCTGCTGCCGTTGCTGCGTTGATGAGTGACTACTCCCTTGGGGTGGAGCGGTTAAGGATGCACACCGGGTAAGATTCCCGGATCTCAGGTTGGATCCTGATCCCCGGTTCTGGATCCTAGGATGGATTTGGATCCTCGGATCCAAGAAAAGATCCCCGGATCCTATGGATCCCCGAATCTTTTCCGGATCCTTTAGGCTGAGCAAGGATAATGCCTTACATTTTGTACTTCTAACCCCGTTTTCCCCTCTTTTTTATGTTGTTAAAAGATCCCCGGATCCCGGATCGAATCTTGATCAAGGATCCGGATCCCCGGATCCGGATCCGGATCCGGATTCCCGGATAAGATCCCCGGATCCTAGGATTTGGTGTGCAGCCTTAGGAGCGGTTCACAAACACTTCAATTGCACGAGCCTTGGAGACAATGGTCTCTACCTTGGGATGGCCCATGAGGTCCTTCACAGCTAGGTTTATGATGTGACCTAAGCAGCGGACGTGGCCCTCGGGTAGCAGCGTCGACTCGGCGCAGGGTATGATGAAGTTGTTAATCATGGCGTTGTTGGTCGACTCGTTGTTGACTGTCAGACAGAATATGCGGTCAAACAACCCCCATTGCTTGAGTGCATTGGCTAGCGCATCAAACGTGTTCTGCGCGTTGGGGCTCACTGGTAGCGCGGGGAATGAGAGGGCCAGTGTCTTCACCTGGAAGAAGTGGGAAGCAATGCGAGGAAATGCAGTAGACAGGGATGCTGTTAGGTCAGGCAATGACTGTCAAGAGCATTGAAAATGCATGGCTGTGCTTCAGATTGCATAAGTTTCCATACAACCGCAATGCAATGCGTTGCATTGCATTGCAATTGCAATTGGGTTGCGGCCGTCCCCCCCCCCCCATTCCCAGTGTGTTTGGTCAATGCCACTCTGTGCAATGCCATGCATTTGCATGCAAATGCTATGGAGAATAGGTTGGGAAATACATGGCCGTTTTTCAGATTGCATTCGTTTGCATCGACCCGCAATGCAATGCTTTGCATTGCATGGCATTGCAATTGGGTTGCAGCCCCCCCCCCCCCCTATGTGTTTGGTCAATTCCAATCCGTGCAATGCCATGCATGTGCATGCAAATGCAAAGGATAATAAAGAGGGAAATGCATGGCAGTGCTTCAGATCGCATTAGTTTGCATACAACCGCAATGCAATACTCTGCATTGCATTGTATTGCAATTGGGTTGCAGCCCCCCCCCCCCCCTATGTGTTTGGTCAATTCCAATCCGTGCAATGCCATGCATGTGCATGCAAATGCAAAGGATAATAAAGAGGGAAATGCATGGCAGTGCTTCAGATCGCATTAGTTTGCATACAACCGCAATGCAATACTCTGCATTGCATTGTATTGCAATTGGGTTGCAGCCCCCCCCCCCCCCTATGTGTTTGGTCAATTCCAATCCGTGCAATGCCATGCATGTGCATGCAAATGCAAAGGATAATAAAGAGGGAAATGCATGGCAGTGCTTCAGATCGCATTAGTTTGCATACAACCGCAATGCAATACTCTGCATTGCATTGTATTGCAATTGGGTTGCAGCCCCCCCCCCCCCCTATGTGTTTGGTCAATTCCAATCCGTGCAATGCCATGCATGTGCATGCAAATGCAAAGGATAATAAAGAGGGAAATGCATGGCAGTGCTTCAGATCGCATTAGTTTGCATACAACCGCAATGCAATACTCTGCATTGCATTGTATTGCAATTGGGTTGCAGCCCCCCCCCCCCCCCCTCTTCCCATTCCCAATGTGTTTGGGAGCAATCCAAGCAATGCAATGCATTTGCATGCAAATGCTATGGAGAATAGCTAGGGAAATGCGTGGCAGTGCTTCAGATTGCATACGTTTGCATAGAACCCTCCCCCTCCCCCCTCCCCGCCTCCCTCCCCCCGCATTCCACTTAAACCCATGTGACTGAAAGGTACACCTGAAAATCAGTGATCCAATGGGCTGTTACGCCGAAGTACTTCATGCCGTTCTCTCCCTTCCACCCGTCGGTTGTGAAATTGAAGGCCGAGGTCACCTCTGCGAGTATCTTCTTGATGCGCTTGCGGAAGGCAGTGGCAGCAATGACGATTTGCCTACTGATGGTCATGCGGCCGGGGAGGTCTGCTACTGGATTTGGATGCCAGAAGCCACGCTGCAGCCAGTTACTATCCATGGACAAGAAGCTGCAATTATTGTCAATTACGTGCTTCCAGATACAGCTCTGGAAGTAGAGCTTGTTGAAGACGGCTCCAACAGCTGCTACTCCTCGGCCAATGACAGTGTTTCCCGCATTCACCCCCACCGCGGCAACCTGCTCAGCTGAGTTGTTCACGGCTAACAGTGGCAATCCTCAACTTCTATGCTACTTCCAACTCCTTTAGCTCCATATATTGCTTCCGGTGCTTGAGGCGCAAATGTCTCCACAAGGCTGAGGTGGTGCCGTTGTTTTTTAATAAGTCTTTGGGACATAGGCCGTACTGGGCACGTGCTCCTTTGACGGGGTCAATTTGCTTTGTGAATTGATTCCAAACAACACTTGGTTCCTTCACCACTTTGCGTTTGTCGTCAACTTATTCCTCGTCATCATCCTCATCGGGATCCTCCTCCTCCACAATCCGTGCAGTCTCTGTGACGGCCGCACTCTCAGCCATGGCACGTCCAACGACGTGCCAAGCAAAGCCTCTGGTTGAGGCTAAGTCCTGGAACCAATCAGCGAACACAGGGGCATCCTGTGTCTAGTTTTCCCACGGTGAGGCTTAACTCCTGGACTTGACTGATGCCGGCTCTGGCCATCGACACCGGCGGCGTCGAATGGCAAGAGCGGCTCTGGCCATCAACACTGGCACGTCCAATGGACAGAGCAGCTCTGGCCATTCGACGGCCGAGTGATGCCGGCTGTGGCCCAGAGCCGGCATCAGTTGCCGTAGGTGGCAGCCGCCAATGTCTATGCTGACGAAGCTGTTGAGTGTTCTTGTCGATGCAAAAAAAAGCGCTTGGAGTGATGACATGGCATTGGAGTAGCACAAACCTTTCTAAACATTGTGGTTTGAAGGTAAAAAGAAGAAAAAAAAAACATCAACCCCTGGAGTAAAACAAAAGATTTCGTGGTGTCATTTGATGGCCCTACAGTCGCCAGGTGGGCGGCCAAGGACTACCGCAAGCCATAAATCTCCATGGATGAATCGGCGATGCAGGATTGCCGATCCATTCGCCTGTGTCTACATGCATGCCACTCGTGCACACACAAGCATGCACCGGTGGCATGCATAACTTGGGTGCAATGTCAAACATTCCTTACAAAAAGTGAATGACAGAGTTGCAACAATGAACGAAACAATAATTGCAAATGGAACATTTGTACAGTGAACCAAAAACAGTGACAACAATAAAACATTGGTGTAAAAAATGGGTAAATTGTGGCCGCTATATGGAAATCGCCAGCTCAATCACTGGCAGTCGCTTGGCAAGTGAACAATCGCCACAATGTCCTCGCGGCGATTGCAAGTCCGCGGCCGACTTGCAATCGCCGATTCGGGTGATGGCCGACTGTCGGCGGCCATCACCCGAATATGTGGACAGCGGCTTTGAACGAGCACTCCGGGTTTTAATTCCCCCCCCC
>SZWC01000114.1:328126-353301 GCA_023375785.1 Penium margaritaceum | reverse complement strand
AGTGGTTGCAAGTGGTTGCGAGTGGTTGCACGTGGTTACGGGTGGTTACAAGTGGTTACGCATGGTTGAGAGTGGTTGCAAGTGGTTGCGAGTGGTTGCAAGTGGTTGCGAGTGGTTGTACGTAGTTGCAAGTGGTTCCGAGTGGTTGCGAGTGGTTACGAGTGGTTGCGAGTGGTTGCGAGTGGTTACAAGTTGTTGCGAGTGGCTGCGAGTGGTTGCGAGTGGTTGGGAGTGGTTGCAAGTGTTGGAATATCCTCACAAAACTGACTCCATGTAGGTCTATGGTCAGAGAAGTCTCTTCTGAATAATGGTTTAGGTCCAGCCACCAAACGACCTTGACTAACGGGTCTCTGGTCACCCGACCGTTTGGACCTCACTATCAAGTTATCCCCTAAAACCGTGACACCTGTCACTCACGTCCAACTAGTGGAAAGAAGCCGTTGGTTAGCATTCTTGTCCTGTTCTGACATTTTCATACTGAGGATGTTAATTCCCTCGAGCTAACCAGAACAATTCTGCCCATCATGTTCCCCCCTTGGTTCCGCGGCTTCGCCGCCGTGTCTTTGCTCTGCTCGCACATTGCATTCCTCGCCTTTGCCAACCTTTCTCCGCCCTTTGCTCCGTCACTCTTGCTCCTTCGCTCAGCTCTCTTACTCGGCCAACCATCAATCATCTCGCCAGCACTCTCTCTCATCAGCTTATCTACCTCGAGTATCTCACGTCTCAGCCTCGATCAACCTCTGTGACTAAGTCCTCGTGATCGCTCTCGCTTACGTCACTCTGCTCACGCACACGTGCATGTTCCGATGCTTCTGCCTACTTCTGCTTCTGCCAATCTCTAGCCTGCATTCTTCTGACATGGTGTCACAGCATCAGGTGACATCGCCTGGTGATCCGTGACCGCATCATCGCTCTGCTGCCATCCTTCCCCTGTCGCTTAAATCTGCATTCCTCTGCTGCCACTACCGTCACCTCGCGTCTCTCCGCTTCGTCAGCAGCTGACTTCAGCAGCACTGCCTGGAGGAATTCCCATGTTGAAGAAATTCCACGTCATTCTGAGAAAGCCCTGCGCCCATCACCCCGCCCGTGGCCAACAATAAGTGACTCGCCGTCTGCATCAGCCGCAAACAACTCCCGAGCAGCCGCTTGCCACCAGCTTCTTGGAAGTTTCCTGCCATTTGCCATCCACTGCTCCTCGTCTCTCCCCGCCTCCACAAACACCTCCTCCTCTCGCCTCTTTCTTCAGTAGCCTCATCTACACTTCCTCCTTGTCATCCTCAGTCCTCTTGTGCCCATCATTGCGAGCCGCCTTCTCGCATCGCCTTCTCGCTCTGTCAACAGCTACAACCCAAACTGCCATCATCAGGATATCGGACATCACGAGTCTTCCTGCTCCCATTTCCGATCTAACTGGGGAACAAGCCGTCACTCCCCTGACATGAGCGGTCAACCTCCGCCCGCTGCCTGATTCCCTTTGTTCAACCAACCTCCTCCAGCTACCAGGATATCGGACACCGCCAGTCTTCCTGCCCGCCAAGGGCCAAGCGGGGAACAAGCAGTCACTCTCTTGAAAGCAAAGGAAGTGGTTGTCTCGCTCTTCCTTTTGTTGCGTTGTCCCTCTGTTCTTCCTGCTCCTGCATCAGCTCTTACGCCATCCTCATCCTCATCTGCTGCCATCAATCCGCCTCGTCCCCTTCACCTCTACCTCCTCAGTCTCAGCAGCCGCCTTCCTCATCTCACCATCATCCTCCAGTCTCTGCATCATCCGCATCATCCGCGCCGCCTCATCGTCACTCCTCTTCATCAGCATTGTTTCGCAATGCATGTGGGTTTACCACTGCGCCCACTCGCCAAATCAGGCGCCTCCTTTATCCGCATCACTTTCCGCTCGGTACAAGGATCCGCCTGGTCGCATCACCCATTCCGCGACGACCTGCGCCCACGCCGAAGACTTCCGCAGCGCACGCGGCTCCCCCCTGCGCCCACTTTGTCATCATCGTCATCAGTCTCCTTATCAGCATCATCAGTAACTGTGGCCAACACAAGGATCTGCACGAGCTATCTGCCTGCTTGACAGTAGCCTGCACCCACTCGCAACCACTCGCAACCGCTTGCAACCACTCATAACCATTAGCAACCACTCGCAACCACTCACAACTACTTGCAACCACTTGCAACTACTTGCAACCACTCGCAACCAGTCACAACCATATGCAACCACTCGCAACTACTCGCAACTACTCGCAACGACATGCAACCAATCCCTAGCACTCGTAACCACTCCCAACTACTCACAACCACTCACCTCCACTCGAAACCATATACAACCACCCACAACCACTCGCAACCACTTGCAACGACTCGCAATCACTCGCAAACAACTCGCAACCACTCCCAACCACTCCCAACCACTCGTAACCACTCCCAACCACTCACAACCAGTCACAACCACTGGCAACCACTCGCAACTACTTGCTACCTCTTGCAACCACTCGCAACCACTCGCAACCACTCGCAACCACATGCAACCACTCCCAACCACTCGCAACCACTCGCAGCCACTGGAAACCACTCGTAACCACCCGCAACCACTCGCAACCACTCGTAACCACGTGAAACCACTCGCAACCACGTGAAACCACTCGCAACCACTCGTAACCACTCGTAACCACTCGCAACTATGCGCAACCACTCACAACCACTCGCAACCACACGTAGCCACTCACAACCACTCGCAACTACATGAAACCACTCGCAACCACTCGCAACCACTTACAACCACTCCCAACCACTCACAACCACTCGCAACCACTCACAACCACTTGCAACCACTCGTAACCACTCGTAACCACTTGCAACCACTCATAACCACTCGGAACCATTTACAACCACTTGCAACCACTCGCAACCAGTTGCAGCCACTCGCAACAACTCGCAACCACGTGCAACCACTCGCAACCACTTACAACCACTTGTAATGACTTGCAGCCACTTACAACCACTCACGACCACTTAAAACCACTCCCAACCACTTGCAACCACTCACAACCACTCGCAACCACTCGCAACCACTCGCAACCACTCACAACCACTCGCAACCACACGCAACCACTCACAACCACTCGCAACCACTCGCAACCACTCGCAACCACTCACAACCACTCGCAAACACACGCAACCACTCACAACCACTCGCAACCACACAAAACCACTCGCAACCACTTGCAACCACTCGCAACCACTTGCTACCACTTGCATCCACTCGCAACCACACGCAACCACTCGCAACCACTTGCAATCACTTGCAACCACTCGCAACCGCTCCCAACCACTTGCAACCACTCACAAGTTATCACAACCAATTGCAAGCACTTGTAACCACTCACAACCACTCGCAACCACTTGCAACCACTCGTAGCCACTCGCAACCACTTGTAACCACTCGAAACCACTCGCAACCACTCCCAACCACTCACAACCACTGGCAACCACTCCCAATCACACGCAACTGGACTGGGACTGAGACTGGTACTACGACTGGGACTGCGACTGGGACTGCGACTGGGACTCGGACTGGGACTGGGACTGGGACTAGGATTGGGACTGGGACTCGGACTGGGACTGGGACTGGGACCGAGGCTGGGATCGGGACTGGGATCGGGATTATGATCGGGACTGGGATCGGGACTAACATCGGGACTTGGATCGGGACTTGGATCCAGACTGGGATCGGAAGTGGGATCGGGGCTGGGATGGGGACTGGGATTGGGACTGGGACCGGGACTGGCATCGGGACTGGGATCGGGACTGGGATCGGGACTGGGATCAGGACTAGGATTGGGACTAGGATCCTGATTGGGATCTGGACTGGGATTGGGACTGGGATCGGGAATAGGATCGGGACTAGGATCGGGACTAGGATCGGGACTGGGATCAGGACTGGGATCAGGACTTGGATCAGCACAGGGATGAGGACTGGGATCGCGACTGGGATTGGGACTGGGATCAGGAGTAGGATCGGGACTGGGATTGGGACCAAGACTGGGACTGGGATGGGGACTAGGATCAGGACTGGGATCGAGAGTGGGATCGGAACTGGGATCGGGACTGGGATCGGGACTGGGATCGGGAGAGGGATCGGGACTGGGATCGGGACTGGGATCGGGAGAGGGATCGGGACTGGGATCGGTACAATGATCGCGACTGGGATTGGGACTGGGATCGGGACTTGGATCGGGACTGGGATCGGGACTGCAATTAGGAATGGGATCGGGACTGGGATCGGGAATGGGATCAGGACTTGGATCGGGACAGGGATCAAGACTGGGATCGAGACTCAGATTGGGACTTGGATCGGGACTGGGATCGGAACTGGCATCGGGACTGGGATCGGGACTGGGATTGGGACTGGGATCGGGAATGGGATCGGGACTGGGATCGGGACTGTGATCGTGCCTGGGATCGGGACAGGGATCGGGACTGGGACCGGGACAGGGACCGAGACTGGGGCCGGGACTGGGACCGCGACTGGGACCAGGAGGGGGACGGAAACTGGGATCGAGTTTGCGATCGAGACTAGGATCGAGACTGGGATCGGGACTGGGATCGCGACTACGATCGGGACTGGGATCGGGACTGGGACTCGGACTGGGACTGGGACTCGGACTGGGACTGGGACCGGGACTTGGATTGGGACTAGGACTGGGACTCGGACTAGGACTAGGACTGGGTCTGGGACTGAGCCCAGTGCTGGGATCAGGACTTGGATCGGGACTGGGATCGGGACTGGGATCGAGACTGGGATCGGGACTTGGATCGGGACTGCGATCGAGACTAGGATCAAGACAGGGATCAAGACTGGGATTGAGACTCGGATCGGGACTGGGATCAGGACTGGGATCGGGACTGGGATGGGGACTGGGATGAGGACTAGGATCGGGACTGGGATGGGAACTGGGATCAGGACTGGGATCGGGACTGGGATCGCGACTAGGATCGGGACTGGGATCAGGACTTGGATCGGGACTGGGATCGGGACTGGGATCGGGACTGGGATCGGGACTACGATCGGGACAGGGATCGAGACTGGAATCGGGGCTGGGATTGGGGTTTGGATCGGGGCCGGTATCAGGGTTGGGATGCGAAGGAGGATCAGGACTGGGATCGGGACCGGGATCGGGACTGGGATCAGGACTAGGATGGGGACTGAGATCGGGGCTGAAATCGGGACTGGTACTGGGACAAGGACTCAGACTGGGAATGGGATCGGGTCTTGGATCGGAACTGGGATCGGGACTAGGACCGGGACTGGGATCAGGACTGGGATCGGACTGGGATCGGGACTAGGATCAGGACTCGGATCAGGACTAGAATCGGGACTGGGATCGGGACTGGGACCGGGACTGGGATCGGGATTGAGATGGAGAATGGGATCGGGACTGGGATGAGGACTTGGATCGGGACTGGGATCGGGACTGGGATCGGGACTGGGATCAAGACTTGGATCGGGACACGGATCCGAACTTCGATCGAGACTGGGATCGAGCCTGGGATCGGGGCTGGGATCGGGGCTGGGATCGGAGCTGGGATCTGGGCTGGGATCGGAACTGGGATCGGGACGGGGATCGGGACAGGGATCGGGACTGGGATCGGGTCTGGGATCAGGGCTGGGTTCGGGAATGGCATCGGGACTGGGCTCGGGACTGGAATCGGGACTGGGATTGTGACTGGGATCGGGATTGGGATCGGGAGAGGAATGAGGACTGGGACCGGGACAGGGACGGAGAATGGGACCGGGACTAGGACCGGGACTGGGACCGGGAGAGGGATCGAATATGGGATCAGGTTTGGGATCGAGACATGGATCGAGACTTGGATCGGGACTGCTATCGGGACTAGGATCGATACTGGGTTGGGGACTGAGATCGTGACTGGGACTGGGACTCCGATTGGGACTAGGACTAGGACTGGAACTGGGACGGGGACTGGGACTGGGACTGGGACTAGGTCTGGGACTGAAACCGGGGCTAGGATCCGGACTTGGATCGGGACTAGGATCGGGACTAGGATCGGGACTGGGATCGGGACTGGGATCGGGACTTGGATCGGGACTGGGATCGGGACTGGGATCAGGACTGGGATCAGGACAGGGATCGAGACTGGGATCGGGGCTGGGGTCGAGGCTTGGATCACGGCTGGAATCGGGGCTGTGATCAGCCACACCGTGCTTATACTGATTGAAGGTTGCCATACTTGCTAGCTGATAAGTGATGTTCACATACCATTGTTTCCCCCTCTAACCGTTTGTGATTCGTGTTCTGGTTGGTGAATGTTGACCACATATATTGAAATTCTTTTGTCATGGTCAGTGACATATGCCTAGTTTGGTTGTTTGGTGTGCATAGTAGCCACACCGTGCCACTACGCATTGAAGTTCTTTGTCCTTTCTAGTCAATACATAGGGTTCCCAAACCAGTGTGTATCCCTTTAACCATTTGTGACTCGTGTTATCAGTTGTCAATGTTGACCACACATAGTGGACTTCTTTAGTCATAGTCAGTGACATATGCATCCTTTGGTTGGTCACTGTGCACGCTAGCCACACCGTGCCACTACTAGTTGAAAATATTTCTACCCGCTAGTTGATAACTAGTGTTCCCAACCCATGGTTTCTCCCAGTGACATTTGTGACTCGTGTTATGAGTTCTCAACGTTGACCACACACTGTGAAATCCGTCTGGTCATGGTTAGTGACATATGCCTACTTTGGTTCGTCCCTGTACATGGTTACCACACCGTGTCACTACGTATCGAAGGTCTTTGTGCTTTCTAGTTGATAGCTAGTGTTCACAAACCATTGTTAGTCCCTCTGAATATTTGTGACTTGTGTTGTGAGTTGTCAACGCTCACCACATGAAGTGAAATTTGTTGGTCATGGTCAGTGACATATGCATACTTTGGTTGGTCACTGTGCATGGTAGCCACGCTGTGCCACTATATATTGAAGGTATCTGTACTTGCTACTGGATAACTAGTATTCAAAAACCATTATCTTCCACCCTGACCATTTTTGACTCGTGTTATGAGCTGTAAACCTTTACCACACATGGTGACATTCTTTGGTCATGGTCAGTGACATGCATACCTTGGTTGGTCATCGTGCATGGTATCCACACCGTGCCACAACGTATTGAATGTCAGTTTGCTTGCTAGTTGATACCTGGTGTTCCCAAACAATTGTTTCTCCCTCTGACTATTTGTTACTCGTATTGGGAGTTTTCAACGTTGACCACACACAGGGGATTTCTTTGGTCAAAGGCAGTACATATGCCTACTTTGGTTGGTCACTGTGCATGGTAGCCACACCGTGCTTATGCTGATTGAAGGTCGCTGTACTTGCCAGTTGAGAACTGATATTTTCAGACCATTGTTTCCCCCCTGTGACCGTTTGTGACTCGTGTTATGGTTGGTGACTGTTGACCGCCCATATTGAAATTCTTTGGTCATGGTCAGTGACATATGCCTACTTTGGTTGGTTGGTGTGCAGAGTAGCCACAACGCGCCACTACGTATTGAATTATTTGTCCTTCCTGGTCGATACATAGGGTTCCCAAACCATTGTCTCTTCCTTTGACCATTTGTGGCTCGTGGTATGAGTTGTGAATGTTGACCATACATAGTGTACTTCTTTGGTCATATTTAGTGACATATGAATCCGTTGGTTGGTCACTGTGCACGCTAGCCACACCGTGCCACTACTTGTTGAAAGTCTTTCTACTTGCTAGTTGATAACTAGTTTTCCCAACCCATGGCTTCCCCCACTGACCATTTGTGACTCATGTTATGAGTTTTCAACATTGACCACACACTGTGAAATCACTTTCGTCATGGTTTGTGACATATTCCTAATTTGGTTACCACGCCGTTTCACTACAAGTATCACCATGGTTACCACGCCGTTTCACTACGTATCGAAGGTCTTTTGTGCTTTCTAGTTGATAGCTAGTGTTCCCAACCCATTGGTACCTCCTCTGAATATCTATGACTCGTGTTGTGAGTTCTCAACATTGACCTCATGAAGTTAAATTATTTGTTCGTGGTCAGTGACATATGCATGCTTTGGTTGGTCACAATGCATTGTAGCTACACTGTGCCACTACATATTGAAGGTATTTGTACTTGCAGGTCATTAACTAGCATTCAAAAACCATTTTCTTCCACCCTGACCATTTGTGACTCGTGATATGAGTTGTCAAAGATTACCACACTCAATGACATTGTTTGGTCATGGTCAGTGACATATGCCTACTTTGGTTTGGTCATCGTGCATGGTTTCCAGACCATGCTACAACGTATTGAAGGTCCTTGTGCTTGCTAGTTCAAACTTGGTATTCCTAAACCATTGTCTCCCCCTCTGACCATTTGTGACACTTATTATGAGTTGTCAACGCTGACCACACACAGCGGATTTCTTTGGTCAAAGGCAGTACATATGCCTACTTTGGCCGGTCATTGTGCATGGTAGCCACACCGTGCTACTACTGACTGAAGGCTGCTGTACTTGCTAGTTGGTGTCTAGTACTCCCAAACCATTGTTTCCCCCTCTGACAAGTCGTGACCCATATGATGGGTTTTCAACGTTGACCACACATAGTAAAATTATTTGGTCATGGTAAGTGGCACATGCCTAATACGGTTGGTCATTGTGCATGGTAGCCACACCGTTCCACTACTTGTTGAAATTCTCTGTACTTGCTAGTCAATAAATAGCAAAAGGTTTCTCCTTTTGACACCATGTCGGTTTTTGTTTTAGTTCTTACGCGTAGGTGCCTTCATTGGAATACTCTCTCCCACCCCCCATAGAGGGATGTTCCCTGGATGACATGGAGGACAGATTTGCGGCTGCGTTATGACACCCCCCCTACTATCCCACGGCTTAGGCTTGAAGGTGGAGTTGAGGTATCACAACACGGCCGCCCCTCCCCCCCCCCCCCAAGGTCGCGAGCCTCTTCTATATTGCGCGTACAAGGATTCAGACCCAGGACCTACCGCTCCATAATCTAACTCTATAAGCACTAAGCAAACTCACACAGTGTTCATATGATGTCCAAATGACATTATAAGGGTTCCTATGGATAAAGGGCATAAAATAAGGGGGTGTTATGTTAGATGGTAGTTTTCAAACGTATGAATGATACCAAAGTTAGCTTAATCATAAAAATTTGACACAGATAGAATTTTGAATTCTGCAACTTCGCGCTTGAATAACATCTCAACCATTGCTCCGATTGACCAGCCGTAAGAAGGAAAGTTGACTACACACAGTAAAACTATTTTTCTGATATTCAGTGACACGAGCATACTCTGGTTGGTCATTGTGAATGGTAGCCACACCATGCCACCACTTACCAAATGTCTTTGTACCAGGCAGTTGATACCAAGTATTCCCAAACCATTGTTTCTCCCTTTGCCCTTTTTTGACTTGTATTATGAGTTCTGAACGTTGACCACACACACTAAACTCCTTTGGTCATGAGCAGTGATGTATGCCTACTTGGGCAGGTAATTGTGCACGGTAGCCACAACCTGCCAATACATACCAAAAATATTTGTACTTGCTAGGAGATACATAGTGTTCTGAAACCATGTTGTCCCCCTCTGACCATTTGTGACTCATGTTATGGGTTGTGAACGTTGACCACCCATGTTGAAACTCTTTGGTCATGGTTAGTGACATATGCATAATTTGGTTTGTCACTGTACGTGGTTACCACGTCCTGTCACTACATATTGAAGGTCTTTGTGCTTTCTAGTTGGTAGCTATTGTTCCCAAGCCACTGTTACCCCCCTCGGACTATCAGTGACTCGTGTTTTGAGTTGTCAACGCTGACCACATGAAGTGAAATTTGTTGGTCATGGTCTGTGACATGTGCATACTTTGGTTGGTCACTGTGCATGGTAGTCACGTTGTGCCACTACATATTCAAGGTATTTGTACTTGCTAGTCAATAACTAGTATTCACAAACCGTTATCTTCCACCCTGACCATGTGTGACTCGTGCTATGAGTGACATTATTTGGTCAGGGTCAGTGACATATGCCTACTTTGGTTGGTCATCGTGCATGGTATCCACACCATGCCACAACGTATTGAAGGTCCTTGTGCTTACTAGTTGATACCTGGTGTTCCCAAACCATTGTCTCCCCCTCTGACAATTTGTGACTCCTATTGTGAGTTGTCATTGCTGAGCACGCACAGCGGATCTCTTTGGTCAAAGAAAGTACATATGCCTACTCTGGTTGGTCATTGTGCATGGTAGCCAGAGCATGCTCATACTGATTGAAGGTCGCTGTACTTGCTAGTTGGAAACTGATATTCACAGACCATTGTTTCCCCCTCTGACCGTTTGTGACTTGTGTTATGGTTGGTGAATGTTGACCACCCACATTGAAATTCTTTCATCATGGTCTGTGACATATGCCTAGTTTGGTTGTTTGGTGTCCATATTAGCCACACCGTGCCACTACGTATTGAAATTCTTTGTCCTTTCTAGTCAATACATAGGGTTCCTAAACCATTGTCTCTCCCTCTGACCATTTGTGACTCGTGTTATGAGCTGTCAATATTGACCACACATAGTGGACTTCTTCGGTCATAGTCAGTGACATATGTATCATTTGGTAGGTCACTGTGCAGGCTAGCCACACCGTGCCACTACTTGTTGAAAATCTTTCTACTTGCTAGATGATACCTAATGTTCCCAACCCATGGTTTCCCCCACTGACCATTTGTGACTCGTGTTATGAGTTTTCAACGTTGACCACACACAATGAAATCTTTTTGGTCATGGTTTGTAACATATGCCTAATTTGGGTTGTCACTGTACATGGTTACCACGCAGTATCACTACGCATCGAATGTCTTTGTGCTTTATTTTTGACAGCTAGTGTTCCCAAACCATTGTTAGCCCCCTCTGACTATCTGTGACTCGTGTTGTGAGTTGTAAATGTTGACCACGTGAAGTGAAATACTTTGTTCATGGTCAGTTACATATGCATACTTTGGTTGGTCAGTATGCATTGTAGCAACACTATGCCACTACAAATTCAAGGTATTTGTACTTGGTAGTCCATAACTAGTATTCACAACCCATTATCTTCTACCCTGACCATTTGTGACTCGTGTTATGAGTTGTCAAAGTTTACCACACTTAGTGACTTTATGTGGTCATGGTCAGTCACATATGCCTACTTTGGCTAGTCATCGTGCATGGTCTCCACACCGTGCCACAACGTATTGAAGCTCGTTGTGCTTGCTATTTGATACTTGGTGTTCCCAAACCATTGTTTTCCCCTCTGACCATTTGTGACTAGTACTATTAGTTGTCAACGTTGACGACACACAGCAGATATCTTTGGTCAAAGGCAGTACATATGCCTACTATGGTTGGTCATTGTGCATGGTAGCCACACCGTGCTACTACTGAATGAAGGTCGTTGTACTTGCTAGCTGAGAACTGATATTCCCATAGCTTTGTTTCCTCCCCCGACCGTTTGTGACTCATGTTATGGTTAGTCAATGTTGACCACCCATATTGAAATTCTCTGGTCATGGTCAATGACATATGCCTACTTTGGTTGTTTGGTGTGCATGTTAGCCACACTGTGGCACTACGTATTGAAGTTCTTTGTCCTTTTTAGTTCATACATAGGGTACTCAAACCATTGTCTCTCCCTCTGACCATTTGTGAGTCGTGTTATGAGTTGTCAATGTTGACCACACAAAGTGGACTTGTTCGGTCATACTCAGTGAAATATGCATCCTTTGGTTGGTCACTGTGCACACTAGCCACACCGTGCCACTACTTGTTGCAAATCTTCCTACTTGCTAGTTCATAACTAGTGTTTTCAACCCATGGTTTCCCCCACTGACCATTTGTGACTCGTGTTATGAGTTTTCAATGTTGACCACACACTGTGAAATCCGTTTGGTCATGGTTAGTGACATATGCCTACTTTTGTTGTCACTGTACATGGTTACCACGCCATGTCACTACGTATCAAAGGCCTTTGCGCTTTCTAGTTGATAGCTAGTGTTCCCAAACCGTTGTTAGCCCCTCTGAATATCTGTGACTCGTGTTGTGAGTTTTCAACATTGACCACATGAAGTGAAATTCTTTGGTCATGGTCAGTGACATATGCATACTTTGGTTGGTCACTGTGCATTGTAGCCACACTCTGCCACTACATATTGAAGGTATTTGTACTTGCTAGTCAATAACTAGTATCTAGAAACCATTATCTTCCACTCTGACTACTTGTGACTCGTGTTATGAGCTGTCAAAGTTTACCACACATGGTGACATTCTTTGGTCATAGTCAGTGACACATGCATACCTTGGTTGGTCATCGTGCATGGTATCCACACCGTGCTACATCGTATTGAAGGTCATTGTTCTTGCTAGTTGATACCTGGTGTTCCCAATGAATTCTTTCCCCCCTCCGACTACTTGTGACTCGTATTATGAGTTGTCAACGTTGACCACACACAGCGGATTGCTTCGGTCAAAGGTAGTACATATGCCTATTTTGGTCGGTCATTGTGCATGGTAGTCGCACTGTGCTACTAATGATTGAAGGGCGTTGTACTTCCTAGTTGAGAACTGATATTCCCGGACCATTGTTTCACCCTCTGACCGTTTGTGACTCATGTTATGGTTGGTGAACGTTGACCACCCATGTTGAAACTCTTTTGTCATGGTCGGTGACATATGCCTGGTTTGGATGTTTGGTGTACATAGTAGCCACACCGTGCCACTATGTATTAAAGTTTTTTATCCGTTCTAGTCCATGCATAGGGTTCCAAGACCATTGACTCTCCCTCTGACCATTTGTGACTCGTGTTATGGTTTGTCAATGTTGACCACGCATACTAGATTTCTTCGGTCATAGTCAGTGATATATTCATCCTTTGGTTGGTCACTGTGCACGCTATCCAAACTGTGCCACCACTTTTTGAAGTTCTTTGTACTTGCTAGTTGACAACTAGTGTTCCCAACCTATTGTTTCCCCCTCTGACCATTTGTGACTCGTGTTATGGGTTTTCAATATTGACCACACACTGTGAAATTCGTTTGGTCATGGTCAGTGACATATGCCTACTTTGGTTTGTCACTGTACATGGTTACCACGCTGTGTCACTACATGTTAAAGGTACTTGATCTTCCTAGTTAATATCTAGTGTTCCCAACCCATAGATACCCCCCTTTGACTATGTGTGACTCGTGCTGTGAGTTGTCCACGTTGACCACATGAAGTTAAATTCGTTGGTCATGGTCAGTTAGATTTGCATACTTTTGTTGGTAACTGTGCATGGTAGCCACGCTGTGCCACTACATATTGAGGGTATTTGTACTTGCTACTCGATGACTAGTATTCACAAATCATCGTCTTCCACTCTGACCATTTGTGACTCGTGTTATGATTTGTCAAATTTCACCATACTTAGTGACATTTTTTGGTTATGATCAGTGACATATGCCTACCTTGGTTGGTCATCATGCATGGTATCCACACCGTGCCACAACGTATTGAAGGTCCTTGTGCTTGCTAGTTGACACCTGGTGTTCCCAAACCATTGTCTTCCCCTCTGACCATTCGTGACTCCTATTATGAGTTGTCAACGCTGACCACACACAGCAGATATCTTTGGTCAAAGGTAGTACATATGCCTAGTTTGGTCGGTCATTGTGCACGGTAGCCACACCGTGCTTATACTAATTGAAGGTGGTCGTACTTGCTAGTTGAGAACTGATATTCACAGACCATTGTTTCCCCCTGTGATTGTTTGTGACTTGTGTTATGGTTGGTGAATGTTGACCACTTATATTGAAATTCTTTCATCATGGTCAGTGACATATGCCTTGTTTGATTGTTTGACGTGCATAGTAGCCACACTGTGCACAATGTATTTGAAGTTCTCTGTCCTTTCTAGTTGATACATAGGGTTCCCAAACCATTGTTCCTCCCTCCGACCATTTGTGACTCGTGTTATGAGTTGTCAATGTTGACCACACATAGTGGACTTTTTCAGTCATAGTCAGTGACATATGCATCCTTTTGTTGGTCACGGTGCACGCTAGCCACACCGTGCCACTACTTGTTGAAAATCTATCTACTTGCTAGTTGATAACTAGTGGTCCCAACCCATGGTCTCCCCCACTGACCATTTGTGACTCGTGTTATGAGTTTTCAATGTTGACCACACACTGTGAAATCCGTTTGGTCATGGTTAGTGACATAAACCTACATTGGTTGGTCCATGTACATGGTTACCACGCCAAGTCACTACGTATCAAAGGTCTTTGTGCTTTCTAGTTGATCGATAGTGTTCCCAAACCGTTGTTAGCCCCTCTAAGCATCTGTGACTCCTGTTGTGAATTGTCAACATTGACCACATGAAGTGAAATTATTCCGTCATGGTCATTTACATGTGCATACTTTGGCTGGTCACTATGCATTGTAGCCACACTGTGCCACTGTATATTGAATGTATTTGTACTTGCTAGTGGATAACTAGTATTTAGAAACCGTTATGATTCCACTCTGACCATTTGTGACTCGTGTTATGAGCTGTCAAAATTTTCCACACATGGTGACATTATTTGGTCATGGTCAGTGACATATGCATACCTTGGTTGGTCATCGTGCATGGTATCCACACCATGCCACAACGTATTGAGGTCATTGTGCTTCCTAGCTGACACCTGGTGTTCACAAGCAATTGTTTGCCCCTCTAACTACTTGTGACTCGTATTATGAGTTGTCAACGTTGACCACACATGGCGGATTTCTTTGGTCAAAGGCAGTACATATGCCTAACTTGGTTGGTCATTGTGCATGGTAGCTACACCGTGCTTTTACCGATTGAAGTTCCCTATACTTGCTAGTTGAGAACTGATATTCCCAGACCATTGTTTCCCCCCTATGATTGTTTGTGACTTGTGTTCTGGTTGGTGAATGCTGACTACCCATATTGAAACTCTTTGGTCATGGTCAGTGACATATGCCTACTTTGGTTGTTTGGTGTGCATAGCAGCCACAATGTGCTATTATGTATTGAAGTTCGTTGTCCTTTCTAGTCAATACATAGGGTTCCCAAACCATTGTCTCTCCCACTGACCATTTGGGACTCGTGTTATGAGTTGTCAATGTTGACCATGCATATTGTACTTCTTCGGTCATTGTCAGTGACATATACATCCTTTGGTTGGTCACTGTACACACTAGCCACACCGTGCCACTACTTGTTGAAAATCTGTCTACTTACTAGTTGATAACTAGTGTTCCCAACCCATGGGTTCCCCCACTGACCATTTTTTACTCGTGTTATGAGTTTTCGACGTTGACCACACACTGTGAAATCCGTTTGGTAATGGTTAGTGACATATGCCTACCTTGGTTTGTCACTCTACATGGTTACCACGCCGTGTCACTACGTATTGAAGGACTTCGTGCTTTCTAGTTGATAGCTAGTGTTCCCAAACCATCGTTACCCCCTCTGAATATCTATGAATCGTGTTGTACGTTGTCAACATTGACCACATGAAGTGAAATTCTTTGTTCATGGTCAGTGACATATGCATGCTTTGGTTGGTCACTGTGCATTGTAGCCACATTGTGGCACTACCTATTGAAGGTATCTTTACTTGCTGGTCGATTACTAGTATTCACAAACCATTGTCTTCCACCCTCACCATTTGTGACTCGTGTTATGACTTGTCAAAGTTTACCACACTTAGTGACATTATTTGGTCGTGGGCAGTGACATACGCCTACTTTGGTTGGTCATCGTGCATGGTATCCACACCGTGCCACAGCATATTGAATCTCCTTGTGCTTGCTTTTTTTATACTTGGTGTTCCAAAGCCATTGTTTCCCCATCCGACTATTTGTGACTCGCATTATGGGTTGTCAATGTTGACCAGACATTGTAATATTATTTGGTCATGGTAAGTGGCACATGCATAATCTGGTTGGTCATTGTGCATGGTAACCACACCGTTCCACTACTTGTTGAAAGTCTTTGTACTTGCTAGTCAATAAATAGCAAGAGGCTTCTCCCTTTGACACCAGGGCAGTTTTTGTTGATTTTTTACACGTACGTGCCTTCACTGAAATACTCCCTCATACCCCCCTAGACGAATGTCCCGTGGATGAATTGGAGGACAGTTGAAAGTCATAAAAAATTGACGAAGAAGAAATTTCAAACATTGCAACTTTGAGCTCTAATAACCTCTCAATCATTGCTCTGATTGACCAGCCGTAAGAAGGAATGTTGATTACACACAAAGAAACTCTTTTAATGAAATTCAGTGACACAAGCATGCTTTGGTTGGTCATTGTGCATGGTAGCCACACCGTGCCACCATTTATCAAGGGTTTTCGTACTTGCTAGTCGGTACCGAGTATTCCCAAATCATTGTTTCTCCCTCTGCCCTTTTTTCACTTGTATTATGAGTTGTGAACGTTGACCACACACACTAAACCTCTTTGGTCATGAGCAGAGATGTATGCCTACTTGGGTAGGTCATTGTGCACGGTAGCCACAATGTGCCAATACATACAAAAAATCCTTGTACTTGCTAGAAGATACATAGTGTTTTGAAACCATGTTTTCCCCCTTTGACCATTTGTGACTTGTGTTATGGGATGTGGACGTTGACCACCCATATTGAAATTCTTAGGTCATGGTTAGTGGCATATGCCTAGTTTGGTTTGTCACTGTGCGTGGTTACCACGTTGTGTCACTACGTATTGAAGGTCGTTGTGTTTTCTAGTTGATAGCTAGTGTTCCCAAACCATTGTTACCCCCCTCTGACTATCATTTACTCGTGTTGTGAGTTGTCAACGCTGACCACATGAATTGAAATTTGTTGGTCATGGTCAGTGACATGTGCATACTTTGGTTGGTCACTGTGCACGGTAGCCTCGCTGTGCCACTACATGTTGAAGGTCTTTGTACTTGCTAGTCGATAACTAGTATTCACAAATCATTATCTTCCACCCTGACCATTTGTGACTTCTGTTATGAGTTGTCAAAGTTTACCACACTTCGTGACATTATTTGGTCATGGTCAGTGACATATGCGTACTTTGGTTGGTCATCGTGCCTGGTATCCACACCGTGCTACAACTTATTGAAGGTCCTTGTGCTTGCTAGTTGATACCTGGTGTTCCCAAACCATTGTCTTCCCCTCTGACCATTTGTGTCTCCTATTATGAGTTGTCAAGGCTGACCACACACAGCGGATGTCTTTGCTCAAAGGTAGTACATATGCCTACTTTGGTTGGTTATTGTGCATGGTATCCACACCGTGCTTATACTGATTGAAGGTCGCTGTACTTGCTAGTTGAGAACTGATATTCACAGACAATTGTTTCCCCCTATTACAATTTGTGACTCGTGTTATGGTTGGTGAATGTTGACCACCCATATAGAAAATCTTTCATCATGGTCGGTGACATATTCCTAGTCTGGTTGTTTGGTGTGCATAGTAGCCACACCGTGCCACTATGTGTTGAAGATCTTTGTCCTTTGTAGTCCATACATAGGGTTCTCAAACCATTGTCTCTTCTTCTAACCATTTTTGGCTCGTGTTATGAGTCGTCAATGTTGACCATACATAGTGGACTTCTTCGATCATAGCGAGTGAGGTGTGCATCCTTTGGTTGGTCACTGTGCTCACTAGCCACACCGTGCCACTACTGGGTGAAAATCTTTCTACTTGCTAGTTGATAACTAGTGTTCCCTATCCATGGTTTCCCCCACTCACCATTTGTGAATCGTGTTATGAGTTTTCAACATTGACTACACACTGTGAACTCTGTTTGGTCATGGTTTGTGACATATGCCTACTTTGGTTTGTCATTGCACATGGTTGCCACGCCGTGTCATTATGTATTGAAGGTCTTTGCGCTTTCTTGTTGACACCTAGTGTTCCCAAACCATTGTTAGCCCCCTCTCACTATCTGTGACTCGTGTTGTGAGTTGTAAATGTTGACCACATGAAGTGAAATTCATGTGGTTGGCCACAGTGCATTGTAGCCACACTGTGTCACTACATATTGAAGGTATTTGTACTTGCTAGTCGATAACTAGTATTCACAAACCATTATCTTCCACCCTGACCATTTATGACTGGTGTTATGAGTTGTCAAAGTTTACCACACTTATTGACATTATTTGGTCATGGTCAGTGACATATGCCTACTTTGGTTGGTCATTGTGCATGGTATCCACACCGTGCCACAACGTATTGAATCTCCTTTTCTCTGCTATTTGATACTTGGTGTTCCCAAACCATTGTTTCCCCCTATGACCATTTGTGACTTGTACTATGAGTTGTCAATGTTTACCACACACACCGGATTTCTTTGGTCAAAGGCAGTATATATGCCTACTTTGGTCGGTCATTGTGCATGGTAGCCACACCATGCTTCTACTACCTGAAGGTCGTTATACTTGGTAGTTGAGAACTGATATTCCCTTAGCATTTTTTCCTCCCCTGAATATTTGTGACTCGTGTTATGGTTGGTCAACGTTGACCACCCATGTGGATATTCGCTGGTCATGGTCAGTGAAATATGCCTTGTTTGGTTGTTTGGTGTGCATATTAGCCACACTGTGCCAATACGTATTGAGGTTCTTTGTCCTTTCTAGTTGATATATAGAGTTTCCAACCATTGTCTCTCCCTCTGACCATTTGTGACTCGTGTTATGAGTTGTCAATGTTGACCACACATAGTGGACTTCTTCGGTCATAGTCAGTGACGTATTCATCCTTTGGTTGGTCACTGTGCACGCTAGCCAAACCGTGCCACTACTTGTTCAAAATCTTTGTACTTGCTAGTTGAGAACTGATATTCCCTTAGCGTTTTTTCCTCCCCTGAATATTTGTGACTCGTGTTATGAGTTGTCAATGTTGACCACACATAGTGGACTTCTTCGGTCATAGTCAGTGACGTATTCATCCTTTGGTTGGTCACTGTGCACGCTAGCCAAACCGTGCCACTACTTGTTCAAAATCTTTGTACTTGCTAGTTGATAACTAGTGCTCCCAACCCATGGTTTCCCCCATTGGCTATTGGTGACTCGTGTGATGAGTTTTCAACGTTGACCACATGCTGTGAAATCCGTTTGGTCATGGTTAGTGACATATGCCTACTTCGTTTTGTCCCTGTACATGGTGACCATGCCATGTCACTACGCATCGAAGGTCTTTGTGCTTTCTAGTTGATAGCTAGTGTTCCCAAACAGTTGTTACCCCCTCTGAATACATGTGATTCGTGTTGTGAGTTGTCATTATTGACTACATGAAGTGAAATTCTTTTATCCTGGTCAGTGACATATGCATACTTTGGTTTGTCACTGTGCATTGTAGCCACACAATGCCACTACATATTCAATGTATTTGTACTTGCTAGTCGATAACTAGTTTTTAGAAACCATTCTCTTCCACTCAGACCATTTGTGACTCGTGTTATGAGCTGTCAAAGCTTACCACACATGGTGTCATTCATTGGTCTTGGTCAATCACATATGCATACCTTGGTTGGTCACCGTGCATGGTATCCACACCGTGCCACAATGTGTGGAAGGTCATTGTTCTTGCTTGTTGATACCTGGTGTTCCCAAATAATTGTTTCCCCCTCTGACTATTTGTGACTCGTATTATGAGTTGTCAGCGTTGACCACACACACCGGATTTCCTTGGTCAAAGGCAGTACATATGCATACTTTGGTCGGTCATTGTGCATTATAGCCACACCGTGCTACTACTGACTGAATGTCGTTCTACTTGCTAGTTGATCACTGATATTCCCAAACTAGTGTTTCCTTCCCTGACCGTTTCTGACTCGTGTTATGGTTAGTCAACGTTGACCACCCATATTGAAATTCTCTGGTCATGGTCAGTGACATATGCCTAGTTTGGATGTTTTGTGTGCATCTTAGCCAAACCGTACCACTACGTATTGAAATTATTTGTCCTTTCTAGTCCATGCATAGGGTTCCCAAGCCATTTTTTCTCCCTGTGACCATTCGTGACTCGTATTATGAGCTGTCAATGTTGGCCACACATAGTGGACTTCTTCGGTCATACTCGGTGACGTATTCATCCGTTGGTTGGCCACTCTGCACGCTAGCCACACCCTGCCACTATTTGTTGAACTTCTTCGTACTTTCTAGTTGATAACTAGTGTTCCCAAGCCATTGTTTCCCCCTCTGACCATTTGTGACACGTGTCATGAGTTTTCAACATTGACCACACACAGTGAAATTCGTTTGGTCATGGTTAGTGACATATGCCTACTTTGGTTTGTCACTGTACATGGTTACCACGCCGTGTCGTTACGTATTGAATGTATTTGTGCTTCCTAGTCAATAGCTAGTGTTCCCAATTCAACGTTACCCCCCTTTGACTATATGTGACTGGTGTTGTGAGTTTCAATGCTGACCACATGAAGTGAAATTTGTTGGTCATTTTCAGTAATATATGCATATTTTGGTTGGTCACTGTGCATGGTAGCCACGCTGTGCCACTACATATTGAAGGTAGTTGTACTGGCTACTTGATGACTAGTATTCGTAGACCATTGTCTTCCACTCTGACCATTTGTGACTCGTGTTATGAGTTGTCAAAGTTTACCACACTTAGGGACATTATCTGGTCATGGTCAGTGACATATGTGTACTTTGGTAGGTCATCGTGCATGGTATCCACACCGTGCCACAACTTATTTAAGGTCCTTGTGCTTGCTAGTTTATACCTGGTTTTCCCAAACCATTGTCTCCCCCTCTGACCATTGTGACTCCTATTATGAGTTGTCAACGCTGACCACACATCGCGGATTTCTTTGGTCAAAGGTAGTACATATGCCTACTTTGGTCGGTCATTGTGCATGGTAGCCACACCGTGCTTATACTGATTGAAGGTCGCTGTACTTGCTAGTTGAGAACTGATATTCACAGACCATTGTTTCCCCTTCTGACCATTTGTGATTTGTCTTATGAGTTGTCAACGCTGACCACACATCGCGGATTTCTTTGGTCAAAGGTAGTACATATGCCTACTTTGGTCGGTCATTGTGCATGGTAGCCACACCGTGCTTATACTGATTGAAGGTCGCTGTACTTGCTAGTTGAGAACTGATATTCACAGACCATTGTTTCCCCCTCTGACCGTTCGTGACTCGTGTTATGGTTGATGAATGTTGACCACTTATATTGATATTATTTTATCATGGTCAGTGACATATGCCTAGTTTGGTTGTTTGGTGTGCATAGTAGCCATACCGTGCGACTACGTATTGAAGTTATTTGTCCTTTCTAGTCCATGCATATGGTTCCCAAACCATCTTCTCTTCCTCTGACCATTTGTGACTCGTGTTATGAGTTGTCAATGTTGGCCACACATAGTGGACTTCTTCGGTCATAGTCGGTGACATATTCATCCTTTGGTTGGTCACTCTGCACGCTAGCCACACCGTGCCACTACATGTTGAAGTTCTTTGTATTTTCTAGTTGATAACTATTCTTCCTAACCCATTGTTTCCCCATCTGACCATTTGTGACTCGTGGGATGAGTTTTCAACGTTGACCACACACTGCAAAACTCGTTTTGTCATTGTTAGTGACGTATGCCTACTTTGGTTTGTCAATGTACATTGTTACCACGCCGTGTCACTACATATTGAAGGTATTTGTGCTTTCTAGTCAATAGCTAGTGTTCCCAAACCAATGTTACCCCCTTTTGACTATCTGTGACCCGTGTTGTGAGTTTTTTAACGCTGACCACATGAAGTGGAATTCGTTGGTTATGGTCAGTGACATATGCATACTTTGGTTGGTCGCTGTCCATTGTAGCCACGCTAAGCCACTGCATATTGAAGGTATTTGTATATGCTATTCAATAACTAGTATTCACAAGCCATTGTCTTCCACTTTGACCATTTGTGACTCGTGTTCTGAGCTATCAAGGTTTACCACACTTAGTGACATCATTTGGTCATGGTCAGTGACATATGCCTACTTTGGTTGGTCATCGTGCATGGTATCCACACCGTGCTACAACTTGTTGAAGGTCCTTGTGCTTGCTAATTGATACCTGATGTTCCTGGACCATTGTTTCCCCCCTGTGACCATTTGTGATTTGTATTATTAGTTGTAACGTTGTCCACACACAGCGGGTTTCTTTGGTCAGAGCCAGTACATATGCCTACTTTGGTCGGTTATTGTGCATGGTAGCCACACCGTGCTTATACTTATTGAAGGTCGCTGTACTTGCTAGTTTGGAACTGATATTCTTGGACTATTGTTTTCCCCCTCTGACCATTTGTGACTTGTGTTATGGTTGGTGAATGTTGACCACCCATGTTGAAATTCGTTGGTCAAGGTCAGTGACATGTGCCTACTTTGGTTGTTTGGTGTTCATAGTAGCCACACCGTGCCACTACGTATTTAAGTTCTTTGTCCTTTCTAGTCAATAAATAGGGTTCCCAACCCATTTTCTCTCCCTCTGACCATTTGTGACTCGTGTTATGAGTTTTCAATGTTGACCACACATAGTGGACTTCTTCAGTCATATTCAAGGAAAAATGCATCCTTTGTTTGGTCACTGTTCACGCTAGCCACACCATACCACCACTTGTTGAAAATCCTTCTACTTGCTAATTGATAACTAGTATTCCCAACCCATTGTTTCCCCCTCTGACCATTTGTGACTTGTGTGATGTGTTATCAACGTTGACCACAAACTGTGAAATTTGTTTGGTCATGGTTAGTGACATATGCCTACTTTGGTTTGTCACTTTACATGGTTACCACGCCCTGTCACTATGTATTGAAGGTATTTGTGCTTTCTAGTCAATAGATGGTGTTCCCAGACCAATGTTACCCCCCTTTGATTATCTGTGACTCATGTTGTGAGTTTTCAACGCTGACCACATGAAGTGAAATTCGTTGGTCATGGTCACTAACATGTGCATTCTTTGGTTGGTCACTGTGCATTGTAGCCACGCTGTGCCACTACATATTGAAATTATCTGTACTTTCTGGTCAACAACTAATATTTTCAAACCATTGTCTTCCACTCTGACCATTTTTTACTCTTGTTATGAGCTGTCACAGTTTACCACACTTAGTGACATTATTTGGTCATGGTCAGTGACATATGCCTACTTTTGTTGGTCATCGTGCATGGTATCCACACCATGCCACAACTTGTTAAGTCCTTGTGCTTGCTATTTGATACCTGATGTTCCCAGACCATTGTTTCCCCTTCTGACCATTTGTGATTTGTATTATGAGTTGTCAACGCTCGCCACACATGGAGGATTCTTTTGGTCAAAGACAGTACATGTGCCTACTTTGGTCGGTCATTGTGCATGGTAAGCACGCCGTGCTTATACTGATTGAAGGTCGCTGTACATGCTAGTTGAGAACTGATATTCCCAGACCATTGTTTCCACCTCTGACTGTTTGAGACTCGTGTTATGGGTGGTGAATGTTGACCACCCATATTCAAATTCTTTGGTCATGGTCAGTGACATATGCCTAGTTTGGTTGTTTGGTGTGCATAGTACCCACACTGTGCCACTACGTATTGAAGTTCTATGTCATTTCTAGTCAATACATAGGGTTCCCAAACCATTGTCTCTCCCTTTGACCATTTGTTACTCGTGTTATGAATTGTCAATGTTGACCATACATAGTGGACTTCTTTGGTCATAGTCAGTGACATGTGCATCCATTGGTTGGTCACTGTGTACGCTAGCCACACCGTGCCACTACTTGCTGAAAATGTTTCTAGTTGCTATTTGATAACTTGTGTTCCCAACCCATAGTTTCCCCAACTGACCATTTGTGACTCGTGTTATGAGGGTTCAACCTTGACCACACACTATGAAATCCGTTTGGTCATGGTTTGTGAAATATGCCTACTTTGGTTTGTCAATGTACATGGTTACCATGCCGTGTCACTACGTATCGAAGGTCTTTGTCTTTTCTTGTTGACAGCTAGTGTTCCCAACCCATTGTAAGCCCCCTCTGACTATCTTTGACTCGTGTTGTGAGCTGTAAAAATTCACCACATGAAGTGAAATTGTTTGTTCATGGTCAGTGACATATGCATATTTTGGTTGGTCACTGTGCATTGTAGCCACACTGTGCCACTACGTATTGAAGGTAACTAGTATTCATAAACCATTATCTTCCCCCCTGACCATTTGTGACTTGTCTTATTAGTTGACAAGTTTACCACACTTAGTGACATTATTTTGTCATGGTCAGTGACATATGCCTACTTTGGTTGGTCATATTGCATGGTATCCACACTGTGCCACAACGTACTGAAGGTTCTTGTGCTTGCTACTTGATACTTGGTGTTCCCAAACTATTGTTTCCCCCTCTGACCATTTGTGACTCATATTATGAGTTGTCAACGTTGACCACACACGGTGCATTTCTTTGATCAAAGGCAGTACAAGTGCCTACTTTGGTCGGTCGTTGTGCATGGTAGCCACACCGTGCTACTACCGACTGAAGGTCGTTGTACTTGCTAGTTGGTATCTAGTATTCCCAAACCATTGTTTCCCCCCCCTGACAGTTCGTGACCCATATTATGGGTTCTGAACGTTGACCACACATAGTAAAATTATTTGGTCATGGTAAGTGGGACATGCCTAATGTGGTTGGTCACTGTGCATGGTAGTCACACCGTTTGACTACTTGTTGAAAGTTGATTACTTGCTAGTTAGTAAATAGCAAAGGGTCTCATCCTTTGACACCAAATTTGTTGTCTTGTTACGCGTAGGTGCCTTCACTGGAATATTCCCTCCCACCCCCCTAGAGGGATGTTCCGTGGACGACGTGGAAGAAAGATTTGCGAAAGCGTTATGACACCCCCCTACCCCCCCCCCTCCCGGCTTAGGCTCGAAGGTAGAGTTGAGGTATCACAACACGGCCACCCCCCTCTCCCAGGTCGCGAGCCTATTCTAAATTGTGCGTACAAGGATTCAAACCCAGGACGTACCACTCCCGAATCTAAGTCTAGAAGCACGAAGAAAACTCACATGGTATTCATATGATGTCCAGATGACATTATAAGTGTTCCTTT
>SZWC01000114.1:306099-327984 GCA_023375785.1 Penium margaritaceum | reverse complement strand
CCCCCCCCCCTCCCGGCTTAGGCTCGAAGGTAGAGTTGAGGTATCACAACACGGCCACCCCCCTCTCCCAGGTCGCGAGCCTATTCTAAATTGTGCGTACAAGGATTCAAACCCAGGACGTACCACTCCCGAATCTAAGTCTAGAAGCACGAAGAAAACTCACATGGTATTCATATGATGTCCAGATGACATTATAAGTGTTCCTTTGGGTAAAGGGCATAAAAAAAGGGGGTGCAAGATTAGAGGGTAGTTTTTAAAAGTATAAATGACAACAAATATAGCTTAATCATAAAATTTTGACATAGACGGGATTACAAATTTTGCAACTTTGAGCTTGAATAAGAACCATTGCTTCGATTGACCAGCCGTAAGAAGGAAAGTTGACTGCACACAGTGAAACTCTTTTTACGATAGTCAAAGAGAAGAACATACTTTGGTTGGTCATTGTGCATGGTAGCCACACCGTGCCACCACTTATCGAAGGTCTTTGTACTTGCTAGTCAATACCGAGTATTCCCAGACCATTGTTTCTTCCTCTGCCCAATTTTGCCTTGTATTATGAGTTGTGATCGTTGACCACACACACTAAACTTCTTTGGTCATGAGCAATGACATATGCCTACTTGGGTAGGTCATTGTGCATTGTAGTCACACCGTACCAATACATACGAAAAAGCTTTGTTCTTGCTAGAAGATACATAGTGTTTTGAGACCATGTTTTCCCCCTCTGACCATTTGTGACTCATGTTATGGGTTGTGAATGTTGACCACCCATATTGAAATCATTTGGTCATGGTTAGTGACATATGCCTAGTTTGGTTTGTCACTGTACGTGGTTACCACGCTGTGTCACTACGTATTAAAGGTCTTTGTGCTTTCTAATTGACAGCTAGTGTTCCAAAACCATTGTTACCCCCCTCTGACTACCTTTAACTCGTGTTGTGAGTTGTCAATGCCGACCACATGAAGGGAAAATCGTTGGTTATGGTCAGTGACATATGCATACTTTGGTTGGTCACTGTGCATGGTAGCCACGCTGTGCCACTACATATTGAAGGTTTTTCTACTTGCTAGTCGATAACTGGTATTCACAAACCATTATCATCCACCCTGACCATTTGTGACTCGTGTTATGGTTGGTGAACGTTGGCCACCCATATTGGAATTATTTTCTCATGGTCAATGACATATGCCTAGTTTGGTTGTTTGGTGTGCATACTCGCCACACTGTGCCACTACATATTAAAGTTAGTTGTCATTTCTAGTCCATGCATAGGGTTCCCAAACCAGTGTGTCTCCCTCTGACCATTTGTGACTCGTGTCACGGGTTGTCAATGTTGACCACACATAGTGGACTTCTTCGGTCATAGTCAGTGACATCTGGATCCTTTGATTGGTCACTGTACACGCTAGCCACACCGTGTGACTACGTGTTGAAGTTCTTTGTACTTGCTAGTTGACAACTAGCGTTCCCAACCCATTGATTCCCCCTCTGGCCATTTGTGACTTGTGTTATGAGTTTTAAATCTTGACCACACAGTGTGAAATTCGTTTGGTCACCGTTAGTGACATATGCCTATTTTGGTTTTTCACTGTTCATGGTTACCACGCCGTGTCACTACATATTAAATGTATTTGAGCTTTCTAGTGAATAACTAGTGTTCCCAAACCATTGTTACCCTTTTTTGACTATATGTGACTCGTGTTGTGAGTTGTCAACGCTGACCACATGAAGTGAAATTCGTTGGTCATGGTCAGTGACATATGCATACTTTAGTTGGTCACTCTGCATGATAGCCATGCTGTGCCACTACATATTGAAGGTGTCTGTACTTGCTACTCGATAACTAGTATTCAGGAACCATTGTCTTCCACTTTGACCATTTGTGACTCGTGTTATGAGCTGTCAAAGTTTACCACACTTAGTGACATTATATGGTCATGGTCAGTGACATATGCCCACTTTGGTTGGTCATTGTGCATGGTATCCACACTGTGCCACAACTTGTTGAAGGTCCTTGTGTTTGCTAGTTGATACCTGATGTTCCCAGACCATTGTTTCCACCTCTGACCACTTGTGATTTGTATTATGAGTTGTCAACGGTGTCCACACACAGCGGATGTCTTTGGTCAAAGGCAGTACATATGCCTACTTTGGTCGGTCATCGTGCATGATAGCCGCACCGTGCTTGTACTGACTGAAGGTCGCTGTACTTGCTAGCTGAGAACAGCTATTCCCAGATCATTGTTTCCCCCCTCTGACCATTGGGGATTCGTGTTATGGTTGGTGAATGTTGACCATCCATCTTGAAATTCTTTGGTCATGGTCAGTGACATATGCCGACTTTGGTTGTTTGGTGAGCAGAGTAGCCACACCGTGCCACTACGTTATGAAGTTCTTTGTCCTTTCTAGTCAATACATAGGGTTCCCAAGCCATTATCTCTCCCTTTGACCATTTTTGACTCATGTTATGAGTTTTCAATGTTGACCACACATAGTGGACTTCTTCGGTCATAGTCAAGGATATATGCATCACTTGGTTGGTCACTGTTCACGCTAGCCACACCGTGCCACTACTTGTTGAAAATCGTTCTACTTGCTAGATGATAACTAGTGTTCCCAACCCATTTTTTCCCCATCTGACCATTTGTGACTCGTGTTATGCATTTTCAACGTTGACCACACCCTGTGAGCTTCTTTTGGTCATGATTAGTGACATATGCCTACTTTGGTTTGTCACTGTAAATGGTCACAATGCCATGTCACTACGTATTGAAGGCATTTGTGCCTTCTGGTTGATGGCTAGTGATCCCAACCATTGTTACCCTCTCCGAATATCTGTGACTGGTGTTGTGAGTTGTCAACATTGACCACATGAAGTGAAATTCTTTTTTCATGGTCAGTGACATGTACGTACATTGGTTGGTCACCGAGCATTGTAGCCACACTGTGCCACTACATATTGAAGGTATTTGTACTTGCTAGTTGATAACTAGTATTCACAAACCATTATCTTCCACCCTGACCATTTGTGACTCGTGTTATGAGTTGTCAATGTTTATCACACATGTTGACATTCTTTGGTCATGGCCAGTGACATATGCATACCTTGGTTGGTCATCATGCATGGCATCAACACCGTGCCGCAATGTATTGTAGCCGATTGTGCTTGCTATTTGATACTTGGTGTTCCCAAATGTTCACATTGACATGTTCACAAATGGTCAGAGAGGGAAACAATGGACATTGACATTGTCAATGTCAACATGTCAATGTCAAGTACTTGGTGTTCCCAAATTGGAACATCCACTTGACATTGACATGTTGACATTGACCAGACACAGCGGATTTCTTTCGTCAAAGGCAATACATATGCCTACTTTGGTCGGTCATTGTGCATGGTAGCCACAACGTGCTACTAGTGACTGAAGGTCGTTGTACTTGCTAGTTGAGAAATAATATTCCCAAACCATTGTTTCCTCCCCTGACCGTTTGTGACTCGTGTTATGGTTGGTCAATGTTGACCACCCATATTGAAATTCTGTGGTCATGGTCATTGACATATGCCTAGTTTGGATGTTTGGTGTGCATATTAGTCACACCGTGCTACTACGTATTTAAGTTATATGTCCTTTTCTAGTCAATGCATAGGGTTCCCAAACCATATTCTCTCCCTCTGACCATTCGTAACTCTGGTTATGAGTTGTCAATGTTGACCACACATAGTGGACTTCTTCAGTAATAGTCAGTGACGTATTCATCCTTGGGTTGGTCACTGTGCATGCTAGACACACCGTGCCACTACTTGTTCAAGTTCTTTGTACTTGCTACTTGATAACTAGTGTTCCTAATCCATTGTTTTCCCCTCTGACCATTTGTGACTCGTGTGATGAGTTTTCAACGTTGACCACACAATGTGAAATTCCTTTTTTCATGGTTAGTGATACATGCCTACTTTGGTTTGTCACTGTTCATGGTTACCACGCCGTGTCACTACGTATGTAAGGTATTTGTGCTTTCTAGTCAATAGCTAGTGTTCCCAAACCAATGTTACCCCCCTTTGAATAACTGTGACTCATGTTGTGAGTTTTCAACGCTGACCACACAGTGTGAAATCCGTTTGGTCATGGTTAGTGACATATGCTGACTTTGGGTTGTCCATGTACATGGTTACCACGCCGTGTCACTATGTATTGAAGGTCTTTGTGCTGTCTAGTTGATAGCTAGTGTTCCGAAACCAATGTTAGCCGCTCTGAATATCTGTGACTCCTGTTTTGAGTTGTCAACGTTAACCACATGAAGTGAAATTCTTTGGTCATGGTCAGTGACATATGCATACTTTGGTTGGTCACTGTGCATTGTAGCCACACTGTGCCACTACATATTGAAGGTATTTGTACTTGCTAGTCGATAACTAGTATTTAGAAACCATTATCTTATACTCTGACCAGTTGTGACTCCTGTTATGAGCTGTCAACGTTTACCACACATGGTGTCATTCTTTGGTCATGGTCACTGACAAATGCATACCTTGGTTGGTCATCGTGCATGGTATCCACACCGTTCCACAACATATTGAAGGTCATTGTGCTTGCTCGTTGAAACCTGGTGTTCCCAAACAACTGTTTCCCCCTCTGACTATTTGTGACTCATATTATGAGTTGTCAACGTTGACCACACACGGCGGATTTCTTTGGTCAAAGGAAGTACATATGCCTACTTTGGTCGGTCATTGTGCATGGTAGCCACACCGTGCTACTTCTGACTGAGGATCAAGTACTTGCTAGTTGAGAACTGATATTCCCATAGCATTGTTTCCTCCCCTGACCATTCGTGACTTGTTTTATGGTTGGTCAACTTTGACCACCCGTATTGAAATTATCTGGTCATGGTCAGTGACATATGCCTAGTTTGGTTCTTTGGTGTACATGTTAGCCACATCTTCCCACTACGCATCGAAGTTCTTTGTTCTTTCCAGCGGATACATAGGGTTCCCAAACCATTGTCTCTCCCTCTGACCATTTGTGACTCGTGTTATGAGCTGTCAATGTTGACCAGGCATAGTGGACTTCTTCGGTCATAGTCAGTGACATATGCATCCTTTGGTTTGTTACTGTGCACTCTGGCCACACCGTGCCACTACTTGTTGAAAATATTTGTACTTGCTAGTTGATTACTAGTGTTCCCAACCCATGGTTTCCCCCACTGACCATTTGTGACTTGTGTTATGAGTTTTCAATGTTTACCACACACTGTGAAATCCGTTTGGTCATGGTTAGTGACATATGCCTATTTTTGTTTGTCCCTGTACATGGTTACCAAGCCGTGTCACTACATATTAAATGTAATTGTACCATCGAAGGTCTTTGTGCTTTCTAGTTGATAGCTAGTGTTCCCAAACCGTTGTTAGCCCCTCTGAATATCTGTGACTCGTGTTGTGAGTTGTCAACATTGACCACATGAAGTGAGGTTTTCCGGTCATGGTGAGTGACATATGCATACTTTGGTTGGTCAGTGCCCATTGTAGCCACACTGAGCCACTACATATTGAAGGTATTTGTACTCGCTAGTGGATAAGTAATATTTTCAATCCATTATCTTCCACTCTGACCATCTGTGACTCGTGTTATGAGGTGTCAAAGTTTACCACACATGGTGACATTCTTTGGTCATGGTCAGTGACTTATGCATACCTTCGTTGGTCATCGTGCATGGTATCCACACCGTGCCACAGCAGATTGAAGGTCATTGTGCTTGCTAGTTGATACCTGGTGTTCCCAAACAATTGTTTCCCCCTCTGACTATTTGTGACTCGTATTATGAGTTGTCAGCGTTGACCACACACAACAGATTTCTTTGGTGAAAGGCAGTACATATGCCTACTTTGGTCGGTCATTGTGCATGGTAGCCACACCGTGTTACTACTGATTGAAGGGCGTTGTACTTGCTAGTTGATAACTGATATTCCCGGACCATTGTTTCCCCTTCGGACCGTTTGTGACTTGTGTTATGGTTGGTGAACGTTGACCACCCATATTGAAATTCTTTGGTCATGGTCAGTGACATATGCCTAGTTTGTTTGGTGTGCATAGCAGCCACTCCGTGCCACTACGTATTGAAGTGATTTATCCTTTCTAGTCCATGCATAGGGTTCCCAAAGTATTGTCTCTCCCTCTGACCATAAGTGACTCGTGTTATGAGTTGTCAATGTTGACCACGCATACTAGATTTCTTTGGTCATAGCCAGTGACGTTTTCATAATTTGGTAGGTCACTGTGCACGCTAGCCAAACCGTGCCACTACTTGTTGAAATTCTTCTTACTTGCTAGTTGAAAACTAGTGTTCCCAACCCATGGTTTCCCCCTCTTACCAGTTGTGACTCGTGTTATGAGTTTTCAGTACTAACCACACACTGTGAAATTCGTTTGGTCATGGTTAGCGACATATGCCTACTTTGGTTTGTCACTGTTCATGGTTACCAAGCCGTGTGACTACATATTAAATGTATTTGTGCTTTCTACTTAATAGCTAGTGTTCCGAAACCGTTGTTACCCCCCTTTGACTATTTGTAACTTGTGTTGTGAGTTGTCAACACTGACCACATGAAGTGAAATTCCTTGGTCATGGTCTGTGACATATGCATACTTTGGTTGGTCACTGTGCATGGTTGCCACGCTGTGCCACTACATACTGCAGGTATTTGTACTTGCTACTCGATAACTAGTATTCACAAACCATTGTCTTCCACCATGACCATTTGTGACTTTTGTTATGAGCTGTCAAAGTTTACCACACTCAGTGACATTATTTGGTCATGGTCAGTGACATATGCCTACGTTGGCTGGTCATCGTGCATTGTATCCACACCGTGCAACAACGTGTTGAATGTCCTTGTGCTTGCTAGTTGATACCTGATGTTCCCAGGCCATTGTTTCCCCCCTATGACCATTTTGTGATTCGTATTATGAGTTGTCAATGATGTCCACACGGAGCAGGTTGCTTTGGTCAAAGGCAGTATATATGCCTACTTTGGTGGGTCATTGTGCATGGTAGCCACACCGTGCTTATACTGATTGAAGGTCGCTGTACTTGCTAGTTGAAAACTGATATTCACAGACCATTGTTTCCCCCTCTGACCGTTTGTGACTCGTGTCATGGTTGGTGAATGTTGACAACACATATTGAAATTCTTTCATCATGGTCGGTGACATATGCCTAGTTTGGTTGTTTGGTGTGCATTCTGTATTGCGCGTACGAGGATTCAAACCCATGACCTATCGCTCCAGCATCTAACTCTATAAGCACTAAGCCAACTCACATGATGTTCATATGATGTCCAAATGATATTATAAGGGTTCCTATGGGTTAAGGGCATAAAATAAGGGGTTGTAATATTAGAGGGTAGTTTTCAAACCTATGAATGATAACAAAGTTAGTTCAATCATAAAACATTGACGCAGGCGGAATTCTAAATTTTGCAACTTCGAGCCTCAATAACCTCTCAACCATTGCTTTGATTGACCAGCCTTAAGAAGGAAAGTTGACTTCACGCAAGGAAACTCTATTTATCATATTCAGTGATACAAGCGTACTTTCGTTCGTCATTGTGCACGGTAGCCACACCGTGCCACTACTTATCGAAGGTCTTTGTACTTGCTAGTCAATACCGAATATTCCCAGACCATTGTTTCTCCCTCTGCCCATTTTTAACTTGTATTATGAGTTGTGAACGTTGACTACACACACGAAACGTCTTTGGTCATGAGCAGTGACGTACGCCTACTTGGACAGGTCATTGTGCACGATAGCCACACCGTGCCAATACATACAAAAAATCTCAGTACTTGCTAGAATATACATAGTGTTTTGAAACCATGTTTTTCCCCACAGACCATTTGTGACTCATGTTATGGGTTGTGAATGTTGACCACGCATATTGAAATTCTTTGGTCATGGTTAGTGACATATACCCAGTTTGGTTTGTCACTGTACGTGGGTACCACGCCGTGTCACTACGTATTGAAGGTCTTTGTGCTTTCTATTTGATAGCTAGTGTTCCCAAACAATTGCTACCCCCCTCTGACTATTAGTGACTCGTGTTGTGAGTTGTCAATGCTGACCACATGAAGTGAAATTCGTTGGTCATGGTCAATGACATATGCATACTTTGGTTGGTCACTGTGCATGGTAGCCACGCTTTGCCACTACATATTGAAGGCATTTGTACTTGCCAGTCGATAACTAGTATTCACAAACCATTATCTTCCACCCTGACCATTTGTGACTCGTGTTATGACTTGTCAAGGTTTACCACACATAGTGATGTTATTTGGTCATGGTCAGTGACATATGCCTACTTTGGTTGGTCACCGTGCATGGTATGAACACCGTGCCACAACTTATTGAACATCCTTCTGCTTGCTAGTTGATACCTGGTGTTCCCAAACCATTGTATCCCCCTCTTGCCATTTGTGACTCCTATTATGAGTTGTCAAGACTGACCACACACAGCGCATTTATTTGGTCAAAGGTAGTACATATGCCAACTCTGGTCGGTCATTGTTCATGGTAGCCACACCGTGCTTATACTGATTGAAGGTCCCTGTACTTGCTAGTTGAGAACTGATATTCACAGACCATTGTTTTCCCCTCTGACCTTTTGTGACTCGTGTTATGGTTGGTGAATGTTGACCATCCATATTGAAATTATTTTATCATGGTTGGTGACATATACCTAGTTTGGTTATTTGGTGAGCATAGTAGCCACACCATGCCATTGCGTATTGAAGTTCCTTGTCCTTTCTAGTCGATACATGGGATTCCCAAACCATTGTCTCTCCCTGTGACCATTTGTGACTCGTGTTATGAGTTGTCAATGTTGACCATGCATAGTGGACTTCTTCGGTCATAGTCAGTGACGAATGCATCCTTTGGTTTGTCACCGTGCACGTTAGCCACATTGTGCTACTACTTGTTGAAAATCTCTCCTTTTGCTAGTTGATAACTAGTGTTCCCAACCCATGGTCTCCCCCATTGACCATTTGTGACTCGTGTTGTGAGTTTTCAACGTTGACCACACACTGTGAAATCCGTTTGGTCATGGTTAGTGACATATGCCTACTTTGGTTTGTCCCTGGACATGGCTACCACGCTGTGTCACTTTGTATCGAAGGTCTTTGTGCGTTCTAGTTGCAAGCTAGTGTTCCCAAACCGTTGTTAGCCCCTCTGACTATCTGTGACTCGTGTTGTGAGTTTTCAACATTGACAACATGAAGTGAAATCCTTTGGACCTGGTCAGTGACATATGCATACTTTGGTTTTTCACCCTGCATTGTAGCCACATTGTGCCACTACATCTTGAAGGTATTTGTACTTGCTAGTGCATAACTAGTATTTAGAAACCATTATCTTCCACTCTGACCATTTGTGACTCGTGTTATGAGCTGTCAAAGTTTACCACACATGGTGACATTCTTTGGTCATGGTCATTGACATATGCATACCTTGGTTGGTTATCGTGCATGGTATCCACACTGTGCCACAACGTATTGAAGGTCATTGTAATTTTTAGTTGATACCTGGTATTCCCAAACAATTATCTCCCCCTCTGACTGTTTGTGACTCGTATTATGAGTTGTCAACGTTGACGACACACAACGGATTCCTTTGGTCAAAGGCAGTACATATGCCTACTTTGGTCGGTCATTGTGCATGGTAGCCACACTGTACTACTACTGATTGAAGGGCGTTGTACTTACTACTTCAGAAATGATATTCCCGGACCATTGTTTCCCCCTCTCGCCGTTTGTGACTCGTGTTATGGTTGGTGAACATTGACCACCCATATTGAAATTCTTTGGTCATGGTCAGTGACATATGCCTAGTTTGGCTGTTTGGTGTGCATAGTAGCCACATCGTGCCACTACGTATTGAAGTTGTCTGTCCTTTCTAGTCCATGCATAGGGTTCCGAAACCATTGTCTCTCCCTCGGACCATTCGTGACTCGTGTTATAAGTTGGCAATGTTGAACACACATAGTGGACTTCTTCTGTCATAGTTAGTGACATATGTATCCTTTGGTTGTTCACTGTGCACGCTAGCTACACCGTGCCACTACTTGTTGAAAATCTTTCTACTTGCTAGTTGATGACTAGTGTTCCCAACCCATGGTTTCCCCCACTGACCATTTGTGACTCGTGTTATGAGTTTTCAATGTTGACCACGCACATTGGATGTCTTCGGTCATAGTCAGTGACGTATTCATCCTATGGTTGCTCACTGTGTACGCTAGCCAAACCGTGCCACTACTTTTCGAAGTTTGTTGAACTTGCTAGTTGACAACTAGTGTTCCCAACGCATTGTTTCCCCCTGTGACCATTTGTGACTCGTGTTATGAGTTTTCAATATTGACCACACTCTGTGACATTCGTTATGTCATGGTTTGTGACATATGCCTAATTTGGTTTGTCACTGTACATGGTTGCCATGCCGTGTCACTACATATTTATGGTATTTGTGCTTTTTAGTTAATAGGTAGTGTTCCCAGACCATTGTTACTCCCCTTTGACTAGCTGTGACGCGTGTTGTGAGTTGTCAACGCTGACCACATATAGTGAAATTCCTTGGTCATGGTCAGTGACATATGCATACTTTGGTTGGTCACTGTGCATGGTAGCCACGCTGTGCCACACCATATTGAAGGTATTTGTACTTGGTACTCGATAACTAGTATTCACAACCCATTGTCTTTCACTGTGACCATTTGTGACTCGCGTTATGAGCTGTCAAAGTTTACAACACTTAGTAACATTTTTGGGTCATGGTCAGTGACATATGCCTACTTTGGTTGGTCATCATGCATGGTATCCACACCGTGCCATAACTTGTTGAAGGTCCATGTGCTTGCTAGTTGAAACCTAATGTTCCCAGACCATTGTTTCCCAGTCTGACCATTTGTGATTCGTATTATTAGTTGTCAGCGTTGTCTACACAGAGCGGATTTCTTTGGTCAAAGGCAGTACATATGCCTACTTTGGACGGTCATCGTGCATGGTAGCCACAACGTGCTTACATTGATTGAAGTTCATTGTACTTGTTAGTTGAGAGCTGATATTCCTTGACCGTTTGTGACTCGTGTTATCGTTGGTGGATGTTGACCACCCACATTGAAATTCTTTGGTCATGGTCAGTGACGTATGCCTAGTGTGGTTGTTTGGTGTGCATAGTAGCCACACTGTGCCACTACGCATTAAAGTTTTTTTGTCCTTTCTAGTCAATACATAGGGTTCCCACACCATTGTCTCTCCCTCTGACCATTTGTGACTCGTGTTATGAGTTGTCAATGTTGACCATACATAGTGGACTCCTTCGGTCATAGTCAATGACGTGTGCATCCTTTGGTTGGTCTATGTACACGCTAACCACACCATGCAACAACTTGTTTAAAATCTTCCTACTTGCTATTTGATAAATATTGTTCCCGACCCATGGTTTCCCCCACTGACCATTTGTGACTCGTGTTATGAGTTTTCAACGTTGACCACACAATGTGAAATCCGTTTGGTCATGGTTTGTGACATATGCCCAGTTTGGTTTGTCATTGTACATGGTTTCCACGCCATGTCAGTACGCATCGAAGGTCTTTGTGCTTTCTTGTTGATAGCTAGTGTTCCCAAACTATTGTTGGCCCCCTCTGATTATCTGTGACTCGTGTTGTGAATTGTAAATGTTGACCACATGAAGTGAAATTCTTTGTTCACGGTCAGTGACATGTGCATACTTTGGTTGGTCATTGTGCATTGTAGCCACACCGTGCCACTACATATTGAAGGTATTTGTACTTGCTAGTCGATAACTAGTAGTCACAAACCATTATCTTCCACCCTGACCATTTGTGACTCGTGTTATGAGTTGTCAAAGTTTACCACACTTAGTGACATCATTTGGCCATGGTCAATGACATATGCCTACTTTGGTTGTCATCGTGCATGGTATCCACACCTTTCCACAACGTATTGAAGCTCTTGTGCTTGCTATTTGATACTTGGTGTTCCCAAACCATTGTTTTCCCCTCTGACCATTTGTGACTCGTATTATGAGTTGTCAACGTTGACCACACATGGTGGATTTATTTGGTCAAAGGCAGTACATATGCCTACTTTGGTTGGTCATTGTGCATGGTAGACACACCATGTTACTACTGAGTGAAGGTCGTTGTACTTGCCAGTTGGTATCTAGTATTCCCAAACCATTGTTTTGCACTCTGACAATTCGTTACCCATGTTATGGGTTGTGAACGTTGACCACACATAGTAAAATTATTTGGTCATGGTAAGTCGAACATGCCTAATCTGGTTGGTCATTGTGCATGGTAGCCACACCGTTCCACTACTTGTTGAAAGTCTTTGTACTTGCTAGTCAATAAATATCAAAAGGTTTCTCCCTTTGACACCAGGTCGGTTTTTGTTGATTTGTTATGGGTTAGTGCCTTCACTGGAAAACTCCCTCCCACCCCCTATAGAGGGATGTTCCGTGGATGACCTGGAGGACAGATTTGCGACTGCGTTATGACACCGCCCCCCCCCCCCCCCCCCCCCCCCCCCCCCCTCCCAGGTCGCAAGCCTATTCTATATTGCACGTATGAGGATTGAAACCCAGGACCTACCGCTCCAGAATCTAACTCTATAAGCACTAAGCAAACTCACATGGTGTTCATATGATGTCCAAATGACATTATAAGGGTTCCTATGGGTAAAGGGCATAAAATAAGGGGATGTAAGATTAGCGGGTAGTTTTCAAAAGTATGAATGATAACAAAGTTAGTTTAATCATAAAAAACTGACGCAGACAAAATTCTATTTTTGCAACTTTGAGCTTGAATAACCTCTTAACCATTGCTCTGATTGACCAGGCGTGAGAATGAAGGTTGATTACACACATTGAAACTCTTTTTATGATATCCAGTGACACAAGCATGCTTTGGTTTGTCATTGTGCATGTTAGCTACACCGTGCTACCACTTATTGAAGGTATTTGTACTTGCTAGTCGATACCGAGTATTCCCAAACCAATGTTTCTCCCTCTGCCATTTTTTGACTTGTACTATGGGTTGTGAACGTTGACCACACACACTTAACTTCTTTGGTCATGAGCAGTGATGTATGCATACTTGGATAAGTCATTGTGCAGGGTAGCCACACCATGCCATTACATCCGACAAATGTTTGAACTTGGTATAAGATACATAGTGTTTTGAAACCATGTTTTCCCCCTCTGACCATTTGTGACTCATGTTATGGGTTGTGAACGTGGACCACCCATATTGAAATTCTTTGGTCATGGTTAGTGATATGTGCCTAGTTTTGTTTTTCATTGTACATGGTTACCACGCCATGTCATTGCGTATTGAAGGTCTTTGTGCTTTCTAGTCGATAGCTAGTGTTCCCAAGGTCTTTGAAATTCGTTGGTCATGGTCAGTGACATATGCATACTTTGGTTGGTCACTGTGCATTGTAGCCACGCTGTGCTACTACATATTGAAGGTATTTGTACTTGCTAGTCGATAACTAGTATTCACAAACCATTATCTTCCACCCCGACCATTTGTGACTCGTGTTATGAATTGTCAAAGTTTACCACACTTAGTGACATTTTTTGGTCATGGTCAGTGACATATGCCTATTTTGGTTAGTCATCGTGCATGATATCCACACCGTGCCACAACATATTGAAGGTCCTTGTGCTTGCTAGTTGATACCTAGTGTTCCCAAACCATTGTCTCCCCCTCTGACCATTTGTGACTCCTATTATGAGTTGTCAACGCTGACCACACACAGCAGATTTCTTTGGTCAAAGGTAGTACATATGCCTACTCTGGTCGGTTATTGTGCATGGTAGCCACACCGTGCTTATACTGATTGAAGGTTGATGTACTTGCTAGTTGAGAACTGATATTCACATACCATTGTTTCCCCCTCTGACCGTTTGTGACTCCTGTTATGGTTGGTGAATATTGACCACCCATATTGAAATTCTTTCATCATGGTCGGTGACATATGCCTAGTTTGGTTGTTTGGTGTGCATAGTAGCCACATCGTGCCACTACGTATTGAATTTTTTTTACCTTTCAAGTCAATACATATGGTTCCCAAACCATTGTCTCTCCCTCTGACCATTTGTGACTCGTTTTACGAGTTTTCAATGTTGACCATACATAGTTGACTTCTTCGGTCATAGTCAGTGACGTGTGCATCCTTTGGTTGGTCACTGTGCACACTAGCCACACCATGCCACTACTTATTGAAAATCATTCTACTTGCTTGTTGATAACTAGCGTTCCCAACCCATTGTTTCTCCCACTGACCACTCGTGACTCGTGTTATGAGTTTTCGACGTTGACCACACACTCTGAAATCCGTTCGGTCATGGTTTGTGACATATGCCTACTTTGGTTTGTTACTGTACATGATTACCACGCCGAGTCATTACGTATTGAAGGTCTTTGTGCTTTCTTGTTGACAGCTAGTGTTTTCCAAAGCATTGTTAGCACCCTCTGGCTATGTGGGACTCGTGTTGTGAGTCGTAAATGTTGACCACATGAAATGAAATTCTTTGTTCATGGTCATTGACATATGCATATTTTGGTTGCTCATTGTGCATTGCAGCCACATTGTGCCGCTATATATTGAAGTTATTTGTACTTGCTAGTCGATAACTAGTATTCACAAACCATTATCTTCCACCCTGACCATTTGTGACTTGTGTTATGAGTTGTCTAAGTTTACCACACTTAGTGACATTTTTTGGTCATAGTGAGTGACATATGCCTACTTTGGTTTGTCATTGTGCATGGTATCTACACCGTGCCACAACGTATTGAAGCTCTTTGTGCTTGCTATTTGATACTTGGTATTCCCAAACCATTGTTTCCCCCTCCGACCATTTGTGACCCGTATTATGAGTTGTCAACGTTGACCACACACAGGGGATTTCTTTGGTCAAAGGCAGTACATATGCCTACTTTGGTCGGTCATTGTGCATGGTAGCCACACCGTGCTACTGCTCACTTAAGTTCATTGTACTTGCTAGTTGAGAACTGATATTCCCATAGCATTGTCCCCCCCCCCTGACCGTTTGTGACTCGTGTTATGGTTGGTGAACGTTGACCACCCATATTGAAATTATCTGGTCATGGTCAGTGACATATGCCTAGTTTGGTTGCTTGGTGTGCATATTAGCCACGCTGTGCCACTATGTATTGAAGTTCTTTGTTCTTTCTAGTCGATACATAGGGTTCGAAAACCATTGTCTCTCCGTCTGACCATTTGTGACTCGTGTTATGAGTTTTGAATGTTGACCACACATAGTGGACTTCTTCGGTCATGGTTAGTGACATATGCCTACTTTGGTTTGTCCCTGTACATGGTTACCATGCCGTGTCACTACGTATCGAAGGTCTTTGTGCTTTCTAGTTGATAGCTAATGTTTCCAAACTGTTGTTAACCCCTCTGAATATTTGTCACTCGTGTTGTGAGTTGTCAATATCGACCACTTGCAATTCTTTGGTCATGGTCAGTGACATATGCATACTTTGGTTGGTCACTGTGCATTGTAGCCACACTATGCCTCTACATATTGAAGGTGTTTGTACTTGCTAGTCGATAACTAGAATTTAGAAACCATTATCTTCCACTATGAACATTTGTGACTCGTGTTATGAGCTGTCAAAGTTTACCACACATGGTGACATTCTTTGGTCATGGTCAGTGACATATGCATACCTTGGTTGGTCCTCGTGCATGGAATCCACACCGTGCCACAATGTATTGAAGGTCATTGTGCTTGCTAGTTGATATATGGTGTTCCCAAACAATTGTTTCCCCCTCTGACTATTTGTGACTCGTATTATGAGTTGTCAATGTTGACCACACATAGTGGATTTCTTTCGCAAAAGGCAGTACATATGCCTACTTTGGTCGGTCATTGTGCATGGTATCCACACCGTGTTAACACTGATTGAAGGGCGCTGTACTTGCTAGTTGATAAGTGATATTCCCAGACCATTGTTTCTTCCTCTAACCGTTTGTGACCCGTGTTATGGTTGGTGAACGTTGACCACCCATATTGAAATTCTTTGATCATGGTCAGTGACATATGCCTAGTTTGGTTGTTTGGTGTGCATATTAGCCACACCGTGCCACTACGTATTGAAGTTATTTGTCCTTTCTAGTCCATGCATAGGGTTCCCAACCCATTGTCTCTCCCTCTGACCATTCGTGACTCATATTTTGAGTTGTCAATGTTGACCACACATAGTGGACTTCTTCGGTCATAGTCAGTCAGGTTTTCATCCTTCGCTTGGTCACTGTGCACGCTAGCCACACCGTGCCACTACTTGATGAAGTTCTTCGCACTTGCTAGTTGGCAACTGGTGTTCCCAACCCATTGTTTCCCCCTCTGACCATTTGTGACTCGTGTTATGAGTTATAAATATTGACCACACACTATAGACTTCGTTTAGTCATTGTTAGTTACATATGCCTACTTTGGTTTGTCACTTTACATAGTTACCACGCCATGTCAATACATGTTAGAGGTATTTGTGCTTTCTACCTAATAGCTTGTTTTCCCAAACCATTGTTATCCCCCTTTGACAATCTGTGTCTCGTGTTGTCTGTTGTCAACGCTGACCACATGAAGTGAAATTCGTTCGTCATGGTCACATATGCGTACTTTGGTTGGTCACTGTGCATGGTAGCCACGCTGTGCCACTACGTATTGAAGGTATTTGCACTTGCTACTCGATAAATAGTATCCACGAACCATTGTTTTCCACTCTGACCATTTGTGACTCGTGTTATGAGCTGTCAAAGTTTACCACGCTTAGTGACCTTATTTTGTCATGATCAGTGACATATGCCTACTTTGGTTGGTCATCGTGCATGGTATCCACACCATGCCACAACTTGTTGAAGCTCCTTGTGCTTGCTAGTTGAAACCTGATGTTCCCAAACCATTGTTTTCCCCTCTGACCATTTGTGATTGTATTATGAGTTGTCAACGTTGTCCACACACAGCGGATTTCTTTGGTCAAAGGCAGTACATATCCCTACTTTGGTTGTTCATAATGCATGGTAGCCACGCCGTGCTTATACTGATTGAAGGTTGCTGTACTTGCTAGTTGAGAACTGAAATCCCCAAACCATTGTCTCCCCCTCTGACCGTTTGTGACTCGTGTTATGGTTGGTGAATGTTGACCACCCACATGTGCCTACTTTGGTTGTTTGGTGTGCATAGTAGCCACACCATGCCACTATGTATTGAAGTTTTTTTTCCTTTCTAGTCGATACATAGGGTTCCCAAACCATTGTCTCTCCCTCTGACCATTTGTGACTCGTGTTATGAGTTGTCAATGTTGACTACACATAGTGGACTTCCTCGGTCATATTCAGTGACATATGCTTCTTTTGGTTGGTCACTGTGCACGCTAGCCACATCGTGCCACTACTTGTTGAAAATTGTTCTACTTGCTAGTTGATAACTAGTGCTCCCGACCCATGGGTTCTTCCACTGACCATTTGTGACTTGTGTTATGAGTTCTCAACGTTGACCACACTGTGTGAAATCTGTTTGATCATGGTTAGTGACATGTGCCTACTTTGGTTTGTCACTGTATATGGTTACCACGCCGTGCTTCTACGTATTGAAGGTCTCTGTGCTTTCTTGTTGATAGATAGTGTTCCCAACCCACTGTTACCCCCTCTGAATATATGTGACTCGTGTTGTGAGTTGTCAACATGAACCACATGAAGTGAAATTCTTTGGTCATGGTCAGTGACATATGTGTACTTTGGTTGGTCACTGTGCATTGTAGCCACACTGTGCCACTACATAGTGAGCGTATTTGTACTTGCTGGTCGATAACTAGTAGTAACAAACCATTATCTTCCCTTACCATTTTGACGTGTGTTATGAGTTGTAAATGTCTACAACACATGGTGACATTCTTTGGTCATTGTCAGTGACATAAACATACCTTGGTTGGTCATCGTGCATGATATCCACACTGTACCACAACGTATCGTAGCTCCTTGTACTTGATTTTTTATACTTGCTGTTCCCAAACCATTGTTCTCCCCTCTGACTATTTGTGACTCGTATGATGAGTTTTCGACGTTGACCAGACAGCGGATTTCTTTCGTCAAAGGCGGTACATATGCCAACTTTGGCCGGTCATTGTGCATGGTAGCCACACCGTGCTACTACATACCGAACGTCGCTGTACTTGCTAGTTGAGAACAGATATTCCCAAACCATTGTTTCCTCCCCTGACTGTTTGTGACTCATGTTATGGTTTGTCAACGTTGACCACCCATATTGAAATTCTCTGGTCATGGTCAGTGACATATGCCTAGTTTGGATGTTTGATGTGCATATTCGCTACACCGTGCCACTACGTATTGAAGTTATTTGTCCTTTCTAGTCCATGCATAGGGTTCCCAAACCATTGTTTCTCCCTCTGACCATTCGTGACTCGTGTTATGAGTTGTCAATGTTGACCACACATAGTGGATTTATTCTGTCAAAGTCAGTGATGCATTCATTCTTTGGTTGGTCACTGTGTATGCTCGCCGTACCGTGCCACTGCTTGTTGGAGGTCTTTGTACTTGCTAGTTGATAACTAGTGTTCCCAGCCGATTGTTTCCCCCCCTCTGACCATTTGTGACTTGTGTTATGCGTTTTCAACGTTGACCACACACTGTGAAATTTGTTTGGTCATGGTTAGTGACTTATGCCTACTTTGGTTTGTCACTGTACATGGTTACCACACCGTGTCACTGCGTATTGAAGGTATTTGTGCTTTATAGTCAGTAGGAATTGTTCCCAAACCAATGTTACCCCCATTTGACTATCCGTGACTCGTGTTGTGAGTTTTCAACGCTGACCACATGAAGTGAAAGTCGTTTGTCATGGTCAGTGACACATGTATACTTTGGTTGGTCTCTGTGCATGGTAGCTACGATGTGCCTCTACATATTGAAGGTATTTGTACTTGCTACTTGATGACTAGTATTCAGAAACCACTGTCTCCCACTCTGGCCATTTGTGACACGTGTTATGAGTTGTCAACGTTTAGCACACGTAGTGAGATTATTTGGTCATTGTCAGTGACATATGCCTACTTTGGTTGGTCATCGTGCATGGTATCCACACCGTGCCACAACTTATTGAAGTTCCTTGTGCTTGGTAGTTGATACCTGGTGTTCCCAACCCATTGTCTCCCCCTCTGACCATTTTTGACTCCTATTATGAGTTGTCAACGCTGACCTCACACAGCGGATTTCTTTGTTCAAAGGTAGTACAAATGCTTACCTTGGTCGGTCATTGTGCATGGTAGCCACACCGTGCTTATACTGATTGAAGGTCGCTGTACTTGCTACTTGACAACTGATATTCATAGACCATTGTTGTCCCCCTCTGACCGTTTGTGACTCGTGTTATGGTTGGTGAATGTTGACCACTTATATTGAAATTCTTTCATCATGGACTGTGACATATGCCTAGTTTGGTTGTTTGGTGTGCATAGTAGCCAAACAGTGCCCCTTCGTATTGAAGTTCTTTGCTCGTTCTAGTCAATACATAGGGTTCCCAAACCATCGTCTCTCCCTCTGACAATTTGTGACTCGTGTGATGAATTGTTAGTGTTGACCATATACTGTGAAATCCGTTTGGTCATGGTTTGTGACATATGCCTTCTTTTGTTTGTCACTGAGCATGGTTACCACGTTGTGTCGTTATGTGTCGAAGGTCTATGTGCTTTCTTGTTGACAACTAGGGTTCCCAAATCATTGTTAGCCCCCTCGGACTATCTGTGACTCGTGTTGTGAGTTGCAAATGTTGAGCACATGAAGTGAAATTCTTTGTTCATGGTCAGTGACATATGCATACTTTGGTTGGTCACTGTGAGTTGAAGCCACACTGTGCCACTACATATTGACGGTATTTGTACTTGCTAGCCGATAGCTAGTATTCACAAAACATTACCTTCCACCCTGACCATTTGTGACTCGTGCTATGAGTTGTCAAAGTTTACCACACTTTCTGACATTATTGGTCATGGTCAGTGACATATGCCTACTTTGGTTAGTCATCGTGCATGGTATCCATACTGTGCCACAACTGATTGAAGGTCCTTGTGCTTGCTAGTTGATACCTGATGTTCCCAAACCATTGTCTCCCCCTCTGACCGTCTGTGACTTCTATTATGAATTGTCAACGCTGACCACAAACAGCAGATTTCTTTGGTCAAATGTAGTACATATGCCTACTTTGGTCGGTCATTGTGCATGGTAGCCACACCATGCTTATACTGGTTGAAGGTCGCTGTACTTGCTAGTTGAGAATTGACATTCAAAGACCATTGTTTCCCCCTCTGACCGTTTGTGACTCGTGTTATGGTTGGTGAATGTTGACCACTTATATTGAAATTCTTTCATCATGGTCAGTGACATATGCCTAGTTTGGTTGTTCGGTGTGCATAGTAGCCACACTGTGCCACTACGTATGAAGGTTCTTTGTCCTTTCCAGTTGATAAATAGGGTTCTCAAACCATTGTCTCTCCCTATGGCCATTTGTGACTCGTGTTATGAGCTGTCAATGTTGACCATATATAGTGGACGTCTTTGGTCATAGTCAGTGATGTGTGCATCCTTTTGTTGGTCACTGTGCACGCTAGCCACACCGTGCCACTGCTTGTTGAAAATCTTTCTACTTGCTAGCTGAAAACTAGTCTTCCCAACCCATGATTTCCCCCACAGACCATAAGTGACTCGTGTTATAAGTTTTCAACGTTGACCACACACTGTGAAATCTGTTTGGTCATGGTTTGTGACATATGCCTACTTTGGTTTGACTCTGTACATGGTTACCACGCCGTGTCACTATGTATCAAAGGTATTTGTGCTTTCTTGTTGACAGCTTGTGTTCCCTAATCATTTTTAGCCCCCTCTGACTATCTGTGACTCGTGTTGTGAGTTGTAAATGTTGACTAATGAAGTGAAATTCCTTTTTCATGGTTAGTGACATATGCATACTTTGATTGGTCACTGTGCATTGTAGCCACACTGTGCCACTACATATTGAAGGTGGTTGTACTTGCTAGTCTATGACTAGTATTCACAAACCATTATCTTTCACCCTGACCATTTGTGACTCGTGTTATGATTTTACAACGTTTATTACACTTAATGACATTATGTGGTCATGGTTGGTGACATATGCCTACTTTGGTTCGTCATTGTGCATTCTATCCACACCGTGCCACAATGTACTGAAGCTCCTTGTGATTACTATTTGATACTTGGTGTTCCCAAACCATTGTTTCCCCCCTCTGACCATTTGTTACTCGTATTATGAGTTGTCATTATTGACCACACACGATGGATTTCTTTGGTCAAAGGCAGTACATATGCCTACATAGGTCGGTCATTGTACATTGTAGCCACACCGTGCTACTACTGACTGAAGGTCGTTGCACTTGCTAGTTGGTATCTAGTATTCCTAAACCATTGTTCCCCCCTCTGATAATCTGTGACCCATATTATGGATTGTGAACGTTGACCACACATAGTAAAATCATTTGATCATGGTAAGTGGCACTTGCCTAGTCTGGTTGGTCATTGTGCATGGTAACCACACCGTTCCACTACTTGTTGAAAGTCTTTGTACTTGCTAGTCAATAAATAGCAAAAGGTTTCTCCCTTTGATGTCAGGTCGGTTTTTGTTGAGTTGTTACGCTTAGGTGCCTTCACTGGAATACTCCCTCCCATCCCCCTAGAGGGATGTTCCGTGGACGACCTGGACGACAGATATGCGACCGCATTATG
>SZWC01000114.1:290792-306067 GCA_023375785.1 Penium margaritaceum | reverse complement strand
CCCCCCCCCCCCCCACCCCCCAACGGCTAAGGCTCGAAGGTAGAGTTCAGGTATCACAATACGGCCGCCCCCCCTCCCCCCAGGTTGCGAGCCTATTCCATATTGCGCGTACGAGGATTAAACCCAGGCCCTACCACTCTAGAATCAACTCTATAAGCACTAAGCCAACTCACATGGTGTTCATATGATGTCGAAATGACATTATAAGAGTTCCTATGGGTAAAGGGCATAAAACAAGGGGGTGTAAGATTAGAGGGTGGTTTTCAAAAGTATGAATGATAACAGAGTTAATTTAATCATAAAAATTTGACGCAGACGGAATTTCAAAATTTGCAACTTTGAGATTGAATAACCTCTCAACCATTGCTCCGATTGACCAGCCGTAAGAAGGAAAGTTGATTACACATAGTGAAACTCTTTTCATGATATCCAGTGACAAAACCATATTTTGGTTAGTCATTGTGCATGGTAGCCACACCGTGCCACCACTTGTCGAAGGTCTTTGTACTTGCTAGTCAATACCAAGTATTCTCAAACCATTGTTTCTCCCTCTGTCCAGTTTTTACTTATATTATGGCTTGTGGACGTTGACCACACACACTAAACTTCTTTGGTCATGAGCAGTGATGTATGCCTACTTGGATAGGTCATTGTGCACGGTAGCCACACCGTGCCAATACATCCGAAAAATCTTTGTACTTGCTAGAAGATACATGGTGTTTTGAAACCATGCTTTCCCCCTCTGACCATTTGTGACTCATGTTATAGGTTGTGAACGTTGACCACCCATATTGAAATTCTTTGGTCATGGTTAGTGACATATGCCTAGTTTGGTTTGTCAGTGTACGTGGTTACCACGTCGTGTCACTATGTATTAAAGGTCTTTGTGCTTTTTATTTGATAGCTAGTGTTTCCAAACCATTGTTACCCCCCCTCTGACTATCACTCACTTGTGTTGTGAGTTGTCAACGCTGACCACATGAAGGGAAATTTTTTGGTCCTAGCCAATGACATATGCATACTTTGGTTGGTCACTGTGCATGGTAGCCACACTGTGCCACTACATATTGAAGGTATTTGTACTTGCTAGTTGATAGCTAGTATTCACAAACCATTATCTTCCACCCTGACCATTTGTGACTCGTGTTATGAGTTGTAAACTTTTACCACACATGGTGACATTCTTTGGACATGGTCAGTGACATATGCATACCTTGGTTGGTCATCGTGCATGGTATCCACACCGTACCACAATGTATTGTAGCTTCTTGTGCTTGGTGTTCCCAAACCATTGTTTACCCCCTCTGACCATTTGTGACTTGTATTATGAGTTTTCGACGTTGACCAGACACAACGGATTTCTTTCGTCAAAGGCAGTACATATGCCAACTTTGGTTGGTCCTTGTGCATGGTAGCCACGCCGTGCTACTACTGACTGAATGTCGCTGTACTTGCTAGTTGAGAACTGATATTCCCAAACCATTCTTTCCCCCCCTGACCCTTTGTGACTCGTTTTATGGTTGGTCAACGTTGACCACCCATATTGAAATTCTCTTGTCATGGACAGTGATATTTGCCAAGTTAGGATGTTTGGTGTGCATATTAGCCACACCGTGCCACTACATATTGAATTTATTTGTCATTTCTAGTCCATGCATAGAGTTCCCAAACCATTGTCTCTCCCTGTGACCATTCGAGACTCGTGTTATGAGTTGTCCATGTTGACCACACATAGTTGACTTCTTCACTCATGGTCAGTGACGTATTCATCCTTTGGTTGGTCACTGTACACGCTACCCACACTGTGCCACTACTTGTTGAAGTTCTTTGTACCTGCTAGTCGATAACTAGTGTTCCTAACTCATTGTTTCCCCCCCCCCTGACCATTTGTGACTCGTGTGATGAGTTTTTAACGTTGACCACACACTACAAAATTTGTTTGGTCATGGTTAGTGACATATGCCTACTTTGGTTTGTCACTGTACATGGTTCCCACTCCGTGTCACTGCGTATTGAAGGTATTTTTGCTTTCTAGTCAATAGCTAGTGTTCCCAAACCAATGTTAACCCCCTCTGACTACCTGCGACAGTGTTGTGAGTTTTAAACGCTGACCACATGAAGTGAAATTCGCTGGTCATGGTCAGTGACGTATGCATACTTTGGTTGGTCACTGTGCATCGTAGCCACGCTGTGCCACTACATAATGAAGGTATTTGTACTTGCTACTCCATGACTAGTATTCACAAACCACTGTCTTCCAATCTGGCCATTTGTGACTCGTGTTATGAGTTGTCAAAGTTAACATCACTTAGTGACATTATTTGGTCATGGTCAGTGACATATGCCTACTTTGGTTGGTCGTCGTTCATGGTATCCACACCGTGCCACAACTTATTGAACGTCCGTGTGCTTGCTAGTTGATACCTGGCGTTCCCAAACCATTGTCTCCCCCTATGACCATTTGTGACTCCAATTATGAGTTGTCAAGACTGACCACACACAGCAGATTTCTTTGGTCAAAGGTAGTACATATGCCTACTTTGGTCGGTCATTGTGCATGGTAGCCATACCGTGCTTATACTGATTGAAGGTCCCTGTACTTGCTAGTTGAGAACTGATATTCACAAACCATTGTTTCCCCCTCTGACCGTTTGTGACTCGTGTTATGGTTGGTGAATTTTGACCACCCATATTGAAATTCTTTCACCATGGTCGGTGACATATGCCCAGTTTTTGGTTGTTTGGTATGAAAAGTAGCCACAGCGTGCCACTAACTATTGAAATTCTGTCTCCTTTCTAGTAGATACATATGGTTCCCAAACCATTGTCTCTCCCTCTAACCATTTGTGACTCGTGTTATGAGTTGTCAATATAGACCATACATAGTGGACTTCTTCGGTCAAAGTCACTTATGTGTGCATCCTTTGGTTGGTCACGATGCACGCTAGCCACACCGTTCCACTATTTGTTGAAAATATTTCTACTTGCTAGATGATAAATAGTGTTTCCAACCCATGGTTTCCCCCACTGACCATTTGTGACTCGTGTTATGAGTTTGTAACGTTGACCACACGCTGTGAACTCTGTTTGGTCATGGTTTGTGACATATGCCTACTTTTGTTTGTCACTGTACATGGTTACCACGCCGTGTCATTACGTATCGAAGTTCTTTGTGCTTTCTTGTTGACAGCTAGTATTCCCAAACCATTGTTAGCACCCCCGGACTATCTGTGACTCGTGTTGTAAGTCGTAAATGTTGACCACATGAAGTGAAATTCTTTGTTCGTGGTCCATGACATATGCATAGTTTTGTTTGTCAATGTGCATTGTAGCCACACTGTGCCACTACATATTGAAGGTATTTGTACTTGTGTTGATAACTGGTATTCACAAACCATTATCTTCAACCCTGACCATTTGTGACTTGTGTTATGAGTTGTCAAAGCTTACCACACTTAGTGACATTATTTGGTCATGGTCATTGACATATGCCCACTTTGATTCGTCATCGTGCATGGTATCTACACGGTGCCACAACATATTGAAGCTCCTTGTGCTTGCTATTGGATACTTTGTGTTCCCAAACCATTGTTTCCCCCTGACCATTTGTGGATCGTATTATGAGTTATCAACATTGACCACACACAGTGGATTTATTTGGTCAAAGGCAGTACATATGCCTTCTTTTGCCGGTCATAGTGCATGGTAGCCACACCGTTCTACTACGGACTGAAGGTCGTTGTACTTGCTACCTGAGAACTGATATTCCCATAGCATTGTTTCCTCCCCTGACCATTTGTGACTCGTGTTATGGTTGGTCAACGTTGACCACCCATATTGAAATTATGTGGTCATGGTCAGTGACATATGCCTAGTTTGATTGTTTGGTATGCATACTAGCCACTCCGTGCCACTACGTATTGAAGTTCTTTGCCCTTTCTAGTCAATACATAGGGTTCCCAAACCATTGTCTCTCCCTCTGACCATTTGTGACTCGAGTTATGAGTTATCAATGTTGACCACACATAGTGGAATTCTTTGGTCATGGTTAGTGACATATGCCTACTTTGGTTTGTCATTGGACATGGTTACCACTCCGTGTCACTACGTATTGAAGGTATTTGTGCTTTTTAGTCAATAGCTAGTGTTCCGAAACCAATGTTAACCCCCTCTGACTATGTGTGACTATGTTGTGAGTTTTAAACGCTGACCACATGAAGTGAAATTCGCTGGTCATGGTCAGTGACATATGCATACTTTGGTTGGTCACTGTGCATGGTAGCCACGCTGTGCCACTACATAATGAAGGTCTTTGTACTTGCTACTCGATGACTAGTATTCACAAACCATTGTCTTTCAATCTGGCCATTTGTGACTTGTGTTATGAGTTGTCAACGTTTACATCACTTAGTGACATTATTTGGTCATGGTCAGTGACATATGCTTACTTTGGTTGGTCATCGTTCATGGTATCCACACCGTGGCACAACTTATTGAAGGTCTGTGTGCTTGCTAGTTGATACCTGGTGTTCCCAAACCATTGTCTCCCCCTATGACCATTTGTGACTCTAATTATGAGTTGTCAAGACTGACCACACACAGCAGATTTCTTTGGTCAAAGGTAGTACATATGCCTACTTTGGTCGGTCATTGTGCATGGTAGCCACACTGTGCTTGTACTGATTGAAGGCCCCTGTACTTGCTAGTTGAGAACTGATATTCACAGACCATTGTTTCCCCCTCTGACCGTTTGTGACTCGTGTTATGGTTGGTGAATGTTGACCACCCATATTGAAATTCATTCACCATGGTCGGTGACATATGCCCAGTTTTTAGTTGTTTGGTGTGAAAAGTAGCCACACCGTGCCACTAAGTATTGAAGTCCAGTCTCCTTTCTAGTCGATACATGTGGTTCCCAAACCATTGTCTCTCCCTCTGACCATTTGTGACTCATGTTATGGGTTGTCAATGTTGACCATACATAGTGGACTTCTTCGGTCATAGTCACTTATGTGTGCATCCTTTGGTTGGTCGCGATGCACGCTAGCCACACCGTGCCACTACTTGTTGAAAATATTTCTACTTGCTAGATGATAAATAGTGTTTCCAACCCATGGTTTCCCCCACTGACCATTTGTGACTCATGTTATCAGTTTTTAACGTTGAAAACACACTGTGAAATCCGTTTGGTCATGGTTTGTGACATATTCATACTTTTGTTTGTCACTGTACATGGTTACCACGCCGTGTCATTACCTATCGAAGGTCTTTGTGCTTTCTTGTTGACAGCTAGTGTTCCCAAACCATTGCTAGCACCCCCGGACTATCTGTGACTCGCGTTGTAAGTCGTAAATGTTGACCACATGAAGTGAAATAATTTGTTCATGGTCCATGACATATGCATACGTTTGTTTGTCACTGTGCATTGTAGCCACACTGTGCCACTACATATTGAAGGTATTTGTACTTGTGTTGATAACTGGTATTCACAAACCATTATCTTCAACCCTGACCATTTTTGACTCGTGTTATGAGTTGTCAAAGCTTACCACACTTAGTGACATTATTTGGTCATGGTCATTGACATATGCCCACGTTGATTTGTCATCGTGCATGGTATCTACACAGTGCCACAACATATTGAAGCTCCTTGTGCTTGCTATTGGATTCTTTGTGTTCCCAAACCATTGTTTCCCACTGACCATTTGTGGATCGTATTATGAGTTATCAACATTGACCACACACAGAGGATTTATTTGGTCAAAGGCAGTACATATGCCTACTTTGGCCGGTCATAGTGCATGGTAGCCACACCGTTCTACTACGGACTGAAGGTCGTTGTACTTGCTAGCTGAGAACTGATATTCCCTAGCATTGTTTCCTCCCCTGACGGTTTGTGACTCGTGTTATGGTTGGTCAACGTTGACCACCCATATTGAAATTGTGTGGTCATGGTCAGTGACATATGCCACTATGTATTGAAGTTCTTTGCCCTTTCTAGTCAATACATAGGGTTCCCAAACCACTTTCTCTCCCTCTGACCATTTGTGACTCGTGTTATGAGCTTTCAATGTTGACCACACATAGTGGAATTCTTCGGTCGTGGTTAGTGACATATGCCTACTTTGGTTTGTCCCTGTACATGGTTACCACGCCGTGTCACTATGTATTAAAGTTCTTTGTGCTTTCTAGTTGATAGCTAGTGTTCCCAAACCGTTGTTAGACCCTCTGAATATCTGTGACTCGTGTTGTGATTTGTCAACACTGACCACATGAAGTGAAATTATTTGGTCATGGTCCGTGACATATGCATACTTTGGTTGGTCATTGTGCATTCTAGCCATACTGTGCCACTACATATTGAAGGTATTTCTACTTGCTAGTCGATAAATAGTATTTAGAAACCATTATCTTGCACTGTGACCATTTGTGACTCGTGTTATGAGCTGTCAAAGATTACCAGACATGGTGACATTCTTTGGTCATGGTCAGTGACATATGCATACCTTGGTTGGTCCTCGTGCATGGTATCCACATCGTGCTACAACATATTGAAGGTCATTGTGCTTGCTAGTTGATACCTGGTGTTCCCAAACAATTGTTTCCCCCTTTGACTATTTGTGACTTGTATTATGACTTGTCAGCGTTGACCACACACAGCGGATTTCTTTGGTCAAAGGCAGTACATATGCCTACTTTGGTCGGTCATTGTGCATGGTAGCCAGGCCATGCTACTACTGATTGAATGGCGTTGTACTTGCTAGTTGAGAACTGATATTCCTGAACCATTGTTTCCCCCTCTAAGCATTTGTGACTCGTGTTATGGTTGGTGAACGTTGACCACCCATATTGAAATTCCTTGGTCATGGTCAGTGACATGTGCCTAGTTTGGTTGTTTTGTGTGCATAGTATCCACACCGTGCCACTAAGTATTGAAGTTATTTGTCCTTTCTAGTCCACGCATGGGTTTCCCAAACCATTGTCTCTCCCTCTCACCATTCGTGACTCGTGTTATGAGTTATCAATGTTGACCACACATAGTGGAATTCTTTGGTCATAGTCAGTGACGTATTCATCCTTTGGTTGATCACTGTACACGTTAGCGACCCCGTACCACTACTTGTTGGGTTCTTCCTACTTGCTAGTTGATAACTAGTGTTCCCAACCCATGGTTTCCCCCTCTGACCATTTGTGACTCGTGTGATGAGTTTTCAATATTGACCACACGCTATGAAATTTGTTTGGTCATTGTGAGTGACATATGCCTACTTTGGTTTGTCACTGTACATGGTTACCACGCGGTGTCACTACATATTAAAGGTATTTGTGCTTTCTAGTTCAAAGATAGTGTTCTCAAACCATTGTTACCCCCCTTTGAGTATCCGTGACTCGTGTTGTGAGTTGTCAACGCTGACCACATGAAGTGAAATTCGTTGGTCATGGTCAGTGACATATGCATACTTTGGTTGGTCACTGTGCATGGTAGCCACGCTGTGCCACTGCATCTTAAAGGTATTTGTACTTGCTACTTCATAACTAATATCCACAAACCATTGTCTTTGAATCTGACCATTTGTGACTCGTGTTATGAGCTATCAAAGTTTACCACACTTAGTGACATTATTTGGTCATGGTCAGTGACATATGCCTACTTTGGTTTGTCATCGTGCATGGTATCCACACCGTGTCACAACTTGTTAAAGGTCCTTGTGCTTGCTAGTTCATACCTGATGTTCTCGCTCCATTATTCCCCCCTCTGACCATTTTTTATTTGTATTATGAGTTGTCAAGGCTGTCCACACACATTGGATTTCTTTGGTCAAAGGCAGTACATATATTTACTTTGGTCGTTCATTGTGCATGGTAGCCACACCGTGCCTATGCTGATTAAAGGTTGCTGTAAAAGAAGAAAGGAAAAAGGAAAAAGGCAAAAGGCAAAGGGCAGAAGCCAAAAGGCAAAAGGCAAAAGGAAAAGGTGAAAAGCAAGAGGAAAAAGGTAAAAGGCAAACGGAAAAAGGCAAAAGGAAAAGAGCAAAAGAAAAAAGGCAAAAAGGAAAAGGAAAAAGGCAAAAGGCAAAAGGCAAAAGGCAGAAGGCAAAAGGCAAATGGAAAATGCAGAATGCAAATTCTAAAAGGCAAAAGGCAAGAGGAAAAAGGAAAAAGGCAAAATGCAGAAGGCAAGAGGCAAAAGGAAAAAGGCAAAAGGCATAATGAAAATGGCAAAAAGAAAAAATCAAAAGGAAAAAGGCAAAATGAAACAGAAAAAAGACAAAAGGCAAAAGGCAAAAGGTAAAAAGAAGAAGGCAAAAGGTAAAAGGCAAAAGCAAAGGCAAAAGGAAAAGGCAAAAGGCAAAAGGCGAAAGGCAAAAGGAAATAGGAACACGGCAAAAGGAAAAAGGAAAAAGGCAAAAGGCAAAAGGCAAAAGGCAATAGGGAAACGGCAACAGAAAATAGGGAAAGGCAAAAGGCAAAAGGCAAAAAGAAAGAGGTAAAAGAAAAAGGCAAACCGCAAAAGGCAAAAGGCAAACGAAAAAAGGCAAAACAAAAAAGGCAAAAGGCAAAGGGAAAAAGGAAAACAGTAAAAGGAAAAAGGCAAAACGAAGAAGGCAAGAGGCAAAAGGCAAAAGGCAAAAGGCAATAGGCAAAAGGCAAAAGGCAAAAGGTAAAGGGCAAAAGGAAAATGCAAAAAGCAAAAGGCAAAAGGTAAAAGGCAAAGGTATGAATCAAAAGGCAAAAGGAAACTAGCAAAAGGAAAACGGCAAAAGGAAGAAGGAAAAAAGCAAAGGGCAAAAGCAAAAATGAAAATGACAAAAGACAAAAGGCAAAAGAGAAAAGGCAAAAACCAAAAGGAAAACGGCAAAACAAAAAAGTTAAAAGGAAACGGGAAAAGGGGAAAAGGCAAAAGGCAAAGGGAAAAAGGAAGAAGGCAAAATGCAAAAGGAAATAAGCAAAAGGCAAGAGGTAAAAGGCAAAAGGATAAAGGCAAAAGAAAAAAGAGAAAATTCAAAAGGCAAAAGACAAAAGGCACAAGGCAAAAAGCAAAGGGAGAAGGCAAGAGGCACAACGCAAAAGGAAAAAGGCAAAAGGAAAAAGGCAAAAGGAAAAAGGCAAAAGGCAACAGGGAAATGGAAAAACGAGAAAGGCAAAAGGCAAAAGACAAAAGGGAAAAGGGAAAAGGCAAAAGGCAAAAGGCAAAAGGCAAAAGGCACAAGGAAAAAGGCAAAAGGTAAAAAGCTAAAGGCAAAACGAAAAAGGCAAAAGGCAAAAGGAAAAAGGCAAATGGAAAAAGGCAAAAGGAAAAATGCAAAATGCAAGAGGCAAGAGGAAAAGGGCAAAAGGCAAATGGCAAAAGGAAATGGAAAAAGAAAAAATAAAAAAGAAAAGAGGAAAAAGGTAAAAGGAAAAGGGCAGAAGGAAAAAGGCAAAAGGCAAAATGAAAAGGTAAAAGGCAAGAGGCAAAAGGTAAAAGGCAAACAGAAAAAGGCAAAAGGAAAACAGCAAAAGGAAAAAGGCAAAAGGAAGAAGGCAAAAGGCAAAAGGAAAAGGCAAAACGCAAATGCCAAAAGGCAAAAGGCAAAAGGAAAAAGGAAAAAGGCAAAATGCAGAAGGCAAGAAGCAAAAGGAAATAGGCAAAAGGCAAAATGAAAACGGCAAAAAGAAAAGGTCAAAAGGAAAAAGGAAAACTGAAAAACGAAAAAGGCAAAAGGCAAAAGGCAAAAGGTAAAAAGAAAAAGGCAAAAGGTAAAAGGCAAAAGCTTAGGCAAAAGGAAAAGGCAAAAGGCAAAAGGCAAAAGGCAAAAAGGAAACAGGCAAAAGGAACAAGGCAAAAGGAAAAAGGCAAAAGGCAAAAGGCAAAAAGCAAAAGGCAATAGGGAAACGGCAACAGAAAATAGGAAAAAACGGAAGGCAAAAGGCAAAAGGAAAGAGGTAAAAGAAAAGGCAAGAGGCAAAGGGCAAAAGAAAAAGGCAAAAAGGCAAAAGGAAAAAGGCGAAACCAAAAAGGCAAAAGGAAAAAGGAAAAAGGAAGACAGCAAAGGGAAAAAGGCAAAAGGAAGAAGGCAATAGGCAAAAGGAAAAAGGCAAAAGGCAAAAGGCAAGAGGCAAAAGGAAAAAGGCAAAAGGCAAAAGGAAAATGGAAAAAGGAGAAAGGCAAAAGGCAAAAGGAAAAGGGCGAAAGGCAAAAGGCAAAAGGCAAAAGGCAAAGGGTAAAAAACAAAAGGCAAAAGGTAAAAGGCAAAAGGCAAAAGGAAAAAGGAAAAAGGAAAGGGCAAAAGGAAAAAGGAAAAAGGCAAAAGGCAAAAGGAAAAAGGCAAAAGGAAAAAGGCCAAAGGAAAAATGCAAACGGTAAGAGGCAAAAGGAAAAGGGTTAAATGCAAAAGGCAAAAGGAAAATGGCAAAAAAAAAAGAAAAAAAGAAAAAGGAAAAAGGGAAAAGGCAAAGGGCAGAAGGCAAAAGGCAAAAGGCAGAAGGAAAAGGTAAAAAGCAAGAGGCAAAAGGTAAAAGGCAAACGGAAAAAAGGCAAAAGGAAAACAGCAAAAGGAAAAAGGCAAAAGGAAAAAGGAAGAAGGCAAAAGGTAAAAGGCAAAAGGCAGAAGGCAAAAGGCAAAACGAAAAGGCAGAACGCAAATGCCAAAAGGCAAAAGGCAAGAGGAAAAGGAAAAAGGCAAAATGCAGAAGGCAAGAGGCAAAAGGAAAAAGGAAAAAGGCAAAAGGCAAAATGCAAATGGCAAAAAGAAAAGGTCAAAAGGAAAAAGGCAAAATGAAAAAGGAAAAAGACAAAAGGCAAAAGGAAAAAGGTAAAAAGAAGAAGGAAAAGGGTAAAAGGCAAAAACAAAGGCAAAAGGAAAAGGCAAAAGGCAAAAGGCTGAAGGCAAAACGCAAAATGCAAAAGGCAAAAGGCAAAAGGAAGAAGGCAAAAGGAAAAAGGCAAAAGGCAATAGGGAAAGGGCAACAGAAAATAGGAAAAGGAGGAAGGCAAAAGGCAAAAGGAAAGAGGTAAAAGAAAAGGCAAAAGGCAAAGGGCAAAAGGAAAAGGCAAAAAGGCAAAAGGAAAAAGGCAAAACCAAAAAGGCAAAAGGAAAAAGGAAAAAGGAAAACAGAAAAAGGAAAAAGGAAAAAGGAAGAAGGCAATAGGCAAAAGGCAAAAGGCAAAAGGCAAGAGGCAAAAGGAAAAAGGCAAAAGGCAAAAGGAAAATGGAAAAAGGAGAAAGGCAAAAGGCAAAAGGAAAAAGGAAAAAGGCAAAAGGCAAAAGGAAAAAGGCAAAAGGCAAAAGGAAAATGGAAAAAGGAGAAAGGCAAAAGGCAAAAGGAAAAAGGAAAAAGGCAAAAGGCAAAAGGAAAAAGGCAAAAGGCAAAAGGCAAAAGGCAAAAGGTAAAAAACAAAAGGCAAAAGGTAAAAGGCAAAGGGAAAAAGGAAAAAGGAAAAAGGAAAAGGCAAAAGGCAAAAGGAAAAAGGCAAAAGGCAAAGGGAAAAAGGCAAAAGGAAAAACGAAAAAGTAAAAATGCAAACGGAAAGAGGCAAAAGGAAAAGGGTTAAAGGCAAAAGGCAAAAGGAAAATGGCAAAAGAAAAAAGAAAAAAGGAAAAAGGAAAAAGGGAAAAGGCAAACGGCAGAAGGCAAAAGGCAAAAAGCAAAAGGAAAAGGTAAAAAGCAAGAGGCAAAAGGTAAAAGGCAAACGGAAAAAGGCAAAAGGAAAACAGCAAAAGGAAAAGGGAAAAAGGAAAAAGGAAAAAGGCAAAAGGCAGAAGGCAAAAGGCAAAAGGAAAAGGCAGAACGCAAATGCCAAAAGGCAAAAGGCAAGAGGAAAACGAAAAAGGCAAAATGCAGAAGGCAAGAGGCAAAAGGAAAAGGGCAAAAGGCAAAATGAAAATGGCAAAAAGAAAAGGTCAAAAGGAAAAAGGCAAAATTAAAAAGGAAAAAGACAAAAGGCAAAAGGTAAAAAGAAGAAGGCAAAAGGTAAAAGGCGAAAGCAAAGGCAAAAGGAAAAAGCAAAAAGCAAAAGGCTAAAGGCAAAAGGCAAAAGGCAAAAGGAACAAGGCAAAAGGAAAAAGGCAAAATGAAAAAGGCAAAAGGCAAAAGGCAAAAGAAAAAGGTAAAAAGCAAAAGGCAAAAGGTAAAAGACAAAAGGTAAAAATCAAAAGGCAAAAGGCAAAAGGCAAAACGAAAAAGTAAAAAGGAAAATAGCACAAGGAAAAAGGTTAAAGGAAAAAGGCAAACGGCAAAAGGCAAAAGGAAAAAGGCAAAAGGTAAGGCAAAAGGAAAAAAGCAAAAGGCAAAAGTCAAAAGGCAAAAGGAAAAAGGCAATATGCAGAAGGCAAAGGGGAAAAGGAAAAAGGCAAAAGGCAAAAGAAAATCAGCAAAAGGAAAAGGCCAAAGGGAAGAAGGCAAAAGGAAAAAGGAAAAAGGCACAAAGAAAAAGGCAAACGGCAAAAGGCAAAAGGTAAGAATGAAGGGAAAAAAGGTAAAAGGCAAAAGGAGAAAGGCAAAACAAAAAAGGCAAAATGCAAAAGGCAGAAGGCAAAGGAAAAGGCAAAAGGCAATGGGAAAAGGTAAAAGGCAAAAGGCTAAAGGCAAAAGGCAAAAGGCAAAAGGAAAAGGCAAAAGGCAACAAGTGGAAAAGGAAAAAGGCAAAAGACAAAAGGCAATAGGAAAAGGCAAAAGGAAAAAGGCAAAAGGAAAAAGGTAAAAGGAAAAGGCCAAAGGCAAAAGGCAAAAGGCAAAAGAAAAAAGGCAAAAGGCACAGAGAAAAAGGAAAATGGCAAAAGGAAAAATGCAAAAGGTAAAAGGAAAGAGGCAAAAGGCAAAACGCAACAGGAAAGAGGTAAAAGGAAAAAGGAAAAAGGCAAAATGCAAAAGGCAAATACAAAGGGCAAAAGACAAAAGCCAAAAGGCAACAGGGAAAGCCAAAAGGCAAAAGGGAAAGGCAAAAGCCACAAGGCAAAAGTTACAAGGCAAAATGAAAAATGCAAGAAGCAAAAGGAAAAAGGTAAATGGAAAAAGGAAAAGGAAAAAGGCAAAAGGAAAAGGGCAAAAGGCAGAAGAAAAAAGACAAAAGGAAAAGGTAAACGGCAAAAGTCAAAAGGTAAAGGGAAAAGGGTTAAATAAAATGGCAAAAGTCAAAAGGCAAACGGAAAAAGGCAAAAGGAAAACAGAAAAAGGTAACAGGCAAAAGGACAAAGGCAAAAGGCAAAAGGCAAAGTCAAAAGGCAAAAGGCCAAAGGCTAAAGGCAAAAGGAAGAGTAAAAAGGCAAAAGGAAAAAGGCAAAAGGAAAAAAGCAAAACGCTAAAGGCAAAACGCAAAAGGCAAAAAGTAAAAGGAAAAAGCAAAAGGTAAAAGGCAAAACCTAAAAGGAAAAAGGTAAAAGACAAAAGGCATAAGGAAAAGACAAAAGTCAAAAGGAAAAAGGAAAAGGAAAAGGGCAAAAGGAAAAAGGCTAGAGGAAAAGGCAAAAGGCTGAAGGCCAAAGGCAAAAGGCAAAAGGCAAAAGGCAAAGGGCAAAAGGCAAAAGGAAAACGGAAAAAGAAAAAAGTCAACAGGAAAAAGGCAAAAGGAAAAAGGAACAAGGCAAAAGGGAAAAGATAAAAGGCTAAAGGCAAAAGGTAAAACGCAAAAGGGAAAAGGCAAAAGGCAAAAGGCAAAACACAAAAGGCGCAAGGCAAAAGGAAAACGCAAAAGGCAAAAGGCAAAAGGCAAAAAGGCAAAAATGAAAAGGTCAAAAGGAAAAAGGCACAATGAAAAAGGAAAAAGGCAAAAGGCAAAAGGCAAAAGGTAAAATGAAGAAGGCAAAAGGTAAAACGCAAAAGCAAAGGCAAAAGGAAAAGGCAAAAGGCAAAACGCAAAAGGCAAAAGGCAAAATGCAAAAGGCAAAAGGCAAACGGCAAAAGGAAAAAGGCAAAAGAAAAAAGTCCAAAGGAAAAAGGCAAAAGGAAACAGGAAAAAGGCACAAGGCAAAAGGTAAAGGTAAAAAGCTAAAGGAAAAAGGTAAAACGCAAAAGGAAAAAGGCAAAAGGCAAAAGACAAAAGGCACAAGGCACACGGCAAAAGGAAAAGGCAAAAGGCAAAAGGCAAAAGGCTAAAAGGCAAAAAGGAAAAGGAAAAGGCAAAAGGCAAAAAGAACAGGAAAAAGGCAAAATGCAAAAGGCAAAAGGCAAATGCAAAAGGCAAAAGGCAAATGCAAAAGGCAAAAGGGAAAGGCAAAAGGCAAAAAGCAAAAGGTGCAAGGCAAAAGGCAAAAGGCAAGAGGCAAACGGTGAAAGGCAAAAGGCAAAAGCAAAAGGCAAAAGGCAAAGGGAAAAAGACAAAAGGCAAAAGGCATAAGGCATAAGGCAAAAGGCAAAAGCAAAAGGCAAAAGGCAAAGGGAAAAAGACAAAAGGCAAAAGGCATAAGGCATAAGGCAAAAGGCAAAAGCAAAAGGCAAAAGGAAGAAGGCAAAAGGCAAAAGGCAAAAGAAACAACGCAGAAGGCAAAAGGCAAAAAGAAAAAGGAAAAAGGCAAAAGCAAAAAGGCAAAAGGAAAAATGCAAAATGCAAAAGGCAAAAGGAAAAAGGCAAAAGGCAAAAGGCAAAAGGAAAACGGCAAAAGGAAAAGGGGAAAAGGAAAAAGGCAAAAGGGAAGTGGAAAAAGGCAAAAGGAAAAAGGAAAAATGCAGAAGGCAAGAGGCAAAAGGCAAAAGGCAAAAGGCAAAAGGAAAATGGCAAAAGGAAAAGGTCAAAAGGGAAAGGTCAAAAGGGAAAAGGCAAAATGAAAAAGGAAAAAGGCAAAAGGTAAAAGGCAAAAGGTAAAATGAAGAAGGCAAAAGGTAAAAGGCAAAAGCAAAGGCAAAAGGAGAAGGCAAACGGCAAAAGGCAAAAGGCAAAAGGAACAAGGCAAAAGGAAAAAGGCAAAAGGCAAAAGGCAAAAGGCAAAAGGCAATAGGAAAAAGGCAACACGAAAAAAGAAAAGGAAAAAGAAAAAAGGCAAAGGCAAATGGCAAAAGGCACAAGGCAAAAGGCAAAACGCACAAGGCAAAAGGCAAAAGGCAAAAGGCAAAACAAAAAGGCAAAAGGTAAAAGGTAAAAGGCAAAAGGTAGAAGGCAAAAGGTAAAAGGCAAAAGGCATAAGGAAAAGGCAAAAGGCAAAATGAAACAGGCAAAAGGCAAAAGGCAAAAGGAAAAAGGAAAAAGGCAAGAGGAAAAGGCAAAAGGCTAAAGGCCAAAGGCAAAAGGCAAAAGGCAAAAGGCAAAAGGCAAATGCAAAAGGCAAAAGGCAAAAGGCAAAAGGCAAAAGGCAAAAGGC
>SZWC01000114.1:264048-290659 GCA_023375785.1 Penium margaritaceum | reverse complement strand
AAAAGGAAAAAGGCAAAAGGCAAAAGGCAAATGCAAAAGGCAAAAGGCAAAAGGCAAAAGGCAAATGCAAAAGGCAAAAGGCAAAAGGCAAAAGGTACAAGGCAAAAGGAAAAACGCAAGAGGAAAAAGGCAGAAGCCAAAAGGCAAAAGGAAAAGGCAGAAGGCAAAAGAAAAAATACAAAAAGGCAAAAGGCAAAAGGCATAAGGAAAAGGCAAAAGGAGGAAGGCAAAAGGCAAAAGGCAAAAGGCAAAAGGCAAAAGGCAAAATTCAAAAGGCAAAAGGCAAAAGCATAAAGGCAAAAGGCAAAAGGAAAAAGGCAAAAGGAAAAAGGAAAAAGGAAAAATTCAAAAGGCAAAGAGCAAAAGGAAAAAGGCAAAAGGCAAAAGGCAAAAGGATAAAGGCAAAAGGCAAAAGGAAAAAGGCAAAAGGAAAAAGGAAAAAGGAAAAATTCAAAAGGCAAAGAGCAAAAGGAAAAAGGCAAAAGGCAAAAGGCAAAAGGAAAACTGCAAAAGGAAAAAGGCAAAAGGAAAAAGGCAAAAGGCAAAGGGCAGAAGGCAAAAGGCAAAAGGCAAAAGGAAAAGGTAAAAAGCAAAAGGCAAAAGGTAAAAGGCAAAAGGAAAAAGGCAAAAGGAAAACAGCAAAAGGAAAAAGGCAAAAGGAGAAAGGAAAACGGCAAAAAGCAAAAGGAAAAAGGTAGAAGGAAAAAGGAAGAAGGAAAAGGCAAAAGGCAAATGGAAAAAGGCAAAAGAAAAAGGCAAAAGGCAAAAGGCAAAAGACTTTTGTCTTTTCCCTTTTGCCCTTTGCCTTTTCCTTCTCCCTTTTTCCTTTTGCCTTTTGTCTTTTGCCTTTTGCCTTGTGCCGTTTGCCTTTTGCCTGTTGCCTTTCTACCTTTTGCCTTTTGATTTTTCCCTTTTCTCTTTTTCCTTGTGCCTTTTTCCTTTTTCCTTTAGCCTTTTTCCTTTTGACTTTTTTCTTTTGCCATTTTCCTTTTCCCAATTTTCTTTTTGCGTTTTTTGTTTTGCCTTTTGCCTTTGGCATTTTGCCTTTTGCCTTTTCCTTTTGCCTTTTTCCTTTTGCCTTTTGCCTTTTTCCTTTTTCCTTTTGCGTTTTGCCTTTTCCTTTTGCCTTTTGCCTTATACCTTTCACCTTTGCTTTTTCCTTTTGCTTTTTCCTTTTGCCTTTTGCCTTTTGCCTTTTGCCTTTTGTTTTTGCCTCTTGACTTTTTGCTTTTGCTTTTTGCCTTTTGCCTTTTCCTTGTTGCCTTTTGCCTTTTGCCGTTTCCTTTTGCCTTTTGCCTTTTGCCTTTTCTCTTTTTCCTTTTGTCTTTTGCCTTTTTCCTGTTTCCTTTTCCCTTTTTCCTTTTCCTTTTGCCTTTTGCCTCTTGCCTTTTGCACTTTGCCTTTTGCCTTTTTCGTTTTGCCTTTTGCCTTTTGCCTTTTGCCTTGTTCCTTTTGCCTTTTTCCATTTGCCTTTTGCCTTTTGCCTTTTTCGTTTTGCCTTTTGCCTTTTGCCTTTTGCCTTGTTCCTTTTGCCTTTTTCCATTTGCCTTTTGCCTTTTGCCTTTTGCCTTTTTCCTTTTGCCTTTTGCCTTATCCCTTTTTCCTTTTTCCATTTTCATTTTTCCATTTTCCTTTTGCCTTTTGCCTTTTGCCTCTGCCTTTTGCTCTCTGCCTTTTGCGTTCTGCCTTTTTCCTTTTCCTTTCGCCTTTTGCCTTTAACCTTTTTCCTTTTGCCTTTTACCTCTTTCCTTTTGCTTTTTACCTTTTGCCTTTTGCCTTTTGCCTTTTGCCTCTTGCCTTTGTCCTTTTGCCACTTTCCTTTTTCCTTTTGCCTTTTGCCTTTTGTCTTTTTCCTTTTGCCTTTTGCCTCTTGCATTATTCTTTTGCCTTTTTCCTTTTGCCTTTTGCCTTTTTCGTTTAGCCTATTGCATTTTGCCTTTTCCTTTTTCCTTTTGCCTTTTGACTTTTACCTTTTTCCCTTTTCCTTTTGCATTTTTCCTTTTGTCTTTTGCCTTTTGCCTTTTGCCATTTGCCTTTTTCCTTTTGCCTTTTTTTTTCTGCCTTTTGCTCTTTGCTTTTGCCTTCTGCCTTTTGCCATTTCCTTTCGCCTTCTGCCTTTTGCCTTTTGCCTTTTGCCTTTTAGCTTTTGCCTTTGTCCTTTGACCTTTTTCCTTTTGCCTTTTGCCTTTTTCCTGTTGCATTTTTCGTTTTTCTGTTTCCTTTTGCCTTTTGCTATTTTCCTTTTGTCTTTTCTCTTTTGCCTTTTGCCTTTTGCCTGTTTCCTTTTCCCTTTTCCCTTTTCCTTTTGCCTTTTGCCTCTTGCCGTTTGCACTTTGCATTTTGCCTTTTTCCTTTGCCTTTTTCCTTCTACCTTTTGCCTTTTTCCTTTTGCGTTTTTCCGTTTGCCTTTTGCCTTATGCCTTTTCCCTTTTCCCTTTTTCCATTTGCCTTTTGCATTTTTCCTTTTGCCATTTGCGTTTTGCCTTTTGCCTTTTTTTTGGCCTTTTTCTCTCTGCCTTTTTCCTTCTACCTTTCGCCTTTTCCTTTCGCCTTTTGCCTTTTTCCTTTTGCCTCTTGCCTTTTTCCTTTTGTCGCTTTCCTTTTGCCTTTTGCCTTTTGCATTTTGTCTTTTACCTTTTACCTTTCTCCTTTTGCCCTTTCCTGTTTTCTTTTGCCTTTTTCCTTTTGCATTTTGCATTTTACTTTTTGCTTTTTACCTTTTCCCTTTTCCTTTTGCCTTTTGCCTTTTGCCTTTTCCTTTTTCCTTTTTCCTCTTGCCTTTTGTATTTTACCTTTTACCTCTTGCCTTTTGCTTTTTACCTTTTGCCTTTCGCCTTGTGCCTTTTTCCTTTTTCATTTTTCTTTTCCCTTTTACCTCTTACCTTTTGCCGTTTTCCTTTTGCCTTTTGCCTTTTGCCTTTTGCCTTTTGCCTTTTGCCTTTTACCTTTTGCCTTTTGCTTTTTACCTTTTGCCTTTTGCATTTTGCATTTTGCCTTTTGCATTTTGCCTTTTACCTTATGCCTTCTGCCTTTTGCCTTTTTCTTTTGCCTTTTGCATTTTGCCTTTTGCCTTTTGCCTTTTGCCTTTTCCTTTTGCCTTTTCCCTTTTTCCTTTTTCCTTTTCCTTTTTCCTTTTGCCTTTTGCCTTTTCCCTTTTGCCTTTTCCTTTTGCCTTTTCCCTTTTGCCTTATACCTTTTGCCTTTTGCCTTTTGCCTTTTGCCTTCTGCCTTTTACCGTTTCCCTTTTCCCTTTTGCCTTTTGCCTTTTCCTTTTGCATTTTGCCTTTTGCCTTTTTCCTTTTTCCTTTTGCCCTTTTCCCTTTTTCCTTCTGCCTTTTTCCTTTTGCCTTTTGCCTTTTGCCTTTTGCCATTTGCCCTTTGCCTTTTTTTTCTGCCTTTTGCTCTTTGCCTTATGCCTTCTGCCTTTTGCCAATTCCTTTCGCCTTTTGCCTTTTGCCTTTTACCTTTCCCCTTTTGCTTTTTACCTTTTGCCTTTTGCCTTTTGCCTTCTTCCTGTTGCCTTTTTCCTTTAACTTTTTCCTCTTGCCTTTTGCCTCTTTCCTTTTGTCTTTTTCCTTTTGCCTTTTGCCTTTTTCCTGTTTCCTTTTCCCTTTTTCCTTTTCCTTTTGCCTTTTGCCACTTGCCTTTTGCACTTTGCCTTTTGCCTTTTTTGTTTTGCCTTTTGCCTTTTGCCTTTTGCCTTTTTTCCTTTTTCCTTTTTCCGTTTGCCTTTTGCCTTTTGCCTTTTGGCCTTTTCCATTTGCCTTCTTCCTTTTCCCTTTTATCTTTTGCCTTTTGCCTTTGTCATTTTTCCATTTGCCTTTTGCCTTTTGCTTGTTGCCTCTGCCTTTTTCTCTCTGCCTTTTACCTTCCGCCTTTTGCCTTTTCCTTTCGCGTTTTGCCTTTTGCCTTTTGCCTTTTGCCTTTTACCTTTTGCCTTTTACTTTTTACCTTTTGCCTTTTGCCTTTTGCCTTTTGCCTTTTGCCTCTTGCCTTTTTCCTTTTGCCGCTTTCCTTTTGCCTTTTGCCTTTTGCCATTTGTCTTTTTCCTTTTGCCTTTTTCCTTTTGCCTTTTGCCTTTTTCTTTTGCGTTTTGGTTTTTTTGTTTTGCCTTTTGCCTTTTGCCTTTTCTTTTTTTCCTTTTGCCTTTTCCCTTTTTCCTTTTGCCTTTTGCCTTTTGCCATTTGCCATTTTCATTTTGCCTTTTGCTTTTTTTTTCTTCCTTTTGCTCTTTGCGTTTTGCCTTCTGCCTTTTGCCATTTCCTTTCACCTTTTGCGTTTTGCGTTTTGCCTTTTGCCTTTTACCTTTTGCCTTTTGCTTTTTACCTTTTTCCTTTTGCCTTTTTCCTGTTGCATTTTTCCTTTTCCTGTTTCCTTTTGCCTTTTGCCTTTTTCCTGTTTCCTTTTCCCTTTTGCCTTTTCCTTTTGCCTTTTGCCTCTTGCCTTTTGCACTTTTCTTTTTGCCTTTTTCCTTTTGCCTTTTGCCTTTTGCCTTTTGCCTTTTTCCTTTTGCCTTTTTCCGTTTGCCTTTTGCCTTTTGCCTTTTGCCTTTTTCCTTTTCCCTTTTTCCTTTTGCCTTTTGCCTTTTTCCTTTTGCCATTTGCCATTTGCCTTTTGCCTTATTTTTCGGAATTTTGCTCTCTGCCTTTTTCCTTCTGCCTTTCGCCTTTTGCTTTGCCTTCTGCCTTTTTCCTTTTGCCTCTTGTCGTTTTCCTTTTGCCGCTTTCCTTTTTCCTTTTGCAATTTGCCTTTTGCCTTTTCCGTTTTTCTTTTGCCTTTTTCCTTTTGCTTTTTGCCTTTTCCTGTTTGCCTTTTGACTTTTGCCCTTTCCTTTTTCCTTTTGCCTTTTGCCTTTTCCTTTTTCGTTTTGTCCTTTGCCTTTTGTCTTTTACCTTTTGCCTTTTGCCTTTTGCTTATCACCTTTTGCCTTTTGCCTTGTGCCTTTATCCTTTTTCATTTTCCTTTAAACCCTTTTCTTTTGCCATTTTCCTTTTGCCTTTTGCCTTTTTCCTTTTGCCTTTTGCCTTTTGCCTTTTACCTTTTGCCTTTTGCCTTCTACCTTTTGCCTTTTGCATTTTGCATTTTGCCTTTTTCCTTTTGCATTTTGCCGTTTACCTTTTTCCTTTTGCTTTTTTCTTTTGCCTTTTGCATTTTGCCTTTTGCCTTTTTCCTTTTGCCTTTTGCCTTTCACCTTTTTCCTTTTGCCTTTTTCCTTTTTCCTTTTTCCCTTTCTTTTGCCTTTTGCCTTTTGCCTTTTGCCTTTTGCCTTTTGGATGGTTTTAGCTTTTGGCTTTTGCCTTTTCCTTTTGCCTTTTGCCTTTTGCATTTTACCCTTTGCCTTTTGCCTTTTTCCTTTTACCTTTTGTCTTTTCCCTTTTCCCTTTTGCCTTTTGCCTTTTCCTTTTGCATTTTGCATTTTGCCTTTTGCCTCTTGCCTTTTGCATTTTGCCTTGTACCTTTTGCCTTTTGCCTTTTGCCTTTTGCCGTTCCCTTTTGCATTTTGCCTTTTTCCTTTTGCATTTGCGTTTTTCCTATTTGCCTTTTGCCTTTTTCCTTTTTCCCTTTGCCTTTTGCCTTTTCCATTTTCTTTTTGCCCTATGCCTTTTGCGATTTTCCCTTTGCCTTTTCCTTTCGCCTTTTTCCTTTTCCCTTTTGTCTTTTGCCTTGTGCCTTCTGTTGTTTTCCTTTTGTCTTTTGCCTTTGACCTTTTGCCTTTTGCCTTTTGCCTTTTGCTTTTTTCCTTTTTCCTTTTGCCTTTTCCCATTTGCCTTTTTGCCTTTTCCTTTTACCGTTTGCCTTTTGCCTTATGCCTTCTGCCTCTGGCCTTTTTCCTTTTGCCTTTTACCTTCTGACTTTTACCTTTTGCTTTTTGCCTCTTACCTTTTGCCTTTTCCTTTTACGTTTTGCCTCTTGTGTTTTGCCTTTTGACTTTTGCCTTTTCCTTTTGCCTTTTTCCTTTTGCAATTTGCCTTTTTCCCTTTGCCTTTTCCCATTAACCTTTTCCCTTTTGCATTTTGCCTCTTGCATTTTGCCTTTTTCCTTTTTGCCTGTTTTCTTTTGCTTTTTTCCTTTTGCCTTTTTCCTTTTGCTGTTTTCATTTTTCCATTTCCCTTTTGCCTTTTGCCTTTTGCGTTTTGCCTTTTCCTTTTGCCTTTTTCCTTTTCCTTTTGCCTTTTGACTTTTGCCCTTTGCCTTTTTCCTGTTTCCTTTTGCCTTTTGCCTTTTACCTTTTACCTTTTGCCTTTTCCTTTCGCCTCTTGCCTCTTGCCTTTTGCATTTTGCCTTTTTTCCTTTTTCCTTTCGCCTTTTCCTTTTGCCTTTTTCCTTCTGCCTTTTTCCGTTTGCCTTTTTCCTTTTGCCTTTTGCCTTTTACCTATTGCCTTTTGCCTTTTATCTTTTTCCTTTTGCATTTTTCCCCTTTGCCTTTTGCCTTTTGCCTTTTGCGTTTTGCCTTTTCCTTTTGCTTTTTGCCTTTTCCTTTGGCCTTTTGCCTTTTGCCTTTTTCCCTTTGCCTTTTGCCTGTTTCCATTTGCCTTTTGCCTTTCCCTTAAGCCTTTTTCCTTTTACCTTCTGACTTTTACCTTTTCCCTTTTGCCTTTTACCTTTTGCCTCTTCCTTTTGCCTTTTGCCCGTTGCCTTTTGCATTTTGCCTTTTTTCCTTTTTCTGCTCACCTTTTCCATTTACCTTTTTCCTTTTGCCTTTTGCCTTTTACCTGTTTCCTTTTCCCTTTTTCCTTTTCCTTTTTCTTTTTGCCTTTTACCTTCTGAATTTTACCTTTCGTCCTTTGCCCTTCATCTTTTGCCTTTTGCTTTTGCCTTTTGTCTCATGCCTTTTGCAATTTTCCTTTTGCCTTTTTCCCTTTGCCTTTTGCCTTTTGCCTTTTGCCTTTTTCCTCTTGCCTTTTTCCTTTTGCCTTTTGCCTTTTGCCTTTTTCCTTTTGCCTATCTCCCTTTTCCTTTTGCCTTTGTACTTTTGCCTTTTGCCATTTGCCTTTTGCCTCTTGCCTTTTGCCATTTCCTTTTTTTTTTCCTGCCTTTGCTCTTTGCCTTTTGCCTTCTGCGGTTTTTTTTTCCTTTTGCCTTTTGCCTTTTGCATTTCTCCTTTTGCTGCTTTCATTTTTCCTTTTGCTTTTTTTTTTCCTTTTGCCTTTTGCCTTTTTCCTTTTGCCTTATTCTTTTATCTTTTTCCTTTTGCCATTTGCCTTTTGCCTTTTAGCTTTTGCCTTTTTCCTTTTGCCCATTTCCTTTTTCCTGTTTCATTTTGGCTTTTGCCTTTTGCTTTTGCTTTTTGCCTTTTTCCTTTTACCTTTTGCCTTTTGCCTTTTGCCTTTTCCCTTTTCCCTTTTGCCATTTGCCTTTTCCTTTTTCCTTTTGCCTTTTGCCTTTTGCCTCTTGCCTGTTGCCTTTTGCCTTGTACCTTTTGCCCTTTGTGTTTTGCCTTTTACCTTTCCCTTTTGCCTTTTGCCTTTTGCCTTTTGCATTTGCCTTTTTCCTTTTCCTTTTTGCATTTTTCCTTTTTCCCTTTGCCTTCTGCTTTTTCCATAGTCATTCTGCCTTTTGCCTTTTGCGATTTGCCCTTTGCCTTTTCCTTTTGCCTTTTGCCTTTTGCCTTTTGTCTTTTGCCTTTTGCCTTTTTCTGATTTCCTCGTCTTTTGCCTTTTACCCTTTGCCTTTTGCTTTTTACCTTTTTCATTTTGCCTTGTGCCTTTTTTCTTTTTTTCGTTTTCCCTTAAAATGTTTTTCTTTTGCCATTTTCCTTTAGCATTTTTCCTTTTGCCTTTTCTCTTTTTTTTACTTTTGCCTTTGGCCTTTTGCCTTTTGCCTTTTCCTTTTGCCTTTTTCCTTTTGTCTTTGGCCTTCTGCTTGTTTCCTTTTGCATTTTGTGTTTTCATTTTGCCTTTTGCCTTTGACCTCTTGCCTTTTACCTTTTGCCTTTTTCCTTTCACCTTTTGCCTTTTCCTTTTGCCTTTTGCCTTTTGCCTTTTGTTTTTTGCCTTTTTCCTTTTGCCTTTTCCCGTTTGCCTTTTGCCTTTTGCCTTGTACCTTTTGCCTTTTGCCCGTTGCCTTTTGCCTTTTGCATTTACCTTTTTCCTTTTGCCTTTTGCCTTTTTTCTTTTTCCCTTGCCTTTTGCCTTTTCCATTTTCTTTTTGCCTTTTGCCTTTTCCGATTTGCCCTTTGCCTTTTCCTTTTGCCTTTTGCTTTTTGCCTTTTGTCTTTTGCCTTTTGCCTTGTACTGTTTTCCTTTTGACGTTTGCGTTTTACCTTTTGCTCTTTTCTTTTTACCTTTTGTCTTTTGCCTTGTGCCTTTTTCCTTTTTTCTTTTTCCTTTAAACTTTTTTCTTTTGCCTTTTTCCTTTTGCCTTTTGCCTTTTGCCTTTTGCCTTTTCCTTTTGCCTTTTTCCTTTTGCCCTTTGCCTTCTCCCTATTACCTTTTGCCTTTTGCTGTTTCCTTTTGCATTTTGACTTTTACCTCTTGGCTTTTACCTTTTGCCTTTTGCCTTTTACCTTTTGCCTTTTCCCTCTTGCCTTTGGCCTTTTTTCTTTTGCCTTTTGAGTTTTGCTATTTGCCTTTTCCCATTTGCCTTTTTCCTTTTCCTTTCGCCTTTTGCCTTTTGCCTTTTGCCTTTTTGCTTCTGCCTTTTGCCTTTTCCTTTTGCCTTTTGTCTTTTACCTTCTTACTTTTACCTTTTGGCACTTGTCTTTTACCTTTTGCCTTTTCCTTTTACCTTTTGCCTCTTGTCTTTTGCCTTTTGACTTTTGCCTTTTCCTTTTGCCTTTTTCCTTTTGCCTTTTGCCTTTTGCAACTTGCCTTTGGCCCTTTGCCTTTTGCCTTTTCCTTTTTCTTTTTGCCTTTTGCCCTTTGCGGTTTGCCATTTCCTTTTGCCTTTTGCCTTTTGCCTTTTTGCCTTAGGTATTTTGCCTTTTGCCTTTTGCTGTTTTCCTTTTGTCTTTTGGCTTCTACCTTTTGCCTTTTGCTTTTTACCTTTTGCCTTTTGCCTCGTGCCTTTTTCCTTTTTCCTTTTTCATGTAAACGTCTTTCTTTTGCCGTTTTGCTTTTGCCCTTTGCCTTTTGCCTTTTGCCTTTTGCCTTTGGCCTCTTGCCTTTTGCCTTTTGCCTTTTCCTTTTGCCTTTTTCCTTTTGCCTTTTTCCTTTTGCCTGTTTCCTTTTGCCTTTCGCCTTGTCCTTTTGCCTTTTGCCTTTTCCCTTTTGCCTTTTCCTTTTGCCTTTTGTCTTTTGCCTTTGCCTTTTGCGTTTTGACTTTTTGCTTTTGCCTTTTCCGGTTTGCGTTTTGCCTTTTCCTTTTGCCTTTTGCCTTTTTCCTTTTGCCTTTTGCCTCTGGCCTTTTGTCTTTTGCCTTTTCCTTTTGCCTTTTTCCTTTTGCCTTTGCCTTTTGCCTGTTTTCTTTTGCCTTTAGCCTTTTCCTTTTGCCTTTTCCCTTTTACCTTCTGACTTCTACCTTTTGCCTTTTTCCTTTTTCCTTGTACCTTGTACCCTTTGCCTCTTGTCTTTTGCCTTTTTACTTTTGCCTTTTCCTTTTGCCTTTTGCGTTTTGCCTTTTTCATTTTGCCTTTTGGCCTTTGCCTTTTTCCTTCAAGCTTTTGCCTTTTGCTTTTCGCCTATTGCATTTTTCCTTTTTCTTTTTGCCTTTTTTCTTTTGATTTTTTTCCTTTTTCCATTTTCCTTCTGCGGTCTTCCTTTTGCCTTATCCCTTTTGCCTTTTTCTTTTGCCTTTTGGCTTTTGGCTTTTTCCTTTTTCGTTCTTCCTTTTGCATTTTGCCTGTTGCCTTTTGCCTTTTTTCTTTTTCCTTTTGAATTTTTCTCCTTTTCCTTTTGCCTTTTTCCTTGTGCCTTTTGCATTTTGTGTTTTGCCTTTTCTCTTTACGTTTTGCCTTTTGCCTTCATCCTTTAGCATTTTGCCTTTTTCCTTTTGCCTGTTGCCTTTTCCTTTTGCCCTTTTCCTTTTGCTTTTTGCCTTTTGCCTTTTGCCTTTTGCCTTTAGCCTTTTGCATTTTGCCTTTTTCTTTTTCCCTTTTCCCTTTGTCTTTTGCCTTTTATCTTTTGCCTTTTGCTTTTTACCTTTTGCCTTTTGCCTTGTGCCCTTTTCCTTTTTCCCTTATCCTTTTTCCATTTGTTGTTTTTCTTTTGCCGTTTTCCTTTTGCCTTTTGCCTTTTGCCTTTTGTCTTTGGCCTTTTGCCTTTTGCCATTTTGTTTTGCCTTTTCCCTTTTGCCTTTTGCATTTTGCCTGATTTCTTTTGCCGTTTGCCTTTTCCTTTTGCCTTTTGCCTTTTACCTCTTGCCTTTTACCCTTTGCCTTTTGCCTTTTACCTTTTTCCTTTTTCTTTTGCTTTCTGCCTTTTGCCTTTTGCGTTTTGCGTTTTGTGTTTTGCCTTTTTCCTTTTGCCTTTTGCCTTTTGCCTTTTGCCTTTTGCCTTTTTCCTTTTGCCTCTGGCTTTTTGCCTTGTCCTTTTGCCTTTTTCGTTTTTGCCTTTTACCTTTTCCCTGTTTCCTTTTGCCTTTTGCCATTTCCTTTTGCCTTTTGCATTTTTTCTTCTGCCTTTTGCCTTTCGCCTTTTACCTTGTTCTCTTTTCTTCTTACCTTTTGCTTTTTGGCTTTTGGCTTTTTCCTTTTTCCTTTTGCCTTTTCCCCTTTGGCCTTTTCGTTTTGCTGTTTTCCTTTTGCCTTTTGCCTTTTTCCTTTTGCCCTTTGCCTTCTGAATTTTGCCTTTTTCCTTTTGCCTTTTTCCTCGTGACTTTTTCCTTTTGCCTTTTGCCTTTTGCCTTATCATTTACCTTTTGCCTTTTGCCTTTTTCCGTTTGTCTTTTTCCTTTTGCCCTTTTCCTTGTGCTGATTTCCTTTTGCCTTTTTCCTTTTTCCTTTTACCTTTTGCCTTTTGATTTTTACCTTTTGCCTTTTTCCTTCTGCCTTTTGCCTTTTTCTTTTGCCTTTTGCCTTTTGCCTTTTGCCTTTTATCTTTTTCCTTTTGCTTTTTACCTTTGTCATTTTGCCGTTTTCCCTTTGCCATTTGCCTTATTCCTTTTGCAGTTTTCCTTTTGCCTTTTACCTTTTGTCTTTTTCCTTTTGCCTTTTTCCTTTTGCCTTTGTCTTTTGCCTTTTGCCCTTTTATTTTGCCCTTTTCCTTTTGCCTTTTGCCTGATTTCTTTTGCCGTTTGCATTTTGCTTTTAACTTTTGCATTTTACCTCTTGCCTTTAACCTTTTGCCTTTTGCCTTTAACCTTTTTCCTTCTCCTTTTGCCTTTTGCCTGTTGCCTTTTGCGTTTTGCGTTTTGCCTTTTGCCTTTTGTCTTTTGCCCTTTGCCTTTTCCCTTTGCCTTTTGTCTTTTTCCTTTTGCCTTTTGCCTTTTTCCTATTGCCTCTGGACTTTTGCCTTTTCCTTTTGCCTTTTTCCTTTTTGGCCTTTGCTTTTTGCCTTTTTCGTTTGCCTTTTCCCTTCTACCTTCAGACTTTTACCTTTTGCCTTCTTCCTTTTACCTTTTGCTATTTCCTTTTTCCTTTTTCCTCTTGTCTTTTGCCTTTTGACTTTTGCCTTTTCCCTTTGCCTTTTTCCTTTTGCCTTTTGCATTTTGGCATTTGCCGTTTGCCTATTTCCTTTCACTTTCTGCCTTTTGCTTTTTGCCTTTTTCATTTTTCCTTTATCCTTTTGACTTTTTTCTTTGCTTTTCTCCTTTTGCCTTTTCCTTTTGCCTTTTTCCTTTTCCCATTGCCTTTTGCATTTTCCTTTGCCTTTTGCCTTTTACCTATTGCCGTTTGCCTTTTGTTTTTTTTCTTTTGCATTCTTTCTTTTGCCTTTTGCCTTTTGCCTTTTTCCTTTTGCCTTTTTCATTTTGCCTTTTTCCTTTTCCTTTTTGCTTTTTGCCTTTTACCTGTTGCCTTTTGCCTTTTTTCTTTTTCCTTTTGAGTTTTTCCCCTTTGCCTTTTGCCTTTTGCCTTTTGCCTTTTGCCTTTTGCCTTCTCCGTTTGCCTTTTGCCTTTTGCATTTAGCCTTTTTCCTTTTGCCTTTTCCCATTGCCCTTTGCCCTTTCCTTTGCATTTTTCCTTTTGCCTTTTTCCTTTTGCCTTTTGCATTTTTCCTTTTGCCTTTTTCCTTTTCCCATTGCCTTTTGCATATTCCTTTGCCTTTTGCCTTTTACCTGATGCCTTTTGCCTTTTGTTTTTTTCCTTTTGAATTTTTACCCTTTGCCTTTTGCCTTTTGCCTGTTGCTTGTTGCCTTTTGCCTTTTCCTTTTGCCTTTTGCCTTTTGCCTTTAGCCTTTTGCCTTTTGCCTTTTCCCATTGCCTTTTGCCTTTTCCTTTGCCTTCTGCCTTTTGCATTTTGCCTTTTTTGTTTTGCCTTTCTCCTTTTGCCTTTTACCTTTTTTCCCTTCATTCTTACCTTTTGCCTTTTGCCTTTTGCCTTTTTCTTTGTGCCTTTTTCCTTTTTCCTTTTGCCTTCTTCCCTTTGGCCTTTTCCTTTTGCTGATTTTCTTTTGCCTTTTGCCTTTTTCCTTTTCCCCTTTTCCTTCTGCATATTGCCTTTTTCCTTTTGCCTTTTTCCTTTTGCCTTTTGACTTTTGCCTTTTGCTTTTTTCCTTTTGCCTTACCTTTTGCCTTTTGCCTTTTGCCGTTTGCCTTTTTCCTTTAACCCTTTTCCTTGTGCTATTTTCCTTTTTCCTTTTTCGTTTTGCCTTTTTCCTTTTGCCTTTTGATTTTTACCTTTTGTCTTTTACCTTTTGCCTTTTGCTTTTTACCTTTTTCTTTTGCCTTTTGCCTTTTGCCTTTTTCATTTTGCCTTTTTCCTTTTGCCTTTTGCCTTTTCCCATTGCCTTTTGCATTTTCCTTTGCCTTTTGCCTTTTACCGGTTGCCTTTTGCATTTTTTTTATCCTTTTGAATTTTTAGCTTTGCCTTTTACCCTTTTGCCTGTTGCCTGTTGCCTTTCGCCTTTTCCTTTTGTGTTTTGCCTTTTGCCTTTAGCCTTTTGCCTTTTTCCTTTTCCCATTGCCTTTTGCCTTTTCCTATGCCTTTTGCCTTCTGCATTTTACCTTTTTCCTTTTGCCTTTTATCTTTTGCCTTTTACGTTTTTTCCTTTTCTTCTTACCTTTTGCCTTTTGCCTTTTGCCTTTTGCCTTTTGCCTTCTGCCGTTTTCATTCTTCCTTTTGCCTTTTTCTGTTTGGCATTTTCCTTTTGCTGTTTTCCTTTTGCCTTTTGCCTTTTTCCTGTTCCCCTTTGCCTTCTGCATTTTGCCTTTTTCTTTTTGCCTTTTTCCTTTTACCTTTTGCCTTTTGCCTTTTGCCTTTTGCCTTTTGCCTTACCTTTTGCCTTTTGCCATTTGCCTTTTGCTGTTTGCCTTTTTCCTTTAACCCTTTTCCTCATGCTATTTTTCTTTTGCCTTTTTCCTTTTGCCTCTTTCCTTTTGCCTTTTGCCTTTTGCCTTTTGCCTTTTGCCGTTTACCTTTTTCCTTTTGCCTTTTTCCTTGTTCTGTTTTCCTTTTGCCTTTTTCCTTTTGCCTTTTACCTTTTGCATTATGATTTTTACCTCTTGGCTTTTACCTTTTGCCTTTTTCTTTATACGTTTTCCTTTTGCCTTCTGCCTTTTGCCTTTTGCCTTTTGCCTTTTTTTTTTCTTCCTTTTGCTGTTTGCCTTTTGCTTTCTGCCTTTTGCCTTTTCCTTTTGCCTTTTGACTTTTGCCTTTCGCCTTTTGCCTTTTATCTTTTGCCTTTCCCTTTTTACTTTTTGCCTTTTGCCTTTTGCCTTTTGCCTTTTGACGTATTCCTTTTGCCGTTTTCCTTTTGCCTTTTGCATTTTGTCTTTCTCCTTTTTCCTTTTGCCTTTTGCCTTTTTATTTTGCCTTTTTCCTTTCGCCCTTTGCCTTTTGCCTTTCGCCCTTTTCTCTTTGCATTTTGCCTTTTGCCTTTTGCATTTTGCCTTTTCCTTTTGCCTTTTGCCTTTTGCCTTTTGCGTTCTGCCTTTTTCCTTTTGCCTCTGGTCTTTTGCCTTTTCTGTTTGCCTTTTTCCATTTTTGCCTTTTGCCTTTTGCCTTTTGCCTTTTGCGTTTTGCCTTTTTGTTTTGCCTTTTGCTTTTCACCTTCTGAATTTTACCTTTTGCGGTTTTCCTTTTACCTTTTTCCTTTTCCTTTTGCTTTTTTCCTCTTGCCTTTTGCCTTTTGACTTTTGGCTTTTCCTTTTGCCTCTTGCCTTTTGCATTTTGCATTTTGGCTTTTTCCCTTTGCCTATTTCCTTTCACCTTCTGCCTTTTGCTTTTTGCCTTTTCATTTTGCCTTTTTCCTTTTGCATTTTTTCTGTTGCTTTTTTCCTTTTGCATTTTTCTCGCTGTTTTCTTTTTCCCTTTTGCCTTTTGCATTCTTTCTTTTGCCTTTTGCCTTTTTCCTTCTTCCTTTTTCCCTTTGCCTTTTATCTTTTGCCTTTTGCCTTTTACCCTTTTCCTTAAGCCTTTTGCCTTATTCCTTTTGCTGTTTTCCTTTTTCCTTTTGCCTTTTGTCTTTTTCCTTTTTCCTTTTTCCTTTTGCCTTTTGCCTTTTTATTTTGGATTTTTCCTTTTGCCTTTTGTCATTTGCCTTCTGCCTTTTGCATTTTCCTTTTGCCCTTTTCCTTTTGCCTTTTCCCTTTGGCCTTTTGCCTTTTGCCTTTTCTTTTTGCCATTTTCCTTTTGCCTGTTGCCTTTTGCCTGATTTTGTTTGCCGTTTGCCTTTTCCTTTTGCCTTTTGCCTTTTAGCTCTTGCCTTTTACCTTTTGCCTTTTAGCTCTTGCCTTTTACCTTTTGCCTTTTGCCTTTTACCTTTTTTCTTCTACTTTTGCCTTCTGACTTTTGCCTTTTGCCTTTTGCATTTTTTATTTTGCCTTTTGCCTTTTGCCTTTTGTGTTTTGCCTTTTGTCGTTTCCGTTTTGCCTTATGCCTTTTGCCTTTTGCCCTATTCCTATTGCCTCTGGCCTTTTGCCTTTTCCTTTTGCCTTTTTCCTTTATGCCTTTTGCCTTTTTCCTGTTTCCTTTTGCTTTTGCCTTTTAAATTTTGTCTTTTTCCCTTTGCCTATTTCCTTTAATCTTCTGCCTTTTGCGTATTGCCTTTTTCATCTTTCCTTTTTTCCTTTTGCCTTTTTTCTTTTGCTCTTTTCCTTTTGCATTTTCCTTTTGCTGGTTTCCTATTGCCTTTTGCCTTTTGCATTTTTTATTTTGCCTTTTGCCTTTTGCTTTTTTCCTTTTTCCTTTTCCCTTTTTCCTTTTGCCTTTTGCCTTTTGCCTTTTACCTGTTGCCTTTTGCCTTTTTTTTTTTCCTTTTGAAAACTTCCCCTTTGCCTTCTGTCTTTTTCCTTTTTCCTTCTGCTTTTTCCTTTTGCCTTTTGTCTTTAGCCTTTTGCCTTTTGCCTTTTCCCATTGCCTTTTCCCTCTTTTTTTTTTTGCCTTTTACCTTTTGCCTTTTTCCTTTTGCCTTTACCTTTTTCCCATTTCCTCTTACCTTTTGCCTTTTGCCTTTTGCCTTTTGCCTTGTCCCTATTTCCTTTTTCCTTTTGCCTTTTTCCCTTTTCCCTTTTCCTTTTGCTGTTTTCCTTTGTTCTTTTGCCTTTTTCCTTGTGCCTTTTGCCTTTTGCCGTTTGCCTTTTTTCTTTTTCCCTTTTCCTTGTGCTGTTTTCCTTTTTCCGTTTTCTTTTTGCCTTTCACCTCTTGCCTTTTGACTTTTGCCTTTCCCTTTTGCCTTTTGCCTTTTGCTTTTTACCTCATTCCTTTTGCCGTTTTCCTTTTGCCTTTTGCCTTTTGTCTTTTTCCTTTTGCCTTTTGCCTTTTGCCTTTTGCATTCTTATTTTGCTATTTTCCTTTTGCCTTTTGCCTTTTGCCTGATTTCTTTTGCCGTTTGCCTTTTACCTTTTGCCTTTTTCTTTTGACCTTTTTCCTTTTCCTTTTGCCTTTTGCCTTTTGCCTTTTGCGTTTTGCCTTTTGCCTTTTGCCTTTTGCCTTTTCCTTTTGCCTTTTGCCTTTTGCCTTTTGCTTTTTGCCTTTTTCCTTTTGCCTTTTGCCTTTTGCCTTTTGCGTTTTGCCTTTTGCCTTTTGCCTTTTGCCTTTTCCTTTTGCCTTTTGCCTTTTGCCTTTTGCTTTTTGCCTTTTTCCTTTTGTCTCTGGCCTTTTGCCTTTTCCTTTCGTCTTTTTCCTTTTTGCCTTTTGCCTTTTGCCTGTTTCCTTTTGCCTTTTGCCTTTTCCTTTTGCCTTTTGCCTTTTACCTTCTGAATTTTACCTTTTGCCTTTTTCCATTTACCTTTTGCCTCTTCCTTTTTCCTTCTGCCTCTTGTCTTTTGCCTTTTGACTTTTGCTTTTTCCTTTTGCCTTTTGCCTTTTGCCGTCTGCATTTTGGCTGTTGCCCTTTGCCTTTTTCCTTTCACCTTCTGCCCTTTTCTTTTTGCCTTTTTCATGTTGCCTACTTCCTTTTGCCTTTTTCTTTTGCTTTTTTCCTCCTGCCTATTTCCTTTTGCTGTTTTCCTTTTCCCTTTTGCCTTTTGCATTCTTTCTTTTGCCTTTTGCCTTTTGCCTTTTTCCTTTTGCCTTTTTCATTTTGTCTTTTTCCTTTTGCTTTTTGCCTTTTGCCTTTTACCTGTTGCCTTTTGCCTTTTGTTTTTTTCCTTTTGAATTTTTCCCGTTTGCCTTTTGGCTTTTGCCTTTCGCCTTTTGCCTTTTCCTTTTGCCTTTTGCCTTTTGCCTTTAGCCTTTTTCCTTTTGTCTTCTCCCATTTCCCTTTGCCCTTTCCATTACCTTTTGCCTTTTGCATTTTGCCTTTTGCCTTTTGCCTTTTTCCTTTTGCCTTTTTCCTTTTCTCATTGCCTTTTGCGTTTTCCTTTGCCTTTTGCCTCTTGCCTCTTACCTGTTGCCTTTCGCCTTTTGTTCTTTCCTTTTGAAATTTTCCACTTTGCCTTTTGCATTTTGCCTGTTTCCTGTTGCCTTTTGCCTTTTCCTTTTGCCTTTTGCCTTTTGCTTTTAGCCTTTTGCCTTTTGCCTTTTGCCTTTTCCTATTGCCTTTTTCCTTTTCCTTTGCCTTATCCCTTTTGCTTTTTGCCTTTTGCCTTTTTCCTGTTGCCTTTTACCTTTTTTCCTTTTCTTCTTACACTTTGCCTTTTTCCTTTTGCCTTTTGCCTTTTTCCTTTTGCCTTTTTTCCTTTGGCCTTTTCATTTTGCTGTTTTCCTTATTCCTTCTGCATTTTTCCTTTTGGCCTTTCCCTTCTGCACTTTGCCTTTTTCCTTTTGCCTTTTTCCTTTTGCCTTTTGCATTTTGCATTTTGCCTTTTGCCTTACCTTTTGCCTTTTGCCTTTTGCCTTTTGCGGTGCACCTTGTTCCTTTTATCCCTTTCCTTGTGTTATTTTCCCTTTGCCTTTTTCCTTTTGCCTTTTGCCTTTTGCTTTATTCCTTTTGTCGTTTTCCTTTTGCCTTTTGCCTTTTTCCTTTTGCCTTTTGCCTTTTGCCTTTTGCTTTTTCCTTTTGCCGTTTGCCGTTTGCCTTTTGCCTTTTCCTTTTGCCCTTTGCCCTTTGCCTTTTGCCTTTTCCCTTTTGCTGTTGGAATTTTGCCTTTGGCCTTTTGCCTTTTTCCTTTTCCTTTTGCCTTTTTCCTTTTGCTTGTTGCCTTTTGCCTGATTTATTTTCCGTTTACCTTTTCCTTTTGCCTTTTGCCTTTTACCTCTTGCCTTTTACCTTTTGCCTTTTGCCTTTTACCTTTTTCCTTTTCCTTTTGCCTTTTGCCTTTTCCTTTTGCCTTTTGTGTTTTGCCTTTTCCCTTTTCCCTTTTGCCTTTTGCCTTTTCCTTTTGCATTTTGCCTTTTGCCTTTTTCGTTTTCCTTTTTCCATTTTGCCTTTCGCCTTTTGCCTGTTTCCTTTTGCGTTTTGCCTTTTCCTTTTGCCTTTTGCCTTTCACCTTCTGACTTTTACTTTTTGCCATTTTCCTCTTACCGTTTGCCTTTTCCTTTTGCCTTCTTCCTCTTGTCTTTTGCCTTTTTGACTTTTGGCTTTTCCTCTTGCCTTTTGCCTTTTGCATTTTGCATTTTGGCTTTTGCTCTTTGCCTATTTCCTTTCACCTTCTGCCTTCTCCTTTTTGACTTTTTCATTTTGCCTTTATCTGTTTGCCTTTTTTCTTTTGCCTTTTTCCTTTGCCTTTTTCCTTTTGCTGTTTGCCTTTTCCCTTTTGCATATTGCATATTTTCTTTTGCTTTTTGCCTTTTGCCTCTTTCCTTTCTCCTTTTGTCTTTTATCTTTTGCCTTTTGCTTTTTACCTTTTGCCTTTTGCCTTTTCGCTTATTCCTTTTGCTGTTTTCCTTTTGCCTTTTGCCTTTTGTCTTTTTCCTTTTGCCTTTTTTCCTTTTGCCTTTTGCCTTTTTATTTTGCCTTTTTCTTTAGCCTTTTTTCATTTGCCTTCTGCCTTTTGCCTTTTCCTTTTTCCCTTTTCCTTTTGCCTTTTGCCTTTTCCTTTTGCCATTTTCCTTTTGGCTGGTTCCTTTTGCCTGATTTCTTTTGCCGTTTGCCTTTTCTTTTTGCCTTTTTCTTTTTACCTCATGCCTTTTACCATCTCGGTGGGTGGCGGTGGGCCCGGGCCCATGTGCATGGTGTGCATCCAGCATCTTCCCGGAGAGTGGAGTGTGACGTGAGGATAGCCTGGGCCACCATGCGGACTCCCGTGTCGCGGTTTATAGTGCAGGAAAGGCGGATGCCAACGGGAGAGAGAGAGGGATTGAAGGAGGAGAAGAGGGTCTGGAGACGGTCCGCAGATGCTGGGGAATGAAGGAGGAAGTCGACCAGTGACAGGGGGTGGCGCATGTCGAGGAGAGGGGATGTAGAGGGAGTGGGAGGCAGCGTCGGAAGGGAGGTAGCGGCGGGCACAGTAGGAGCCGTCCGACGCAATTGTGGCAAGGAACGAGGCGGAAGATGTGCCGCGATCTTGTCCAGCGTCCAGCTGCTGATCATAGGGATGAAGCAGCGGGCCAGCTGGAGGCCGATACTAGGGAGGGCCGGGAGGGTGTGCGCAGGACCCAAATACTCAGCAGATTCCAATTCGGACAGGAGCTGGAGGGCGACCGTGGACTCCGCGTCCGTGAACTCCCGGGCGACGCCTTCCCACTGGGGCTCGGTGTCCATTGAAGGAGGATCAGTGACAGGAAGTGAATGTGCCGGCTTGTCATGTGGTTTCGCGGGATGTGGCCAATCCGCGCGGGCAATACGGCTGAGTGCATCGGCATTGCGATTGGCAAGCGCAGGCTGGTACTTGATCTTCATGTTGTAACCTTGCAGGAGGAGGGCCCACTTGGCCAATATGCCCTCGTGATTCTGGGTTGTGAGGAGCCATTGTAGTGCTTGATGGTCAGTGAAGACCGTGAAAGGCTTTCCATTTTTTATGTAGTTGCGCAAGTGTTGGAGGGCCCACAGCACGGCCAGGCATTCGCCCTTCACTGGTGGGTAGTTCCGCTCACCGTCAGTGAGGATGCGACTGGCGTACGCTATCACTCACTCGACAGGTTCTGGATGGACTACAATAGGACCGCGCCCAGGCTGTCCTGCAACCAGTCAGTAGTGATTGAGAAGGGCAGGTTGAAAGCAGGGAACTCAAGCATGGGGGCGGTGACCAATCGATGCTTGATCTCCGCCCAAGCAGCGGCACACTCCGGTGTCCATTCAAAAGAGATATCCTGATGAGTGAGCTCCTGTAGTGGGCAGATTTTGCGGGCGTGGTCGCGGAAAAATTTGCGGTAGAAGGAGATGAATCCTAGGAAGATCTTGATCTGTCCCGCCGTAGTGAGGTGGCGCCATTCCTGGACGGCCGCGATCTTCGCGGGGTCTGTTTTGATGCCATCGGCGCTCATGACAAACCTCAAGAATTCCATCGCCGCGGCACTGATGGGGCACTTGGCGGCTTTGAGTTTGAGGTTAGCAGCGCGGAGGGCAGAGAAGACGGCGGTGAGGGAGGAGAAGAGATCCGTGACGCTGTGAGCTGCAACCATGATGTCGTCAATGTAACAGCTCACGTTGGGAATGCCAAGGAGAGTGGAGTCCAGGACGCGTTGGAATGTGGCACTGGCGTTGCGGAGACCAAACGGCATGCGGGTGAAGGCGTAGAGTTCTTCGGGGGTAACAAATGCTGTCTTAGCGATAGAGTCCGGGTGCATGGGAACAGCGTGGAATGCCGCCTTGACGTCCAGCTTCGCGAAACATCCGCGTTCCTGCTGGCGCTCCTGGATGTCAACAATCAGCGGCATGGGGTAGGCATCCTCCTCTGTGACTCGGTTGAGATCGCAGAAGTCGACATAGAAGCGTTTGCATGCATCCAGTTTGCCGACGACGACTAAGGTGGCTCGCCAAGGGCTGACGATGGGGACGATGACTCCTTGCGCTTTCAATTCCGCTAGACCCTCATTGATGATCTGCTCCTGATCGCGGAGGATCTGGCAGACTTTCTACTTGATCGCAGCTGCTCTGGTGTTGATCACGTGGAATGCATTGACGGCTCCAAGGTCTGTCCCGGAGCCAGCAAAGATATTGGCGAAGGAGTCCAACAGGTCCCGGAAATCCTGCTCTGAGCTGGTGAGAGGCGAGGGTATAGGATATGGTCCCACCGCGGGGGCGGAGATGGTAATTGATCGCAAATGGGGTAGAACTCCTCGTCATCATATAGGGGAAGGCCCTGGCCGAATGCCTGTTCACTCTACTGCCACACCCCAAGAAGACTTGCATGCATCCTTGGCTCTGCATGATCCGCGAAGAGCTCACGCCACTCTTTGACAGGCACCTGCTCCGTGACAATGTCGGGCTCTGCTGGGGCTAGGCTGCATTAGGAGTGTAGGTGTGCATCTTCTTGCACTGCTTCTGGGAGGGAGAAGGTCGCACCGCCGGTTACAGGCACCGTAACTCGATCGCCCACAGTGATGAGGGCGTACTCTTTCGTACCCATGGCGGATGTAAGCTGCATGACTCCCAGGGAAAACAAAAGGTTGCCCAGCCACGGAAGGAGATAGTCCATGCCCAGGAGAACGTCATAGGTCCGGGCCCGTGTGACTTGGACATCCATTGGTTCGTGAAGAGATCCCACCTACAAGGGTAAACCCTGCACTTCTCCTTCTTCGTAGTCCATCCCTCCCGCGGAATTGCTGAACAGCCAGCGCGTTGGAAGGATACGGTCTGCCCATCCGATGAGACACAGGACGCAGATGGCCACACTGGTGTGGGTTGCACCGGTGTCGATTATGGCAAGGAACTTCCGGCCACAAATCCAGATCACACAAGAGGCAACCTCGTAGTGGTGGTCATCGCGGCGGGGTGGTTCCAGAGGCTGTGGCGTCCATCCCCACTCCGTCTCCTCTGTGCTTAATCCTGGTAGAATCTCCGCCGCGACCTGTCAAGTGTTCTGTGTGCCGTGGGTTGGAGAGGTGCAAGTGAGGGAGATACCAACACTCTGGAGACGATGATTAGCTCCGGTACATTCCTCTCTAAGCCGCGGAGCCAGCTCGGGATGGAGGCGGAGGAATTCGAAGAGGTTCATAGAGGCAATTGGAGTGGTGAAGAACCTTTCCACGGGATCCGTGGAGTCTGGCACAGTGATGGTGGTAGTCTGAGGGGCGGATGGGGTGGTTGTATTAGTTAGGCATGCCGCCGGCGCGGTCTCCACAGCACGGCGCTTTTCAGCGGGTCGCATGGAGCAAGCGGTTACAGCCTCCTGTAGCCGGGCTTCAACGGCTTTTTCCCTTCTCCGCAGATCACTCAAGAATTGTGCAGCTTCCTGTAGGTCCCATCCGCGGAGTTTGAGCCGACGAGCTCGCGTGATGAGTTCCATCTCCTCAGGTGTAGGTGTCACCTCAGTAGTCTCGTCCTCAGCCATGGGCAGCCCAAGCTTGACGTTTCGGGCACCGGTCGCGGGGTTTCGGGATGGGTTCGGCAAGATGCCCTGGCCTGCTCCCTACGGAGAAACCTGGTCCTGCCTCGGAGGGGGCGGAGGCGGCTGATGCTGCTGCTGTTGCTGCTATTGGCCTGGCCACGTCTGATTCTAGTATTGGTGCCACTGCTGAACCATAGGATCCTGGGGGACTGCATCAGGGCACGGGGCCGCCTGTCGCTTACGAGGGCAGTCCCGTGCAATGTGTTCCAGACTTTGGCAAGTGTAGCAAGCCCTGGGCTTCTGCTGTTGCAGAGGCAGGACGTGTGAAGAGGTGGGTGCATGGGTGTCGCCGCCTTGATGTTGTCGAGTGGATCACTGTCTGGTAAAGATGGCCGTGGCATCTTGCACCGCGTCTTGGAGGGAACCATAGCAGTCTGTAATCATGAGACTGCTGATCTCATCTAGAAGTGCGTGGATGAGGTTCTGAAGCAGGAACCACAACGGCAGTCCCTCTCCTTGGGGGTTTTTGGCCACGGAGGCCCAGGTCAAGAACTGGTCCAAGAACCTGCGGATGTCATCATCCTTACGCATGACCTCCTTCTTGATCTTCCGCAGTGCTTCTTCTTTCATCAAATGTTTGAAGCGCTCGATAAGCGCGTTGCCAAATTCCTCAAAGGATGGGAAAGGTGCACGTGCATTGTACCAATCAGCTGCAGCTCCCTGGAGTTGAAGTTCCGCGGTGGCGAGGCAGAGGTCGGGCGAAATTTGGCCAATGGTGGCATAGAGAGTAATTTGCTTGAGCCAAACCCATGGGTCCTCCTCCGGGGCACCCTTGAAGGAATCCAGCCGCGGAATGTTTGCTGGTTTGGAACGAATGTATTGTAGCTGCGGGAGTGCTACGGTTAGTTGTCAACGCAGTCACAGCAGGTGGCGAGGGAAAGGTCGCCGATGGAGTTGTGGAGTATCCAGCTGGGGGAATTGGCATCTGGGGCTGCCTCGCGGGAATGGGAAGGCTTGGTTGCATGGGTGGGGGAATCATGTACCAAGAAGGCGCTGGTGCAGTAGCAATGGAGGGTGTGGAGAAGAATGCCATCCCAGGGGGCGGGATTTGGGTCCCGTGCCCTGATGGTGCTGCCGCCTGAAGTATCCAATACGTCTGGCTGGCAGGGATTGTAGCCGCGGAGTAGGGTTGAACCGCTGATCCCATGTTGGTGGTTAGAGTCGTCATTGTCCCCGCAGGGTGTTGTGCCACAGGCGTCTGTTGTGGAGGCCGATGCAGGTGGTTCTGTGCCGTCGCGGTTGGCTGTGACATGGGCGGCGGCGCCTGAAGGGCCACTCCCGCGGGCACTCCTCCAACCAGCTGCGGGTGGGGAATCTGGTGATAAATGGTTGATTCTGGCGGCCCATTGGGCAAGAGTACCTGTGGTTTTGTTCCCACCTGCGCCATACCCCCAGGCTGCTGGTGCTGGGTGATCCAGAGGGGCGGAATGGTAGCGAACGGCTGAATCATGGTGCTCATCTGTGCCGCACCCCCAAGCGTCTGGTGTTGATAGGTCAATGGTTGAGTCCCCATTGGCGGTGGTTGGATTGGGGCTCCCTGGTGAGTAATGCCCCCACCATGATTCCCTGGCTGCGGCATCACCACAGGAGGCTGAGCCGCCACTCTTGCTTGCGGCACAAGTTGCCGCGGTTGCTGGGTCGATAGTCCAGGCGCCGGTGGATGTGGCAGCGCTCCTACTTGCGTCATGCTCGTTGCCGCCTGTGATGGATACACCTGCTGCTACGGTGGTGCCCTTGGTGCGACATGATGTTGGGGTATTCCCACTAGCGGTATGCCCATGTTCGGCTAGGGAGGAGGCATCTGCTGCGGTCTAGGTCCGCATGCGGAGATCTGCGGTGGCATCCGTGCCTATCCGATTCCTAGCGGCTGCTGCGATAATTGCATCGGCGGCAGTGGCAATCCCGTTGTCTGGGAATGTACGGCGGGTTCCATCGCCGTCGCTCCCGCGGGCGGGGAAGGCTGATTTGCTAGCAGCTGAGTCGCCGGCAACTGTGTGGATCCCGGTGCTTGTGGAGGCAATGTCGTTCCCAGCTGACTGTCTCCTGGGTGAAATGCTGATGGGACCATCTGCTGCTGCTGCAGCAGTCCAGTCACAATTGGACCCGCCGACGTACCCCTTGAAACCGTCCCTGCCAGCTGTTGCGGTGGGTTCGAGTCCAAGGGCATCCCAAGCGCGAAAGCCGATGGTCCGGTCGGCTGCAGGTTCATTGTTGACTGCTAGTCGTCCACTGCAGGGATCACGGAGGTCCCTGCTTCCTTGGGGTTTGGAGGCTCTGGCGGAGGTGCGTGCTGCGCCGCTTTACTACCAGTCGCCAACGGTTGCTGCCCGCCACAACACCGGTAGACCAATCTGCGATAGGCTTCGATCCCCCCACCAGCGGAGTGCTGCTCCAATGATGGTGGGGGGTCAGAAAACCATGGTGCTGCAGTGACCACAACCTCCTCTCCCTTCGACTCATACTGGGACTGGGTGTATCCGTGACTGCCATGGTCGGAGATTGTTCCACCTTTGCACGCTCGCCCGGAGCGTTCATGATGCGGCGCCCGTGCAACTCCTCCAGCCAATCGTTCACCCGACGGTGTTGGACCAGCGGATCAGCGCCAGATGAGGAGCTGACTGGGGTGCGGGAGAGCACAGGCAAGGAATCCTGGCCGCCTGCGTAGGTTGTGGCTCGGCGCGGCAAGAAGCACCACACTAATGACAGCTGCTTTCGTCGCCTGCAATCTTGATACACAATGCTTGCTGACGACATCAATGACTGATCTGAATGCTACGTGCGGTTCCGTTGAACAAAGAGCGAGGAACTGTCAACACTCACCGCACCATGACATTGATACCCCCAATTTTGCCGCGCCCTTCATTTTCTCAGCGTCACTCCAGTTCCACGCTATCCGTGGAATGGATGTTTACCACACAGTCCTATCAGGGTCTGGTCTACTGGGGATTCCAGACACCAGCTCAAACCAACAAGCAACTCCGCGATCCGCGAGGCTGGATACCTGCGTACGGACCTCACCGGTAAGTGGTACTCCGCGGCCCACTTCCCGCCACACCCGAGCCCGCCACCTCGTGGCCTCTGGCTCCTCTCCGCGGAACCTCGTTCGGCGGCGGTGTACAAGCAAGGGCACCGCCGGCAGTTCACCTCACCCCGGGCTTAGTCCTTTATGCACTTCGTCCTCCAGACCACGGATGGAACGACAGAGGCAAAGAGAGACAGAGGGTCAGAGCGCGGAACGCAGGAATGAGAGCGGGTGAATGTCTCTGATAATCCAGGGCAGATTACATGACACTGAAGCACGATGCATGAGCAATTGAGAGTTAGCTCTGTCTGCCTTATCACTGCCCAGACCTTTTCTACTTGGGACTCCGCGTGGTGCAACTACACGACAGCGGTCTCATCCCTCATGTCCTTCTTCCTTCTACTTGGACTTCCATGCGGTGCGGCTACGCACCGCGGGTCTTGTCCAAACACACTGCATATCTTCTACTGGTCATCTTCTACATTCCCGGCTCGTGTGCACGGTCTTGGTAGTCTTCCTTGAATTTTCGCCTTCGGCGGTGCTTCTCCAGGGATTCTTCCATGATTGATGTTCCAGTTTTTGTGTTGATTGGTTGTTGCTCCCGTGATTTCTCCGTTCATCCGCTGATCTACCTGCGCACCTTCAATGACTGCGAGTCTCATAGCGGCTTGGTTTTTTGGTTCCCTTTGTGCTGCGGATTTCTCGCCACTGCTTCCCGCCTTTCTCGCCTTCCGCCACAAGCGCTTGAGATAGCCGTAGGGAAGTCACCGCAGATAACTATGCCAACCTGCGGCAGCTTCCATACGGCTGCCTTTCTCCTCTCTGTCCCTGGACTCCGCGCCACCCCACGCTCAACCACATCTGCGGGAGCCCTCGTTCTTTGTGCGGACTTCAGGTCACCGAGAGCTTCCCTCCGCGGATTGGCCTTCCCTACGGAGTCGCAGCCAAAGTGTGCCTGACAAGGATGCCAAAGGCAAAAGGCAGAAGGAAAAAGGCAAAAGGCAAAAGGTCAAAAACAAAAGGCGAAAGCTAAAAGGAAAAAGGCAAAAGAAAAAAGGCAAAAGGAAAAGGCAAAAGGCAAAAGGCAAAAGGGAAAAGGGAAAAGGCAAAAAGAAAATGGCAAAAGAAAAAGGCAAAAGGAAAAAGGGAAAACGCAAAAGACAAAAGGCAAAAGGCAGAAGGAAAATGGAAAAAGGCAAAAGGAAAAGGCAAAAGGCAAAAGGCAAAAAAGGCAAAAGTCATAAGGCGAAAGGAAAAAGGCAAAACGAAAAATGCAAAAGGCAAATTGCAAAATGCAAAAGGCAAAAAGGCAAAGGGGAAAAGGCAAAAGAAAAATGGCAAAAGGAAAAAGGCAGGAAACAAAATGGAAAAAGGAAAAGGGCAAAAGGTAAAAGGTAAAAGGAAAAAGGCAAAAGGCAAAAGGCAAAAGGCAAAAGGAAAAGGCAAAAGGCAAAAGGAAAAGGAAAAAATTAAAAGGAAAAAGGCAACAGGCAAAAGGCAAAAGACAAAAGGAAAAGGCAAAAGGAAAAAGAAAAAGGCAAAGGCAAAAGGAAAAGGCAAAAGGCAAAAGATAAAAGCCAAAAGGCAAAAGAGAAAGGCAAGAGGAAAAAGGCAAAATTCTAAAGCTAAAAGGAAAAAGGAAACAGGCAAAAGCCAAAAGGAAATAGGAAAAGGCAAAA
>SZWC01000114.1:251661-263944 GCA_023375785.1 Penium margaritaceum | reverse complement strand
AAAGGCAACAGGCAAAAGGCAAAAGACAAAAGGAAAAGGCAAAAGGAAAAAGAAAAAGGCAAAGGCAAAAGGAAAAGGCAAAAGGCAAAAGATAAAAGCCAAAAGGCAAAAGAGAAAGGCAAGAGGAAAAAGGCAAAATTCTAAAGCTAAAAGGAAAAAGGAAACAGGCAAAAGCCAAAAGGAAATAGGAAAAGGCAAAAGGTAAAAGGAAAAGGCAAAATGCAAAAGGTAAAAGGCAAAAGGCAAAAGGCAAAATGCAAAAGGCAGAAGGCAAAAGGCAAAAGGAAAAGGCAAAAGGCAAAAGGAACAAGGCAAAAGGAAAAAGGCAAAAGGCAAAAGGCGAAAGGCAAATGGAAAAGGCAAAAGGCAAAAGGCAAAAGGCAGAAGGCAATAGGAAAAAACCAAAAGGAAAAAGGTTAAAGACAGAAGGCAAAAGGCAAAAGGAAAAAGGCTGAAGGCAAAAGGCAGAAGGGGAAAGGGAAAGGGCAAAAGGAAAAAGGCAAAAGGCAAAAGGAAAAATGCAAAAGGCAAAAACAAGGCAATGGGAAAAAGGTGAAATGCAAAAGGAAAAAGGAAAATTGCAAAAGGAAAAAGGCAAAAGGAAAAAGGCAAAAGGCAAAAGGCAAGATGAAAAAGGCAAAAAGCAAAACGTTAAAAGAAAAAGGCAAAAGGCAAGAGGCAAAAGGCAGAAGGCAAGAGAAAAGTTGCAAGAGAAAAAAGGAAAACAGCAAAAGGCAAAAGGGAAAGGCAAAAGGCAAAAGGCAAAAGGCAAAAGGTACGGGGAAAAATGCAAAAAGTAGGTGGCAAAAGGCAAAAGGCAAATGGCAAAAGGAAAAGGGAAAAGGCAAAAGGAAAAAGGCAAAGGCTGAAGACAAAAGGCAAAAGGAAAAGGTATAAGGCAAAAGGCAAAAGGAAAAAGGCAAAAGGAAAACAGCAAAAGATAACAGGCAAAAGGAAAAAAGCAAAAGGCAAAAGGCAAAAGGCAAACGGCAATAGGGAAAGGCAAAAGGCAAAGGCACAAGGCAAAAGGAAAAAGGCAAAACGCATCAGGCAAAAGGCAAAAGGAAAAACGCAAAAGGAAAAGCCAAAGGGTAAAAGGCAAAAGGCAAAAGGTAAAAGGCAAAAGGTAAACGGCAAAAGGCATAAGGGAAAGACAAAAGGCAAAAGGAAACAGGAAAAAGGCAAAAGGCAAAAGGCAAAAGGCAAAAGGCAAACAGCAAAAGAAAAAAGTCAAAAGGAAAAAGCAAAAAAGAAAAAGGAAAAAGACACAAGGCAAAAGGAAAAATGTAAGCTAAAGGCAAAAGATAAAACGCAAAAGGAAAAAGGCAAAAAGCAAAAGGCAAAAGGCAAAAGAGATAAGGTGCAAGGCAAAAGGCAAAAGGCAAAAGGTAAAACACAAAAAGAAAAAGGAAAAGGAAAAAGGCAAAAGTCAAATGGTAAATTAAAAACGAAAAAGGCAAAAGGCAAAAGGAAAATGCAAAAGGAAAAAGGCAAAAATCAAAAGAGAAATGCAAAAGGCAAAAGGCAAAAGGTACAAGGAAAAGGGCAACAGGGAAGAGACAAAAGGTAGAAGGCAAATTGCAAAAGGAAACAGCAAAAGGAAAAAGGAAAAAGACAAAAGGCAAAAGGCACAAGGCAAAAGGCAAAAGGCAAAAGGCAAAAGGGAAAAGGCAAAAGGAAACAGGCGAAAGGAAAATGGAAAAATGCAAAAGGCAAAAGGAAAACGGCAATAGGCAAAAGGCAAAAGGAAAAAGGAAAAGGCAAAAGGCAAAAGGCAAGAGGAAAGAGGTAAAAGAAAAAGGCAAAAGGCAAAATGCAAAAGGCAAGAGGCAACAGGCAAAAGGAAAAAGGCAAAAGGAAAAAGGCAACAAGAAAAGGGTTTAAGGAAGAAGGCAAAGGGCAAAAGGCAGAAGGTAAAAGGCAAACGGTAAAAGGTAAAAAACAAAAGGCAAAAGGTAAAAGGCAGAAGGAAAAAGGGAAAAGAGAAAAGGAAAAGACAAAAGGCAAAAGGAAAAAGGGAAAAGGCAAAAATAAAAAGGCAAAAGGAAAGAGGAAAAATGCAAAAGGCAGAAGGCAAAAGGCAAAACGAAAATGGCAAAAGGCAAAAGGAAAAGGCAAAAGGAAAAAGGCAAAAAGGCAAAAGTCATAAGGCAAAAGAAAAAAGGCAAAAGGCAAATTGCAAAACGCAAAAGGAAGAAAGGCAAATGGCAAAAGGCAAAAGGAACAGGGCAAAAGGAAAAAGGCAAAAGGAAAATAGAAAAAGGAAAAGGGCAAAAGGAAAAAGGCAAAACAAAAAAGGCAAAAGGCAAAAGGCAAAATGCAAAAGGAAAAGGCAAAAGGCAAAAGGACAAGGCAAAAGGTAAAAGAAAAAAGGCAAAACGCAAAAGGCAAAATGCAAAAGACAAAAGGAAAAGGCAAAAGGCAAAAGGAAAAGGCAAAAGGCAAAAGGAAAAGGCAAACGGCAAAAGGTAAAAGCCAAAAGGCAAAGGAAAAAGGAAAAAGGTAGTAGGAAAAAGTCAAAAGGTAAAAGGAAAACGGTAAAAGGTAAAAGGCAAAAGGCAAAAGGAAAAAGGAAAAGGTAAAAGGCAAAAGGATAAGGCAAAAGGCAAAAGGGAAAAGGCAAAAGGCAAAAGGCAAAACGCAAAAGGCAAAATGCAAAAGGCAAAAGGAAAAGGCAAAAGGCAAAAGGAAAAAGGCAAAAGGCAAAAGGCAAGAGGCAAAAGGCAAAAGGCAAATGGCAAAAGGAAAAGGGAAAAGGCAAAAGGAAAAAGGGAAAATGCAGAAGACAAAAGGCAAAAGGAAAAGGTAAAAGACAAAATACAAAAGGTAAAGGGAAAAAGGTGAAAATCAGAAGGCATAAGGGAAAAGGCGAAAGGTAAAAGGCAGAAGGAAAAAGACAAAAGGCAAAAGGAAAAAGGCAAAAGGCAAGAGGCAAATGGAAAAGGAAAAAGGAAAAAGGAAAAAGGAAAAAGGCAAAAGGCAAAAAGGAAAAGGAAGAGGCAGAAGGCAAAAGGCAAAAGGCAAAATGAAAAAGGCAAAATGCACAAGGCAAAAGGCAAAAGGAAAAAGGCAAAAGGAAAGGGCAAAAGGTAAAAGGCAAAAGGCAAAAGGTTAAAGGCAAAAGGTTAAAGGCAAAAGGCATATGGAAAAGGTAAAAGGCAAAAGGAAACAGGCAAAAGGTGAAAGGAAGAAAGGCAAGAGGAAAAGGCAAAGGGCTAAAGGCCAAAGGCAAAAGGAAAAAGGGAAAAGGCAAAAGGCAAAAGGCAAAAGGCAAAAGGAAAACAACAAAAGAAAAAATTCAAAAGGAAAAAAGCAAAAGGAAAAAGGAAAAAGTCAAAAGGCAAAATGCAAAAGGTAAAAAGCTAAAGGCAAAAAGGAAAAAGGCAAAAGGCAAAAGGAAAAAGGCAAAAGGAAAAATGCAAAAGGCAAAAGGCAAAAGGAAAAGGGCAAAAGGCAAAAGGCAAAAGGAAAATGGAAAAAGAAAAAAGAAAAAAGGGAAAAGGAAAAAGGCAAAAGGCAAAGGGCAAAAGGCAAAAGGAAAAATTCAAAAGATAAAAGGAAAAGGTAAAAATCAAGAGGTAAAAGGTAAACGGTAAACGGAAAAAGGCAAAAGGAAAACAGCAAAAGGAAAAAGGCAAAACGCAAAAAGCAAAAGGCTGAAGGCAAAAGGCAAAAGGAAAAGGCAAAACGCAAATGCCAAAAGGCAAAAGGCAAAAGGAAAAAGGAAAAAGGCAAAATGCAGAAGGCTAGAGGCAAAATTAAGAAGGCAAAAGGTAAAATGAAAATGGCAAAAAGAAAAGGTCAAGACGAAAAAGTCAAAATGAAAAAGGAAAAAGGCAAAAGGCAAAAGGCAAAAGGCAAAAGGCAATAGGGAAACAGCAACAGAAAATAGGACAAGGCAAAAGGCAAAAGGCGAAAGGAAAAATGATAAAGGCAGAAGGCAATGGGAAAAAGGAAAACAGCAAAAAGACAAAGGCAAAAGGAAGAAGGCAATAGGTAAAAGGCAAAAGGCAAAAGGCAAAAGGCAATAGGCAAAAGGCAAAAGGTAAAAGGTAAAAGGCAAAAGGAAAAGGCAAAAAGCAAAAGGCAAAAGGTAAAAGGCAAAGGTAAGAATCAAAAGGCAAAAGGTAAAAGGCAAAAGGAAAAAGGCAAAAGGAAAATAGCACAAGGAGAACGGCAAAAAGAAGAAGGGAAAAAGCAAAAGGCAGAAGGCAAAATGCAAATGACAAAAGGCAAAAGACAAAAGGTAAAAGGCAAAAAACAAAAGGAAAACAACAAATTAAAAAGGCAAAAAGAAACAGAAAAAAGAGAAAAGGCAAAAGGCAAAGGGCAAAATGCAAAAGGCAAAATACAAAAGGTAAAAAGCAAAAGGCAAGAGGTAAAAGGCAAAAGGATAAAGACAAAAGAGGAAATGCAAAAGGCAAATGACAAAAGGCACAAGGCAAAAGGCAACGGGAAAAGGCAAAAGGCAAAACGCAAAAGGCAAAAGGCAAAAGGAAAAAGGCAAAAGGCAAAAGGAAAATGGAAAAAGGAGAAAGGCAAAAGGCAAAAGGAAAAAGGCAAAAGGCAAAAGGCAAAAGGCAAATGGCAACAAGAAAAGAGTTAAAGGAAGAATGCAAAAGGCAAAAGGCAGAAGGAAAAAGGCAAAAGGCAAAAGGCAAATGGCAACAAGAAAAGAGTTAAAGGAAGAATGCAAAAGGCAAAAGGCAGAAGGAAAAAGGCAAAAGGGAAAAGGCAAAAGGCAAAAGGCAAAAGGTAAAAAACAAAAGGCAAAAGGTAAAAGGCAAAAGCCAAAAGGAAAAAGGCAAAAGGAAAAGGCAAAAGGAAAAAGGCAAAAGGGAAAAGGAAAAAATAAAAAGGCAAAAGAAAAGGCAAAAGGAAAAAGGGAAAATGCAAAAGGCAAGAGGCAAAAGGAAAAAGGGAGAGAAAAAAGGAAAAAGGAAAAGGCAAAAGGCAAAAGGTAAAAGGCAAAAGGCAAAAGGCAAAACCCAAAAGGCAAAAGGCAAAAGGCAAAAGGAAAAAGGCAAAATGCAAGTGGAAAAGGCAAAAGGCAAAAGGCGAAAGGCAAAAGGCAATAGGAAAAAGGCAGAAGGAAAAAGGAAAAAGGCAGAAGGCAAAAGGCAAACGGAAAAAGGCAAAAGGCAAAAGGCAAAAGAGAAAAGGGTTAGGGAAAAACGAAAAAGGTAAAAGGAAAAATGCAAAAGGCACGAGGAAAAAGGAAAATGGCAAAAGGAAAAATGCAAAAGGAAAAATGCAAAAGGAAAAAGGCAAGAGGAAAAAGGATAAATGCAAAATGTTAAAAGCAAAAGGCAAAAGGCAAGAGGCAAAAGGCAAAAGGAAACAGGAAAGAGGCAAAAGGAAAAAGGAAAAAGGCAAAAGGCAAAAGGCAAATACAAAAGGCAGAACAAAAAAGGGAAAAGGCAAAAGGGAAAGGCGAAAGGCAAAGGGCAAAAAGAAAAAGGTACAAGGCAAAATTAAAAATGCAAGAGGCAAAGGCAAAAGGCAAATGGTAAAAGGAAAAGGGAAAAGGCAAATGGAAAAAGGCAAAAGGCAAAAGGCAGAAGACAAAAGGCAAAAGGAATAGGTAAATGGCAAAAGGCAAAAGGTAAAGGGAAAAATGTTAAAATCAAAAGGCAAAAGTTAAAAGGCAAGAGGAAAAAGGCAAAAGGAAAACAGCAAAAGGAAACAGGCAAAAGGACAAAGGCAAAAGGCAAAAGGCAAAACGCAAAAGGCAAAAGGAAAAGGCAAAAGGCAAAAGGCAAAAGGCAAAAGGAAAAAAGGCAAAACGCACAAGGCAAAAGGCAGAAGGCAAAAGGCAAAAGGAAAAGGTAAAAGGTAAAAGGCAAAAGGCAAAAGCTAAAAGGTATAAGGCAAAAGGCAAAATGAAAAAGGCAGAAGGCAAAAGGAAAAAGGAAAAGGAAAAAAGTCAAAAAGAAAAAGGCAAAAGGAAAAAGGCACAAGGCAAAAGGCAAAAGGTTAAAAGCTAAAGACAAAAGGTAAAATGCAAAAGAAAAAAGGCAAAAGGGGAAAGGCAAAAGACAAAAGGTGCAAGGCAAAAGGCAAAAGGAAAAGGCAAAAGGCAAAAGGCAAAAGGCAAAAGGCAAAAAGGCAAAAAGGCAAAGAGGAAAAGGAAAACGCAAAAGGAAAAAAGAAAAGGAAGAAGGCAAAAGGCAAAAGGCAAAAGGCAAATTCAAAAGGCAAAAGGAAAATGCAAAAGGCAAAAGGAAAAAGGTAAAAGGGAAAGGCAAAAGGCAAAAGGCGAGAGGTACAAGGCGAAAGCAAAAAGGAAAATGGAAAAAGGCAAAAGGCAAAAGGTAAAAGGCAAATGGAAGGGGCAGAAGGCAAAAGGCAAAAGTCAAAATGAAAAAGGCAAAACGCACAAGGCAAAAGGCAAAAGGAAAAAGGCAAAAGGTAAAAGCCAAAAGGCAAAAGGTAAAAGGCAAAAGGTTAAAGGCAAAACGCATAAGGAAAATGCAAAAGGCAAAAGGAAACAGGCAAAGGGAAAACGGCAAAAGGAAAAAGGCAAGACGAAAAGGCAAAGGGCTTAAGGCCAAAGGCAAAAGGCAAAAGGCAAAAGGCAAAAGGAAAACGGCAAAAGAAAAAGGGCAAAATGAAAAAGGCAAAAGGAAAAGGGAAAAAGGCACAAGGCAAAAAGCAAAAGGTAAAACTCTAAATGCAAAAGGAAAAAGGCAAAAGGCAAAAGAATAAAGGCAAAAGGAAAAAGGCAAAAGAAAAATACAAAAGGCAAAAGGCAAAAGGAAAAGGGCAAAAGGCAAAAGGCAAAAGGAAAATGGCAAAAGAAAAAATAAACAAGGAAAAAGGAAAAAGGCAAAAGGCAAAGGGCAGAAGGAAAAAGGCAAAAGGCAAAAGGAAAAGCTAAAAAACAAGAGGGAAAGGTAAAAGGCAAACGGAAAAAGGCAAAAGGAAAACAACAAAAAGTAAAAGGCAAAAGGAAAAAGGCAAAAGGCAAAAGGCAGAAGGCAGAAGGCAAGAGGCAAATGGAAAAGGCAAAACGCAAATGCCAAAAGGCAAAAGGCAAAAGGAAAAAGGAAAAAGGCAAAATGCAGAAGGCAAGAGGCAAAAGGAAAAAGGCAAAAGGCAAAATGAAAATGGCAAAAAGAAAAGGTCAAAAGGAAAAAGGCAAAACGAAAAAGGAAAAAAGGCAGAGGGCAAAAGGCAAAAGGTAAAAAGAAGAAGGAGAAAGGTAAAAGGCAAAAGCAAAGGCAAAAGGAAAAGGCAAAAGGCAAAAGGTAAAAGGCAAAAGGCAAAAGGCAAAAGGCAAAAGGCATGTGGCAAGTGGAACAAGGCAAAAGGACAAAGGCAAAAGGCAAAAGCGAAAAGGCAAAAGGAAATAGGGAAACGGCAACAGAAAATAGGAAAAGGCAAAAGGCAAAAGGCAAAAGGAAAGAGGTAAAAGAAAAAGGCAAAAGGCAAACCGCAAAAGGCAAAAGGTAAAAGGATAAAGGGAAAACGAAAAAGGCAAAAGGCAAAGGGAAAACTGAAAACAGTAGAAGGAAAAAGGAAAAAGGAAGAAGGCAATAGGAAAAAGGCAAAAGGCAAAAGGCAATAGGCAAAAGGCAAAAGAAAAAAGGCAAAAGGTAAAAGGCAAAGGTAAGAATCAAAAGGCAAAAGGAAAAAGCAAAAGGAAAAAGGCAAAAGGAAACTAGCAAGAGGACAACGGCAAAAGGAAGAATTAAAAAACCAAAGGGCAAAAGGCAAAATGCAAATGACAAAAGGCAAAAGGCAAAAGGGAAAATGCAAAAAACAAAGGGAAAACAGCAAAACAAAAAGGTAAAAGGAAACGGGAAAAAGGGAAATGGCAAAAGGCAAAGGGCAGAAGGCAAAAGGCAAAATGCAAAAGGTAAAAAGCAAAAGGCAAGAGGTAAAAGGCAGAAGGATAAAGGAAAAGACAAAAGAGAAAAGTCAAAGGGCAAAAGACAAAAGGCACAAGGCAAAAGGCAAAGGGAAAAGGCAAAAGGCAAAACGCAAAAGGCAAAAGGCACAAGGAAAAAGGCAAAAGGCAAAAGGAAACTGGAAAAAGGAGAAAGGAAAAAGGGAAAAGGCAAAAGGCAAATGGCAACAAGAAAAGGGTTAAAGGAAGAAGGCAAAAGGCAAGAGGCAGAAGGCAAAAGGCAAAAGGCAAAAGGTAAAAGGCAAAAGGTAAAAAACAAAAGGCAAAAGGTGAAAGGCAAAAGGAAAAAGGAAAAAGGCAAAAGGAGAAGGCAAAAGACAAAAGGCAAAAGGGAAAAGGGAAAAAGAAAAAGGCCATAGAAGAAGGCAAAAGGAAAAAGGAAAAAAGCAAAAGGCAAAAGGCAAAAGGAAAGGGGAAAAGGCAAAAGGGAAAAGGAAAAGGCAAAAGGCAAAAGGCAAAAGGAAAACGGCAATAGGCAAAAGGCAAAAGGAAAAAGGAAAAGGCAAAAGGCAAAAGGCAAGAGGAAAGAGGTAAAAGAAAAAGGCAAAAGGCAAAATGCAAAAGGCAAGAGGCAACAGGCAAAAGGAAAGAGGAAAAAGGAAAAAGGCAACAAGAAAAGGGTTTAAGGAAGAAGGCAAAGGGCAAAAGGCAGAAGGTAAAAGGCAAACGGTAAAAGGTAAAAAACAAAAGGCAAAAGGTAAAAGGCAAAAGGAAAAAGGAAAAAGGAAAAAGAGAAAAGGAAAAGACAAAAGGCAAAAGGAAAAAGGGAAAAGGCAAAAAGAAAAAGGCAAAAGGAAAGACACAAAACGCAAAAGGCAGAAGGCAAAAGGCAAAACGAAAATGGCAAAAGGCAAAAGGAAAAAGGCAAAAAGGCTAAATTCATAAGGCAAAAGAAAAAAGGCAAAAGGCAAGTTGCAAAACGCAAAAGGAAAAAAGGCAAAGGGCAAAGGGCAAAAGGAACAGGGCAAAAGGAAAAAGGCAAAAGGAAAATAGCTAAAGGAAAAGGGCAAAAGGAAACAGGCAAAACGAAAAAGGCAAAAGGCAAAAGGCAAAATGCAAAAGGAAAAGGCAAAAGGCAAAAGGACAAGGCAAAAGGTAAAAGAAACAAGGCAAAACGCAAAAGGCAAAACGCAAAAGACAAAAGGAAAAGGCAAAAGGCAAAAGGAAAAGGCAAAAGGCAAAAGGAAAAGGCAAATGGCAAAAGGTAAAAGCCAAAAGGCAAAGGACAAAGGCAAAAGGTAGTAGGAAAAAGTCAAAAGGTAAAAGGAAAACGGTAAAAGGTAAAAGGCAAAGGCAAAAGGAAAAAGGAAAAGGTAACAGGCAAAAAGACAAGGCAAAAGGCAAAAGGCAAAAGGCAAAACGCAAAAGGCAAAAGGCAAAAGGGAAAAGGAAAAGGCAAAAGGAAAAAGGCAAAAGGCAAAAGGCAAGAGGAGAAAAGCAAAAGGGCAAAGGATAAAAGCAAAAGGCAAAAGGCAAGAGGGAAAAGGCAAAAGACAACAGGAAAAGGCAAAAGGAAAAAGGAAAAAGGCAAAAGGCAAATGGCAAATGGCAAATGAAAAAGGCAAAAGACAAAAGGCAAAAGGCAAAAGGGAAAGGCAAAAGGCAGAGGAAAAAGGCAGAAGGTACAGGGCAGAATGCAAAAGGCAAGAGGAAAAAGGCAAAAGGCAAATGGCAAAAGGAAAAGGGAAAAGGCAAAAGGAAAAAGGGAAAATGCAGAAGACAAAAGGCAAAAGGAAAAGGTAAAAGGCAAAATGCAAAAGGTAAAGGGAAAAAGGTGAAAATCAGAAGGCAAAAGGGAAAAGGCGAAAGGTAAAAGGCAGAAGGAAAAAGACAAAAGGCAAAAGGTAAAAGGCAAAAGGCAAGAGGCAAATGGAAAAGGAAAAAGGAAAAAGGAAAAAGGAAAAAGGAAAAAGGCAAAAGGCAAAAAGCAAAAGGAAGAGGCAGAAGGCAAAAGGCAAAAGGCAAAATGAAAAAGGCAAAATGCACAAGGCAAAAGGCAAAAGGAAAAAGGCAAAAGGAAAGGGAAAATGGTAAAAGGAAAAAGGCAAAAGGTTAAGGGAAAAAGGTTAAAGGCAAAAAGCATAAGGAAAAGGTAAAAGGCTAAAGGAAACAGGCAAAAGGCGAAAGGAAAAAGGCAAGAGAAAAAGGCAAAGTGCTAAAGGCCAAAGGCAAAAGGCAAAAGGGAAAAGGCAAAAGGCAAAAGGCAAAAGGCAAAAGGAAAACAGCAAAAGAAAAAAGTCAAAAGGAAAAAAGCAAAAGGAAAAAGGAAAAAGTCACAAGGCAAAATGCGTAAGGTAAAAAGCTAAAGGCAAAAAGGAAAACGGCAAAAGGCAAAAGGAAAAAGGCAAAAGGAAAAATGCAAAAGGCAAGAGGAAAAAGGAAAAGGGCAAAAGGCAAAAGGCAAAAGGAAAATGGAAAAAGAAAAAAGAAAAAAGGAAAAAGGAAAAAGGCAAAAGGCAAGAGGAAAAAGGAAAAGGGCAAAAGGCAAAAGGCAAAAGGAAAATGGAAAAAGAAAAAAGAAAAAAGGAAAAAGGAAAAAGGCAAAAGGCAAAGGGAAAAAGGCAAAAGGCAAAATGCAAAAGGCAAAAGGAAAAGGTAAAAAGCAAGAGGCAAAAGGTAAACGGTAAACGGAAAAAGGCAAAAGGAAAACAGCAAAAGGAAAAAGGCAAAACGCAAAAAGCAGAAGGCAGAAGGCAAAAGGCAAAAGGAAAAGGCAAAACGCAAATGCCAAAAGGCAAAAGGCAAAAGGGAAAAGGCAAAAGGCAAAATGCAGAAGGCTAGTGGCAAAATTAAAAAGGCAAAAGGTAAAATGAAAATGGAAAAAAGAAAAGGTCAAAAGGAAAAAGGCAAAATGAAAAAGGAAAAAGGCAAAAGGCAAAAGGCAAAAGGTAAAAAGAAGAAGGCAAAAGGTAAAAGGCAAAAGCAAAGGCAAAAGGAAAAGGAAAAGGCAAAAGGAAAAAGGCAAAATGCAAAAGGAAAAAGGCAAAAGGAACAAGGCAAAAGGAAAAAGGCAAAAGGCAATAGGGAAACAGCAACAGAAAATAGGACAAGGCAAAAGGCAAAAGGCAAAAGGAAAAACGATAAAGGCAGAAGGCAATGGGAAAAAGGAAAACAGCAAAAAGACAAAGGCAAAAGGAAGAAGGCAATAGGCAAAAGGCAAAAGGCAAAAGGCAAAAGGCAATAGGCAAAAGGCAAAAGGTAAAAGGTAAAAGGCAAAAGGAAAAGGCAAAACGCAAAAGGCAAAAGGTAAAAGGAAAAGGTAAGAATCAAAAGGCAAAAGGTAAAAGGCAAAAGGAAAAAGGCAAAAGGAAAATAGCAAAAGGAAAACGGCAAAAGGAAGAAGGGAAAAAGCAAAAGGCAGAAGGCAAAATGCAAATGAAAAAATGCAAAAGACAAAAGGGAAAAGGCAAAAAACAAAAGGAAAACAACAAATTAAAGAGGCAAAAAGAAACGGAAAAAAGAGAAAAGGCAAAAGGCAAAGGGCAAAATGCAAAAGGCAAAATGCAAAAGGTAAAAAGCAAAAGGCAAGAGGTAAAAGGCAAAAGGATAAAGACAAAAGAGGAAATGCAAAAGGCAAATGACAAAAGGCACAAGGCAAAAGGCAACAGGAAAAGGCAAAAGGCAAAACGCAAAAGGCAAAATGCAAAAGGAAAAAGGGAAAAGGCAAAAGGAAAATGGAAAAAGGAGAAAGGCAAAAGGCAAAAGGAAAAAGGCAAAAAGAAAAAGGCAAAAGGCAAATGGCAACAAGAAAAGGGTCAAAGGAAGAAGGCAAAAGGCAAAAGGCAGAAGGCAAAAGGCAAAAGGGAAAAGGCAAAAGGCAAAAGGCAAAAAGAAAAAGGCAAAAGGCAAATGGCAACAAGAAAAGGGTCAAAGGAAGAAGGCAAAAGGCAAAAGGCAGAAGGCAAAAGGCAAAAGGGAAAAGGCAAAAGGCAAAAGGCAAAAGGTAAAAAACAAAAGGCAAAAGGTAAAAGGCAAAAGCCAAAAGGCAAAAGGCAAAAGGAAAAAGGAAAAAGGGAAAAGGAAAAAATAAAAAGGCAAAAGAAAAGGCAAAAGGAAAAAGGGAAAATGCAAAAGGCAAAAGGCAAAAGGAAAAAGGAAGAGGAAAAAGGAAAAAGGAAAAGGCAAAAGGCAAAAGGTAAAAGGAAAAAGGCAAAAGGCAAAACGCAAAAGGCAAAAGGCAAAAGGCAAAAGGCAAAAGGAAAAAGGCAAAATGCAAGTGGAAAAGGCAAAAGGCAAAAGGCAAAAGGCAATAGGAAAAAGGCAAAAGGAAAAAGGAAAAAGGCAGAAGGCAAAAGGCAAACGGAAAAAGGCAAAAGGCAAAAGGCAAAAGAGAAAAGGGTTAGGGAAAAACGAAAAAGGTAAAAGGAAAAA
>SZWC01000114.1:227345-239109 GCA_023375785.1 Penium margaritaceum | reverse complement strand
GGCAAAAGGCAAAAGGCAAAAGGCAAAAGGCAAAAGGAAAAAGGCAAAAGGAAAAAGGAAAAAGGCAAAAGGGAAAAGGCAAAAGTAAAAATGCAAAATGCAAAAGGCAAAAGGAGAAAGGCAAAAGGCAAAAGGCAAAACTAAAACGTGAAAAGGAAAAGGCAAAAGGAAAAAGGCAAAAGGAAAAGGGCAGAAGGAAAATGGCAAAAGGCAAGAGGAAAAGGTAAAAAGCAAAAGGCAACAGGTAAAAGGCAAAAGGAAAAAGGCAAAAGGAAAACAGTGAAAGGAAAATGGCAAAAGGAAAAAGGAAAAAGGAAAAAGGCAAAAGGAAAAAGGCAGAAGGCAAAAGGCAAAAGGAAAAAGCAAAAGGCAAATGGCAGAAGGCAAAAGGAAAATGGAAAGAGGCAAAAGGAAAAAGGAAAAATGCAGAAGGAAAAAGGCAAAAGAAAAAAGGCAAAAGGCAAAAGGAGAATGGCAAAAGGATAAGGTCAAAAGGAAAAAGGCAAAATGAAAAAGGAAAAAGGCAAAAGGCAAAAGGAAAAAGGTAAAATGAAGAAGGCAAAAGGTAAAAGGCAAAAGCAAAGGCAAAAGGAAAAGGCAAAAGGCAAAAGGCAAAAGGCAAAAGGCAAAGGGCAAAAGGAACAAGGCAAAAGGAAAAAGGCAAAAGGCAAAAGGCAATAGGAAAAAGGCAATAGGCAAGAGGCAAAACAAAAATGGAAAACGCAAAAGGCAAAACGAAAAGGCAAAAGGCAAAAGGCAAAAGGAAAAAGGCAAAAGGCAAAAGGCAAAAGGCAAAAGGAAAAGGCAAAAGGTAAAAGGCAAAAGGCAAAAGGTAAAAGGTAAAAAGCAAAAGGCAAAAGGAAAAAGGCAAAAGGCAAAAGGCAAAAGGCAAAAGGAAAAGGCAAAAGGTAAAAGGCAAAAGGCAAAAGGTAAAAGGTAAAAAGCAAAAGGCATAAGGAAAAGGCAAAAGGCAAAAGGAAACAGGAAAAAGGCAAAAAGCAAAAGGAAAAAGGCAAGAGGAAAAGGCAAAAGGCTAAAGGCCAAAGGCAAAGGGAAAAAGGCAAATGGCAAAAGGCAAAAGGCAAAAGGCAAAAGGAAAAGGGCAAAATAAAAACATCAAAAGGTAAAAGGCAAAAAGAAAAATGAAAAAGGCACAAGGCAAAAGGAAAAAGGTAAAAAGCTCAAGGCAAAAGGTAAAACGTAAAAGGCAAAAGGCAAAAGGCAAAGGCAAAAGGCAAAAAGACAAAAGGTGCAAGGCAAAAGGCAGAAGGAAAAGGAAAATGGCAAAAGGAAAAAAGGAAAAGGAAAAGGCAAAAGGCAAAAAGAAAAGGAAAAAGGCAAAACGCAAAACGCAAATGCATAAGGCAGAAGGCAAAGGGCAAAAGGCAAATGCAAAGGCAAAATGAAAAAGGCAAAAGGGAAATACAAAAGGCAAAAAGCGAAAGGCAAAAGGTACAAGGCAAAAGGCAAAACGCAAGAGGCAAAAGGAGAAAGGCAAAAGGCAAAAGGCAAAAGGAAAAGGCAGAAGGCAAAAGGAAAAATACAAAAAGGCATAAGGCATAAGGCAAAAGGCAAAAATGCAGAAGGAAAAAGCAAAAGGAAGAAGGCAAAAGGCAAAAGGCAAAATGCAAAAGGCAAAAGGCAAAAGTATAAAGGCAAATGGCAAAAGGAAAAAGGCAAATTGAAAAAGGAAAAAGGAAGAATGCAAAAGGCAAAAAGCAAAAGGAAAAAGGCAAAAGGCAAAAGGCAAAAAGAAAACTGCAAAAGGAAAAAGGAAAAAGGAAAAAGGCAAAAGGCAAAGGTCAAAAGGCAAAAGGCAAAAGGCAAAATGAAAAGGTAATTAGCGAAAGGCAAAAGGTAAAAGGAAAAAGGCAAAAGGAAAAAGGAAAAAGGAAAAAGGCAAAAGGCAAAAGGCAAAAGCAAAAGGCAAAAGGTAAAAGGAAAAAGGCAAATCCCTTCTACCTTTTGCCTTTTGCCTTTTGCCTATTTCCTTTTGCCTTTTACTTTTGCCTTTTGCCTTTCGCCTTTTGGTTTTCACTTTTTACCTTTTACCTTTTGCCTTTTTATTTTTATCCTTTTTCCTTTCGCCCTTTGCATTTTTCCTTTTTCCTTTTGCCTTTTGCCTTTTGCGTTTTTGCCCTTTTCCTTTTGCCGTTTTCCTTTTGCATTCTGCCTTTTGCCCTTTTCCTTTTTCCTTTTGCCTTTTGCCGTTTTCCTTTTGCCTTTTGATTTTTACCTTTTGCCTTTTACCTTTCACCTTCTACTTTTTACCTTTTCCTTTTTCCCTTTTCCTTTTGCCTATTGCCTTGTTCCTTTGCCTTTTTCCATTTGCCATTTTCCTTTTGCCCTTTGCCTTTTGCCTTTTTGCTTTTGCCTTTTTCCTTTTGCCTTTTGCCTTTTGCCCTTTGCCTTTTGCCTTTTTCCTTTGGCCCTTTTCTTTTTGCCTTTTTCCATTTTCCTTTTGCCTTTTTCCTATTGCCTATTGCCTTTTGCCTTTTGCCTTTTGCCTTTTTCCCTTTGCCTTTTTCTTTTTGCCTTTTGCCTTTTGCCTTTTGCTTTTTGTCTTTTGCCTTTTGCCCTTTTCCTTTTGCGTTTTTCCTTTTTCCTTTTGCCTTTTGCATTTTGCCTTCTGCCTTTTGCGTTTTCCTTTTGCCTTATGCCTTATGCCTTTTGCCTTTTGCCTTTCGCATTTTGCCTTTTACCTATTGCCTTTTGCTTTTTACCTCTTTCCTTTTGCCTTTTGCCTGTTGGCGTATTCCTTTTGCCTTTTACCTTTTGCTATTTTCCCTTGCCTTTTGCTTTTTGCCTTTTTCCTTTTGCCTTTTGCCTATTGCCTTTTGCCTTTTTCCTTTTGCCTATGTCTTTTGCCTTTTGCCTTTTGCCTTTTGTCATTTTCCTTTTGCCTTTTACATTTTGCCTTTTCCTTTTACCCTTTACCCTTTGCCTTTTGCCCCTTGCATCTTGCCTTTTGCCTTTTTCCTCTTGCCTGTTTCCTTTTGCCTTTTTCCTTGTGCTGTTTTCCTTTTGCCGTTTTCATTTTTTCCCTTTTCCCTTTTGCCCTTTTCCTTTTGCCTTTGCCTTTTTCCTTTTTCCCCTTTCCTTTTACATTTTGCCTTTTGCCTTTTGCCTTTTGCCTTTTCCTTTTGCCTCTTGCCTTTTTCCTTTTGCCTTTTTCCTTTAACCTTTTGCCTTTTGCCTTTTGGATTTTGCCTAATTTTTTGCCTTTTGCCTTTTGGCCTTTTGCCTTTTGCCTTTTGCTCTTTTCCGTTTTGCCTTTTGCCTTTTGCCTTTTTTGTTGTACCTTTTGCCTTTTGCTTTTTGCCTTTTGAATTTTGCCTTTTTCCTTTTGCCGTTTTCCTTTTGCCTTTTGTCTTTTGCCTTTTGTCTTTTTCTTTTTGCCTTTTGCCTTTTTCCTTTTGCCTTTTCCTTTTGCCTTTTGCCTTTAACCTTTTACCTTTTGCCTTCTGCCTTTTGCCCTTTGCCTTTTCCCTTTTGCCTTTCGCCTTTTCGTTTTGCCCTTTGCCTTTTGCCTTTTGCCTATTGCCTTTTGCATTTTTCTTCGTACCTTTTCCCTTTTGCCTTTTGTCTCTTGCCTTTAGCATTTCCCTTTTGCCTTTTGCCTTTTGCCTTTCCCTTTTGCCTTTTGCCTTTTGCTTTTTGCCCTTTTCCCTTTTCCTTTTGCCCTTTTCCTTTTCCTTTTGCCTTTTGCCTTTTGCCTTTTGTCTTTTGCCTTTTGCCCCTCACCATTTGCCTTTTGTCTTTTGCCTTTTTAACTTTTGCCTTTTGCTTTGTACCTTTTACCTTTTGCCTTGCGCCTTTTTCCTTTTTCGTTTTGCCCTCTCCTTTTCACTTCTCTCTTTTGCCAGCTTCCTTTTGCCTTTTTCCTTTTGCCATTTGCCATTTTCCATTTGCCTTTTGCCTTTTCCTTTTGCCTTTTGCCTTTTGCATGTTTCCTTTTGTCTTTTGCCTCTTCCTTTTGCCTTTTTCCTTTTAACTTTTGTCTTTTACCTTTTTCCATTTGCCTTTTACCCCTTCCCCTTTTCTTTTACCTCTTGCCCTTTGCCGTTTGCCTTTTGCGTTTTGCCTTTTCCTTTTACCTTTTTCCTTTTGCCTTTTGTCTTTTCCTTTTGCCTCTTGCCTTTTGCCTTTTGCCTTTTGCCTCTGGTCTTTTGCCTTTTGCCTTTTACTTTTGCCCTTTTCCGTTTACCTTTTGCCCTTTGCCTGTTTCCTTTTCCCTTTTGCCTTTACCTTTTGCCTTTTGCCTTTTGCCTTCTGACTTTTACCCTTTGCCTTGTGCCTTTTACCTTTTGCCTTTTCCTTTTGCCTTTTTCCTCTTGCCTTTTCCATTTTGCCTTTTGCGTTTTGCCTTTTTCCTTTTGCCTTTTGCCTTTTTCCTTCTGCCTTTTTCCTTTTGCCTTTTGCCTTTTGCCTCTTTCCTTTTGCCTTTTTCCTTTTTCCTTTTGCCTTTTGCCTTTTGCCTTTGCCTTTTTTTTTCTGCCTTTTGCTCTTTGCCTTTTGCCTTCTGCGTTTTGCCTTTTCCTTTTGCCTTCTGCCTTTTGCCTTTTGCCTTTTTCCTTTTCTTTTTTGCCTTTTGCTTTTTAACTTTTGCCTTTTGCCTTTTGACTCTTGCCTTTTCCTTTTGCCGTGTCCTTTTGCATTTTGCCTTTTGTCTTTATCCTTTTGCCTTTTGCCTTTTGCCTTTTGTCTTTTCCTTTTGCCTTTTTCCTTTTTCCTTCTTCCTTTTGCCTTTTGCCTTTTGCCTTTTTCTTTTTGCATTTTCCTTTTGCCTTCTGCCTATTGCCTTTTGCCTTTTGCCTTTTACCTGTTGCCTTTTTCCTTTTTCCTTTTGCTCTTTTCCTTTTCCCTTCTGGCTTTTGGCTTTTCCTTTTCCTTTTGCCTTTTGCCTTTTACCTGTTGCCTTTTTCCTTTTGCATTTTGCCTTTTCCCGTTCACGTTTTGCCTTTTCCCTTTTCGTTTTGCCTTTTTCCTTTTGCCTTTTGCCTCTTGCTTTTTGCCTATTTCCTTGTACCTTTTGCCTTTTGTCCTGGCCTTTTGCCTTATGCCTTTTCCCTTTTGCATTTTCCTTTTTCCTTTTGCCTTTTGCCTTTTGCCTTTTTTCCTTTGCCTTTTGACTTTTCCATTTTCTTTTTGCCTTTTGCCTTTTGTGATTTGCCCTTTGCCTTTTCCTTCTGACTTTTGCCTTTTGTGTTTTGCCTTTTGCCTTTTGCTGTTTTCCTTTTGTCTTTTGCCTTTTACCTTTTGCCTTTTACTTTGTACCTTTTTCCTTTTGCCTTGTGCCTTTTTCCTTTTTCCCTTTTCCTTTAAACTTGTTTCTTTTGCCATCTTCCTTTTGCCTTTTGCCTTTTGCCTTTTGCTTTTGGCCTTTTGCCTTTTCCTTCTACCTTTTTCCTTTTCACTATTGCCTTTTGCCTGTTTCCTTTTCCCTTTTGACTTTTCCTTTTTCTTTTCTCCTTTTACCTTCTGACTTTTACCTTTTTCCTTCTGCCTTTCACCTTTTGCATTGTCCTTTTCCCTTTTGCCTCTTGCCTTTTGCATTTTTCCTTTTGCCTATTTCCTTTTTCCTTTTTCCTTTTGCCTTTTGCCTTTTTCCTTCTTCCTTTTTCCTTTTGCCTTTTGTCTTTTTCCTCTTGCCTCTTGCCCTTTGCCTTTTGCCATTTTCCTTTTGCCTTTTGCCTTCTGCATTTTGCCATTTGCCATTTGCCTTTTGCCTTTTTTTTCTGCCTTTTTCTCTTTGCCTTTTTCCTTCTGCCTTTTGCCTTTTCCTTTTGCCTTTTTTCTTTTAACTTTCGCCTTTTTGCTTCTTAGCTTTTGCCTTTGGCCTATCGCCTTTTGTCTTTTGCATTTTGGCATTTGCTATTTGCCTTTTGTGCTTTTTTTCTGCCTTTTTCTCTTTGCCTTTTTCCTTCTGCCTTTTGCCTTTTCCTTTTGCCTTTTGCCCTTTTCCTTTCGCCTTTTGCTTTTAAGCTTTTGCCTTTTTCCTTTTGCCTTTTGCCTTTTGCCTTTTTCCTTTTGCTGTTTTCCTTTTGCCTTGCCTTTTCCGTTTTGTCTTTTTCCCATTGCCCTTTGCCTTTTGCCCTTTTCCTTTTTCTTTTGCCTTTTTCCTTTTGCCTTTTGCCTTTTGCCACTTGCCTTTTGCTTTTTGCCATTTTCCTTTTCCTTCTGACTTTTGCCTCTTACCTTTTGCCCTTTGCTTTTTACCTTTTGCCTTTTGCCTTTTTCTTTTTTCCTTTTCCTTTTGCCTCTTTCGTTTTTCTGTTTTCCTTTTTTCCTTTTGCCTTTTACCTTTTGCCTTTTGCGTTTTGCCTTTTACCTTTTACCTTTTGCCTTTTGCCTTTTTACTTTTGCCGTTTTCCTTTTGCCCTTTGCGTTTTTCCTTTTGCCTTTTTCTTTTGCCTTTTGCCTTCTGCCTTTTTCTTTTTTCCTTTTGCCTTTTGCCTTTTCCTATGTCCTTTTGCCTTTTGCCTTTTGCCTTTTTTGTTTCACCGTTTGCCTTTTGCCTTTTGCCTTTTGCCTTTTCCTTTTGGATTTTGCCTTTTGCATTTCTTCTTTTGCCTTTCGCCTTTTTCTTTTTCCTTGTGCCTTTTGCCTTTTGCCTTTTTTGTTCTATCTTTTGCGTTTTTCCTTTTTCATTTTGCCTTTTCCTTTTGCCTTTTGCCTTTTGCCTTTTGCCTTTTTTCTTTTTGCCTTTTGCCTTTTCCTTTTGCCTTTTGCCTTTTGCCTTTTTCCTTTTACCGTTAGCCTTTAGCCTTTTCCACTTTGCCTTCTCCTTTTGGCTTTTTCCTTTTGCCTTTTGCTTTTTACCTTTTGCCTTTTTCTTTTTTTTCTTTTGCCTTTTTCCTTTTGATTTTTCCTTTTGAAGTTTTCATTTTTCCTTTTGCCTTTCCCTTTTGGCTTTTGGCTTTTGCCTTTTGCCTTCTGCCTTTTGCCTTTTGCCTTTTGGCTTTTCCCTTTTGCCTTTTTGTTTCTGTTTTCCTTTTGCCTTTTAACTTTTGCTGTTTTCCTTTTGCCTTTTACCTTCTGCCTTTTTCCTTTTGCCTTTTGCCTTTTGCCTTTTACCCTTTTCCGTTTGCCTTTTCCCTTTTGCCTGTTCCATTTTGCCATTAACCTTCTTCCTTTTTGTCCTTTTAATTTTGCTTTTTGCCTTTTGCCTTTTAATTATGCCTTTTGCCTTATGCCTTTTTCTTTTTACCTTTGCCTTTTTCCTTTTGCCTTTTTCTTTTATCTTTTTGCTTTTGCCCTCTGCCTTTTTCCTTTTGCCTTTTACCTTTTGCCTTTTGCCTTTTGCCCTTCTCGTTTTGCCGTTTTCCTTCTACCTTTTGCCTTTTTCCTTTTGCCTTTTGCCCTTTGCCTTTTGCCTTTTGCCTTTTTGATGTTTACCTTTTGCCTTTTACCTTTCACCTTTTGCTTATTACCTTTTCCGTTTGCCTTTTTCCTTTTGCCTATTGCCTTGTTCCTTTTGCCTTTTGCATTTGCCGTTTTCCTTTTGCCTTTTGCCTTTTGCCTTTTTCCTTTAACCTTTTTCCTTTTTCCTTTTGCCTTTTTCCATTTTCCTTTTTCCTTTTGCCTTTTACCCATTGCCTTTTGCCTTTTGCCTTTTGCCTTTTTCCCTTTTCCTTTTGCCTTTTTCCTTTTGCCTTTTGCCTTTTTCCTTTTGCCTTTTGCCTTTTGCCTTTCTCCTTTTCCTTTTGCCTTTTGCCTTTTGCCTTTTTCCCTTTTCCTTTTGCCTTTTTCCTTTTGCCTTTTGCCTTTTTCCTTTTGCCTTTTGCCTTTTGCCTTTCTCCTTTTCCTTTTGCCTTTTGCCTTTTCGATTTTGCCTTCTTCCTTTTGAATTTTCCGTTTGCCTTATGCCTTATTCCTTTTCCCTTTTTCCTTTTGCCTTTTTCCTTTTGCCTTTTTCCTTTTGGCTTTTGGCTTTTGGCTTTTGGCTTTTGCCTTTTTCCTTTTGCCATTTTCCTTTCGCCTTTTCCCTTTTGCCTTTTCCGTTTTGCCTTTTGCCTTTTGCCTTTTCCTTTTGCCTTTTTCCTTTTGCCTTTTTCCTTTTACCTTTTGCCTTCTGCTTTTCATCTTTTTCCTTTTGCCTTTTACCTTTCGCCTATTAACGTTTGCCTTTTGCCTTTCATCCTTTACATTTTCCTATTCCCTTTGCCTCTTCTCTTTTCCTTTTTCCTTTACCCTTTTGCCTTTTAACTTTTGCCTTTTTCCTTTTGGCTTTTGCCTTTTACCTTTTGCCCTTTTCCTTTTGCATTTTCCCTTTTGCCTCTCGCCTTTTGCCTTTTACCTTTTGGCTTTTGCCATTGCCCTTTGCCTTTTTCCTTTTGCCTTTTTCCCTTTGGCCTTTTTCCTTTTGCCTTTTTCCTTTTGCCTTTTGCCTTTTTCCTTTCACCTTTTGCCTTTTCCTTTTGCCTTTTTCCTTTTGCCTTTTTCCTTTTACCTTTTGCCTTTTGCTTTTCACCTTTTGCCTTTTGCCCTTTTCCTTTTGCGTTTTTCCTTTTGCCGTTTGTCTTTTGCCGTTTTAATTTTGCCTTTAGCCTTTTCCTTTTGCCTTTTGCCTTTCGCATTTTGCTTTTGCCTTTTTCCTTTTACCTTTTCTCTTTTTCTTTTTACATTTTGGATTTTGCCTTTTTCCTTTTGCCTTTTTCCCTTCACTGTTTTCCATCTGCCTTTTTCCTTTTGCCGGTTTCCTTTTAACCTTTTGCCCCTTGCCTTTTTTTTGTATTTTTCCTTTTGCCTTTTGCCTTTTTCCTTTTGCCTCTTTCGTTCTGCTCTTTTGCCTTTTGCCTTTTGCCTTTTGCCTTTTGCCTTTTGCCATTTCCCTTTTTCCATCTTCCCTTTATCTTTTTCCTTTTGCCCTTTGCCTCTGCCTTTTCCTTTTGCCTTTTTCCTTTTGCCTTTTACCTTTTGCCTTTTGCTTTTTATCTTTTTCCTTTTGCCTTTTTCCTTTTGCCTATTTCCTTTTGCCTTTTCCTTTCATATGTTTCATTTTTCCTATTCTTTTTGACTTTTCTCTTTTCCTTTTGCCTTTTGCCTTTTGTGTTTTGCCTTTTTCCTTTTTCCTTTTGCCTTTTATCTTTTGCCCTTTTCCTTTTGCCTTTTCCCTTTTTCCTTTTACCTTTTGCCTTTTACCTTTTGGCTTTTGCCCTTGCCTTTTGCATTTTTCCTTTTGCCCTTTTCCCCTTGGCCGTTTTCCTTTTGGATTTTGCCTTTTGCCTTTTGCCTTTTCCCTTATGCATTTTTCCTTTTTCCTTTTCCTTTTGCCTTTTGCCTTTTGCCTTTTGCGTTTTGCCTTTGCCTTCAGCCTTTTGCCCTTTACCTTTTGCCTTTTGCTCTTTACCTTTTGCCTTTTGCCTTTAGACTTTTGGCTTTTGCCTTTTCCTTTTTGCCATTTTCCTTTTACCTTTTTTGGTTTGCCTTTTGCCTTTTACCTTTTACCCATTACCCTCTGCCTTTTGCTTTTTACCTTTTGCCTTTTGGCTTTTGCCTTTTGCCTTTTGCCTTCTTCCTTTTACCTTTTTCCTTTTTCCCTTTTCCTTTCTCCTTTTGCCTTCTGCCTTTTGCCTTTTTTCCTTTGCCTTTTTCCATTTGACTTTTGCCTTTTTCCTTTTGCATTTTTAGTTTTGCCTTTTTCCTTTTGCCTTTTGCCTTTTGCCTTTTGCTTTTTTTTCTTTTGCCTTTTTCCTTTTGCCTTTTGCCTTTTTCCTTTTGCCTTTTGTCTCTTGCCTTTGTCTTTTACCTTTTCCTTTTGCCTCTTGCCTTTTGCCTTTTGCCTTTTGCCTTATTCTTTTTCCCATTTGCCTTTTCCTTTCTCTTTTTGCCTTTTGCCTTTTTCCTTTTGCCTTTTGCCTTTTTCCTTTTGCCTTTTGTCTCTTGCCTTTGTCTTTTACCTTTTCCTTTTGCCTCTTGCCTTTTGCCTTTTGCCTTTTGCCTTATTCTTTTTCCCATTTGCCTTTTCCTTTCTCTTTTTGCCTTTTGCCTTTTTCCGTTTTGCTATTACCTTTTGCCTTTACCTTTTTGCATTTTGCCTTTTCCTTTTTCCTTTTGCCATTTGCCTTTTGCCTTTGACCATTTTCCTTCTACTATTTGCCTTTTTATTTTCACTTTTTGCCTTTTGCCGTTTTTCTTTTACCTTTTTCCTTTTGCCTTTTGTCTTTTTCCATTTTTCTTTTCCCTTTCGCCTTTTCTTTTTGCCTTTTGCCTTTTGCCTTTTGCCTTTTTCCTTTGGCCTATTTCCTTTTATCTTTTCCCTTTTGCTTTTATACCTTTTGCCTTTTGCCTTTTTCTTTTTGCCCTTTTCCCTTTGCTGTTTTCCATCTGCCTTTTTCCTTTTTCTGGTTTCCTTTTGCCTTTTGCCTCTTGCCTTTTTCCTTTTGCCTTTTTCCTTTTTCCTTTTGCCTTCGTCCGTCTGCCTTTTTCCTTTTGCCTTTTTCCTTTTGCCTTTTGCCTTTTTCCTTTTGTTTTTTCCCTTCTTCCTTTTGCCTTTTTCCTTTAGCTTTTTTCCTTTTGCCTTTTGCCTTTTGCCTTTTCCTTTTGCCTTTTTCGACGTGCCTTTTGCCTTTTACCTTTTGCCTTTTGCTTTTTATCTTTTGCCTTTTGCCTTTTCCCTATTTCGTTTTGCCGTTTGCCTTTCATCTTTTGCCTTTTCCGTATTCCTATACCTTTTTCTCTTTTCCTTTTGCCCTTTGCCTTCTGCCTTATGCCTTTTTTCTTTTCCCTTCTGCCTTTTACCCTTTTTCCTCTTCCTTTTCCCTTTTCCCTTTTCCCTTTTGCCTTTTGCCTTTTACCTTATGCCCTTTGCAATTGCCTTTTGGCTTTTGCCTTTTGCCTTTTGCCTTTTTCCTCTCGCCTTTGCCTTTTCCTGTTGCCTTTTGCCGTTTGCCTCTAGCCTTTTTCCTTTTTGCCTTTTGCATTTGGCCTTTTGCATTTTGCCTTTTACCTTTAACCTTTTTCCTTTTGCTTCTTTCCTTTTTAATTTTGCCTTTTTCCCTTTGCCCTTTTCCTTTTGCCTTTTTCTTTTTTCTGTTTTCCTTTTGCCTTTTGCCTTCTTCCTTTTGCCTTTTGCCTTTTGCCTTTTGCTTTTTGTTGAGAAGTATGGAATGGTTAGATCAAGAAGTTGGCTACGAAACATGAGAATGACCTACATAAGGAGGAGGCATCGGTCCAGGAGACGCGCAAACGCCATCACAACGGGTAGAAGATGGTGCGCAGCTACCCAACGGCTTGTAGCCGTTGGCTTGCATCGTCCAAACATTGGGGCAAATGTCCTATGGAGGGCAAACTCATTATATGCCCTACCTATTTCAGTCACGACAACGAGTATGGAATCTAACTACTTTAACATGATGACGTTAGTCAAGGTGAGACTTGTGGCAACACCACAGCCGACATGGCCAAACAGAAAACGACCGACAAACTACCAAAATGTGCCTAGTTCAACACCACACCGTAAGCAAGCACCATGGACTGTGGAGGCCAACATCATAGCCTAGGCCAAGACGAGATGGTTCACTAAGTTTCTGCCATGGCCCTCCACCTAGGCGGCATTGGTAACGGCATGGTCGTCAGGAAGCTATGGCATCGAGGTTGTGTTGGTGGAGCGGCCATGGAAAGGGGGCAGGCACGGTGAAGAGCAAAGTCTAGCCCACGCCCATCACGAACAGGGCCGGGTGGAGCTGGAGGAGAGAAAGGAGGACAGGGATGGTGCGGGCAGCACCAAGATGGGAACGGCACCAGCGAGGTTGCGGTTCCC
>SZWC01000114.1:159277-222736 GCA_023375785.1 Penium margaritaceum | reverse complement strand
AAGACTCCACTGGCGCCGGTCAAGGACGGAGAGGTGGAGGGGCTGGAGTTACAAAGCGAAGAAGCGGAAGCGGAATCGGAAACGGAAGCGGAAGTTCAGCTGGCTTGATGCTATGATGAGAAGTATAGAATGGTTAGATCAAGAAGTTGGCTACGAAACATGAGAATGACCTACATAAGGAGGAGGCATCGGTCCAGGAGACGCGCAAACGCCATCACAACGGGTAGAAGATGGTGCGCAGCTACCCAACGGCTTGTAGCCGTTGGCTTGCATCGTCCAAACATTGGGGCAAATGTCCTATGGAGGGCAAACTCATTATATGCCCTACCTATTTCAGTCACGACAACGAGTATGGAATCTAACTACTTTAACACTTGTTGCCTTTTTCCTTTCACCTTTTGCCTCTGTATTTACCTTTTGCCTTTTGCGTTCTTTCTTTTTCCTTTTTCCTTTTCCTATTCTCCTTTTGCCTTTTTCCTTTTGCTGTTTTCCTTTTGCCTCTCGCGTTTTTCATTTTTATTTTTTGCCTTTTTCCCTTGCCTTTTGCCTTTTGGCTTTTCCCTTTACCCTTTTCCTTTTACCTTTTGCCGTTTTCTTTTTGCCTTTTGCCTTTTTCCTTTTGCCTTTTTCCTTTTGCCTTTTTCATTTTGCCTTTTTCCTTTTGCCTTTTTCCTTTTGCCTTTTTCCTTTTGCCTTTTTTGTTTTGCATTTTGCCTTTTACTTTTTCCTTGTACCTTTTGCCTTTTGCCTTTTGCCTTTTACCTTTTGCGTTTTTCTTTTTACCTTTTGCTTCTTGCCTTTTGCCTTTTTCCTTTTGCCTTCTTCCCTTTGCGTTTTTCCTTTTGCTGCTATCCTTTTGCCTTTTGCATTTTGCCTTTTGCCTTCTTCCTTTTGCGTTTTTCCTTTTTCTTTTTTCCTTTTGCCTTTTGCCTTTTCCTAATGCCTTTTGCTTTTTGCCTTTTGTCGTTTGCCTTTTGCCTTTTCCTTTTTTCCTTTTACCTTTTACCTTTTTCCTTTTACCTTTTTACCTTTTGCCTTTTGCCTTTTGCCTTTTATCTTTTGCCTTTTTCTTTCTGCCTTTTTCCTTTTGTGTTTTTTCCTTTTCGCATTTACCTTTTGCCTTTTGCCTCTTCCCCTTTCCCTTTAGCCTTTTGCCTTATGCCTTTTGCCTTTTTTTCCCCCTTTTCGTTTTGCCTTTTGCCTGTTGCCTTTTTCCTCTTGCCTTTTCCTTTTGCCTTTTTCCTTTTGCCTTTTGCCTTTTTCCTTTTCCCCTCTTTCTCTTTTCATTTGCTGATTTCCTTTTGCCTTTTGCCTTTTCTCTTTTACTTTTTTGCCTTTTGATTTTTACCTTTGCCTTTTACCGTTTGCCTTTTGCTTTTTACCTTTTCCGTTTGCCTTTTGCCTTTGTCCTTTTGCCTTTTTCCTTTTTCCATTTTCCTTTGGTCTTTTGCCTTGTGCCTTTTTCCTTTTGCCTTTTGCCATTTACGTTTTGCCTTTTTCTTTTGCCTTTTGCCTTTTGCCTTTTCCCTCTTGCCTTTTGCCTTTTTCCTTTTTCCTTTTGTCTTTTTCCTTCTGCCTTTTGCCTTTTGCCTTTTTTACTTTTGCCTTTTTCCTTTTGCCATTTGCTTGTTGCATTTTGCTATCTTCCATGGTCCTTTTGCCTCTCGCCTTTTACCTTTCACCTGTTGCTGTTTGCCTTTTGCCTTTTGGCTTCATCCATTTGCCTTTTTCTTTTTGCCTTTTGCGTCTTGCCTTTTTCCTTTTGCCTTTTGCCTTTTTCCTTTTGCCCTTTTCATTTTGCCTGTTTCCTTTTGCCCTTTTACTTTTGCCTTGTTCCTTTTGCATTTTTCCTTTTGCTATTTTCCTTTTGCCTTTTGCCGTTTGCCTTGTGCCTTCTGCCTTTTGCCTTTTGCCTTTTACCTTTTGTCTTTCGCCCTTTGCCTTTTGCCTTTTTCCTTTTGCCTTTTGCATTTTGCCTTTCGCCTTTAGCCTTTAGCCTTTTGCCTTTTGCCTTCTGCATTTTGCCTTCTTCCTTCTGCTTTTGGCCTTTTGCTATTTTCCTGTTGCCTTTTGCCTTTTTACTTTTGCCTTTTAGGTTTTGCCTTTTACATTTTTGTGTTTTCGCTTTTTTCTTTTGCCTTTTGCATTTTTCCTATTGCCTTTTGTCCTTTGCCCTTTTCCCTTTTCATGTTGCCTCTTGCCTTTTTCCTTTTCCTTTTGCCTTTTGCCCTTTGCCTTTCATTTTTTTCCTTTTGCCTTTTACCTTTTACCTTTTCCGTTTTGTGTTTTACCTTTTGCCTTTTGCGTTTTGCATTTTTCCTTTTTCCTTTTGCCTTTTTCCTTTTTCTGTTTTCCTTTTGCCTTTTGCCTTTTTCCTTTTGCTTTTTGTGTTTTGCCTTTTGACTTTCTCCCTTTGCCCTTTTCCGTTTGCCTTTTTCCCCTTGCGTTTTACCTTTTGCCTTTTGCCTTGTGCCTTTTGCCTTCTAGTTTTGCCTTTTACCTTTTGCATTTTTCCTTTTGCCTTTTGCCTTTTGCATTTTGCCTTTTCCTTTTGCCTTTTGCCTTTTGCCTTTTATCTTTTGCCTTTTACCCTTTGTCTGTTGCTTTTAACCTTTTGCCTTTTGCCCTTTGCCTTTTTCCTTTGACGTTTTTCTTTTTCCTTTTGCCTTTTGCCTTTTTCCTTTTGCCTCTTGCCTTTTTCCTTTTTTCTTTTGCCTTTTGCCTTTAGCCTTTTTTCTTTTTTCTGTTGCCCTTTGCATTTTGCCGTTTACCGTTTGCCATTTTCTTTTGCCTTTTGCCTTTTGCCTTTTGCCTTTTTCCTTTCTCCCTTTGCCTTTTCCTTTTGCCTTTTTCCTTTTGCCATTTTCCGTTTGCCTTTTACCATTTGCCTTTTGCCTTATGCCTTTTCCTTTTGCCTTTTGCCTTTTGCCTTTTGCGTTTTGCCTTTTGCCTTTTGCCTTTTGCCTTTTGCCTTTTGCCTTTTTCCTTTTGCCATTTTCCGTTTGCCTTTTACCATTTGCCTTTTGCCTTATGCCTTTTCCTTTTGCCTTTTGCCTTTTGCCTTTTGCGTTTTGCCTTTTGCCTTTTGCCTTTTGCCTTTTGCCTTTTGCCTTTAACTGTTTGCCTTTTGCGTTTTACCTTTTGCCTTTTGCCGTTTTCCTTTTGCCTTTTTCCTACTGCCATTTTCCTTTTGTCTTTTGCCTTTCCCTTTTGACTTTTGTATTTTGCCTTTTTCCTGTTGCCTTTTGCCTTTTTCCTTTTACCTTTTGCCTATGTTATTTACCTTTTTCCTTTTTCCTTTTTCTCTTTGCCTTTTTTCCTTTGTTGTTTTCTGTCTGCCTTTGTGCCTTTGCTGTTTTCTTTTTGCCTTTTGGCTTTTGCCTTTTTCCTTTTGTGTTGTTCCTTTTGCCTTTTGCCTTTTTCCTTTTGCATTTTTCCTTTTGCTTTTTTCCTTTTGCCATTTGCCTTTTGCCTTTTGCCTTTTCCTTTTGCCTTTTGCCGTTTTCCTTTTGCCTTTTGCCTTTTACCTTTTTCCTTTTCCCTTTTCCCTTTTTCCTTTTGCCTTTTTACTTTTGCCTTCTGCATTTTGCCTTTTCCTTTTGCCTTTTGCCTTTTGCTTTTTGCCTTTTACTTTTTAGCTTTTGCCTTTTGCTTTTTCCCTTTTGCCTTTTGCCTTTTGCCTTTTTCGTTTTGCCTTTTTCCTTTTGCTGTTATTGTTTTGCCTCTTTTCCTTTTGCCTTTTTCCTTTTACCTTTTGCCTCTCGCCTTTTACCTTTTACCTTTTGCCTTTTCCCCTTTGGCTTTAGCCCTTTTCCGTTTTGCAGTTGCCTTTTGGCTTTGGCCTTTTGCCTTTTTCCCTTTGCCTTTTGCCTCTTGCCTTTTGCCTTTTTCAGTGTGCCCTTTTCCTTTTGCCTTCTTCATTTTGCCCCTTTCCTTTTGCTATTTTCCTTTTCCCTTTTGCCTTTTGCCTTTTGCCTTTTGCCTTTTTCCTTGTGCCTTTTTCCTTTTGCGGTTATTGTTTTGCCTTTTTGCCTTTTGCCTTTTGCCCTTTACCTTTTGCCTCTCGCCTTTTCCCTTTTACCTCTTGCCTTTTCCCCTTTGTCTTTAGCCCTTTGCCTTTTTGCATTTGCCTTTTGGCTTTAACCTTTTGCCTTTTTCCCTTTGTCTTTTGTCTCTTGCCTTTTGCCTTTTTCCTTTTGCCTTTTTCCTTGTACTTTTTTCCTTTTGCCCCTTTCCTTTTGCCATTTTCGTTTTGCCTTTTGCCGTTTGCTTTTGATTTTTGTGTGTTGCCCTTTTCCTTTTACCTTTCACCTTTTGCCTTTTGTCTTTGGCCTTCTTCCTTTTGCCTTTTGCCTTTTGCCTTTTGCCCTTTTCCTTCTGCCTTTTGCCCTTTACCTTTCGCCTTTTTCCTTTTGCCTTTTGCCTTTTGCCTTCTGCATTTTGCGTTCTGCCTTTTGCTTTCGGCCCTTTGCTATTTTCCATGTGCCTTTTGCCTTTTTGCTTTTGCTCTTTGCCTTTTGCGTTTTGCATTTTGCCCTTTGCATTTTGCGTTGTGCCTTTTGTCTTTCGCCCTGTGCCTTTTGCATTTTTCCTCTTGCCTTTTAACTTTTGACTTTGCACTTTGCCTTTTCCGTTTGCCTTTTACCTTTTTCCTTCAGCTTTTTGCCTTTTTCCCTTTTGCCTTTTTCCTTTTGCCTTTTGCCTTTTACCTTTTGCATTTTTCTTCTTACCCTTTTCCTTTTTCCTATTGCCTTTTGCCTTTTTCCGTTTGCGTTTTTCCTTTTGCCGTTTCCCTTTTTCCTTTTGCCTTTTGCCTTTTTCCTTTTGCATTTTTGTCCCTGCCGTTTTCCTTTTTTGTTTTTCCTTTTGCCTTTTTCCTTTTTCCTTTTTCCTTTTGCCTTTTGCCTTTTGCCTTTTACCCTTTTCCTTTTTATTTCTACCTTTTGCCTTTTGCTTTTTACCTTTTGACTTTTGCCCTTTTTCTTTTGCCTTTTTCCTTATACCTTTTTCCTTTTGCCTTTTTGCTTTTGCCATTTTCCTTTTGCCTAATGCCTTTTCCTTTTGCCTTTTGCCTTTTGCATTTTGCCTTTTGCCTTTTGCCTTTTGCCTTTAACCTTTTGCCTTTTGTTTTTTACCTTTTGGCTTTTTCCTTTTTCCTTTTGCCTTTTTCCCTTCGCAGTTTTCCATCTGCCTTTTTCCTTTTGCTGGTTTCCTTCAACCTTTTGCCCCTTGCCTTTTTTCTTTTACATTTTTCCTTTTGCCCTTTGCCTTTTTCCTTTTACCTTTTACCTTTTTCCCTTTTCCTTTTGCCTTTTGCCTTTTGCATTTTGCCATTTCCCTTTTTCCCTTTTCCCTCTATCTTTTTCCTTTTGCCCTTTGCCTCTGCCTTTTCCTTTTGCATTTTTCCTTTTGCCTTTTATCTCTTGCCTTTTGCTTTTTATCTTTTTCCTTTTGCCTTTTTTCCTTTTGCCTATTTCCTCTTGCCTTTTTCCTTTCATCTTTTTTATTTTTCCTATTCCTTTGTACTTTTCTCTTTTCGTTTTGCCTTTTGCCTTTTGTGTTTTGCCTTTTTCCTTTTTCCTTTTGCCTTTTTTCCTTTTGCCTATTTCCTCTTGCCTTTTTCCTTTCATCTTTTTTATTTTTCCTATTCCTTTGTACTTTTCTCTTTTCGTTTTGCCTTTTGCCTTTTGTGTTTTGCCTTTTTCCTTGTTCCTTTTGCCTTTTACGTTTTTCCCTTTTCCTTTTGCCTTTTCCCTTTTTCCTTTTACCTTTTGCCTTTTACCTTTTGGCTTTTGCCCTTGCCTTTTTCATTTTTCCTTATGCCCTTTTCCCCTTGGCCTTTTTCCTTTTGTCTTTTGCCTTTTGCCTTTTGGCTTTTGGCTTTTGGCTTTTGCCTTTTGCCTCTTGCCGTTTTCCTTTTGGCTTTTCCTTTTGCCTTTTGCCTTTTGCCTGGTGCGTTTTGCCTTTTGCCTTCAGCCTTTTTCCCTTTACCTTTTGCCTTTTGCTCTTTACCTTTTGCCTTTTGCCTTTAGCCTTTTGGCTTTTGCCTTTTGGTTTTTTCCGTTTTCCTTTTGCCTTTTTTTGTTTGCCTTTTGCCTTTTACCTTTTACCCATTACCTTTTGCCTTTTGCTTTTCACCTTTTGCCTTTTGGCTTTTGCCTTTTGCCCTTTGCCTTTTTCCTTTTGCCTTTTTCCTTTTGCGCTTTTCCTTTCTCCTTTTGCCTTCTGCCTTTTTCCTTTTTTCTTTTGCCTTTTTCCATTTGACTTTTGCCTTTTTCCTTTTGGATTTTTCATTTTGCCTTTTTCCTTTTGCCTTTTGCCTTTTTCCTTTTGCTTTTTTTTTCTTTTGCCTTTTGCCTTTTGCCTTTTTCCTTTTGCCTTTTGTCTGTTGCCTTTTGTCTTTTGCCTTTTCCTTTTGCCTCTTACCCTTTGCCTTTTTCCTTTTGCCTTATTCCTTTTCCCCTTTGCCTTTTCCTTTTTCTTTTTGCCTTTTGCCCTTTTCCGTTTTGCTATTACCTTTTGCCTTTTGCCTTCTGCCTTTTCCTTTTTCCTTTTGCCTTTTGCCTTTTTCCATTTGCCTTCTACTATTTGCCTTTTTATTTTCACTTTTTGCCTTTTGCCCTTTTCCTTTTGCCTTTTTCCTTTTGCCTTTTGTCTTTTTCCGTTTTCCTTTTCCCTTTTGCCTTTTCTTTTTGCCTTTTGCCTTTTGCCTTTTGCCTTTTGCCTTTGGCCTTTTTCCTTTTGTCTTTTCCCTTTTGCTTTTAGACCTTTTGCCTTTTGCCTTTTTCTTTTTGCCCTTTTCCCTTTGCTGTTTTCCATCTGCATTTTTTTTGTGCTGGTTTCCTTTTGCCTTTCGCCTCTTGCCTTTTTCCTTTTGCCTTTTTCCTTTTGCCTTTTGCCTTCTTCCGTCTGCCTTTTTCCTTTTGCCTTTTTCCTTTTGCCTTTTGCCTTTTTCCTTTTGTTTTTTCCCTTCTTCCTTTTGCCTTTTTCCTTTTGCCTTTTGCCTTTTTCCTTTTGTTTTTTCCCTTCTTCCTTTTGCCTTTTTCCTTTTGCCCTTTTCCCTTTGCCTTTTGCCTTTTGCTTTTGCCTTTTTCGACGTGCCTTTTGCCTTTTACCTTTTGCGTTTTGCTTTTTATCTTTTGCCTTTTGCCTTTTGCATATTTCCTTTTGCCTTTTGCCTTTCATCTTTTGCCTTTTTCCTATTCCTATTCCTTTTTCTCTTTTCCTTTTGCCCTTTGCCTTTTGCTTTATGCCTTTTCCTTTTGCCTTTTGCCTTTTACCCTTTTTCCTTTTCCTTTTGCCTTTTCCCTTTTTCCTTTTGCCTTTTGCCTTTTACCCTTTTTCCTTTTCCTTTTGCCTTTTCCCTTTTGCCTTTTGCCTTTTGCCTTTTACCTTTTGCCCTTTGGAATTGCCTTTTGGCTTTTTCCTTTTGCCTTTTGGCTTTTGGCTTTTGCCTTTTGCCTTTTTCATTTTGCCTTTGCCTTTTCCTGTTGCCTTTTTCCGTTTGACTCTAGCCTTTTTCCTTTTGCCTTTTCCTTTTGCCTTTTGCATTTGGCCTTTTGCGTTTTGCCTTTTACCTTTAACCTTTTTCCTTTTGCTTTTTTCCTTTTGCATTTTTCCTTTTTCCCTTTGCCCTTTTTCTTTTGCCCTTTTCTTTTTTCTGTTTTCCCTTTGCCTTTTGCCTTCTGCCTTTTGCCTTTTACCGTTTGCCTTTTGCCTTTTTCCTTTCACCTTTTGCCTCTGTATTTACCTTTTGACTTTTGCCTTTTTCCTTTTCCTATTCTCCTTTTGCCTTTTTCCTTTTGCTGTTTTCCTTTTGCCTCTTGCGTTTTGCATTTCTATTTTTTGCCTTTTTCCATTGCCTTTAGCCTTTTATCTTTATCCGTTTTCCTTTTGCCTCTTGCCTTTTGCCTTTTGGTTTTTCCATTTACCCTTTTCCTTTTACCTTTTGCCATTTTCCTTTTGCCTTTTGCCTTTTTCCTTTTGCCTTTTTCCTTTTGCCTTTTTCATTTTGCCTTTTTCCTTTTGCCTTTTTCCTTTTGCCTTTTTTGTTTTGCATTTTGCCTTTTACTTTTTGCTTGTACCTTTTGCCTTTTGCCTTTTGCCTTCTACCTTTTACCTTTTTCTTTTTACCTTTTTCTTCTTGCCTTTTGCCTTTTGCCCTTTGCCTTCTTCCCTTTGTGTTTTTCCTTTTGCTGCTATCCTTTTGCCTTTTGCCTTTTGCCTTTTTCCTCTTGAGTTTTTCCTTTTTGTTTTTTCCTTTTGCCTTTTGCCTTTTCATTATGCCTTTTGCTTCTCGCCTTTTGTCGTTTACCTTTTGCTATTTGGTTTTTTCCTTTCACCTTTTTTGCTTTTCCTTTTACCTTTTGCCTTTTGCTTTTTACCTTTTACCTTTTGCCTTTTGCCTTTTATCTTTTGCCTATTTCTTTCTGCCTTCTTCCTTTTGCCTTTTTTCCTTTTCGCAATTACCTTTTGCCTTTTGCCTCTTGCCTTTTCCCTTTAGCATTTTGCCTTTTGCCTTTTGCCTTTTCTTCTTGCCCTTTTCCTTTTGCCTTTTTCCTTTTGCCTGTTGCCTTTTTCCTCTTTCCTTTTTCTTTTGCCTTTTTCCTTTGCCTTTTGCCTCTTTCCTTTTTCCCTCTTTCTTTGTTCATTTGCTGATTCCCTTTTGCCTTTTTCCTTTGGCCTTTTACTCTTTTGCCTTTTGATTTTTACCTTTGCCTTTTACCTTTTGCCTTTTTCTTTTCACCTTTTGCGTTTGCCTTTTGCCTTTTTCCTTTTGCCTTTTTCCTTTTTCCATTTTCCTTTGGTCTTTTTCCTTTTGCCTTTTTCCTTTTGCCTTTTGCCATTTACGTTTTGCCTTTTTCCTTTTGCCTTTTTTCTTATGCCTTTTGCCTTTTGCCTTTTCCCTCTTGCCTTTTGCCCTTTTCCTTTTTCCTTTTGTCTTTTGTCCTTCTGCCTTTTGCATTTTGCCTTTTTTACTTCTGCCTTTTTCTTTTTGCCATTTTCATGTTGCATTTTGCTATCTGCCTTTTTCCTTTTGCCTCTGGCCTTTTACCTTTCTCCTGTTGCCGTTTGCCTTTTGCCTTTTGCCTTTTGGCTTCATCCATTTGCCTTTTTCGTTTTGCCTTTTGCGTCTTGCCTTTTTCCTTTTGCCTTTTGCCTTTTTCCTTATGCCTTTTTCATTTTGCCTCTTTCCTTTTGCCCTTTTCCTTTTGCCTTGGTCCTTTTGCATCTTTCCTTTTGCTATTTTCCTTTTTCCTTTTGCCGTTTGCCTTGTGCCTTTTGCCTTTTACCTTTTGTCTTTCGCCCTTTGCCTTTTGCCTTTTTCCTTTTGCCTTTTGCATTTTTCCGTTCTCCTTTAGCCTTTAGCATTTTGCCTTTTGCCTTCTGAATTTTGCCTTCTGCCTTCTGCGTTTGGCCTTTTTGCTATTTTCCTGCTGCCTTTTGCATTTTTACTTTTGCCTTTTAGGTTTTGCCTTTAACATTTTTGTGCTTTTGCTTTTTTCTTTTGCCTTTTGCATTTTTCCTATTGCCTTTTGTCTTTTGCCCTTTTCCTTTTTCATTTTGCCTCTTGCCTTGTTCCTTTTCCTTTTGCCTTTCGCTTTTTTCCTTTTGCCTTTTACCTTTTACCTTTTGCGTTTTGAATTTTATCTTTTGCCTTTTTCCTTTTTCCTTTTGCTGTTTTCCTTTTGCCTTTTTCCCTTTTCCTTTTGCTTTTTGCCTTTTGCCTTTTGACTTTCTCCCTTTGCCCTTTTCCTTTTTCCTTTTTCCCCTTGCGTTTTGCCTTTTTCCTTTTGCCTTTTGCCTTCTAGTTTTGCCTTTGACCTTTTGCATTTTTCCTTTTGCCTTTTGCCTTTTGCTTTTTCCATTTTCCTTTTGCCTTTTGCCTTTTGCCTTTCATCTTTTGCCTTTTACCCTTTGGCTGTTGCTTTTAACCTTTTGCCTTTTGCCCTTTGCCTTTTGCCTTTGACGTTTTTCCTTTTTCCTTTTGCCTTTTGCCTTTTTCCTTTTGCCTCTTGCCTTTTTCCTTTTCTCTTTTGCCTTTTGCCTTTAGCCTTTTTTCTTTTTTCTGTTGCCCTTTGCATTTTGCCTTTTTCTGTTTGCCATTTTCTTTTGCCTTTTGCCTTTTGCCTTTTGCCTTTTGCCTTTTTCCTTTCTCCCTTTGCCTTTTCCTTTTGACTTTTGCCTTTTGTCATTTGCCTTTTACCATTTCCCTTTTATTATTTGCCTTTTGCCTTTTGCCTTTTCCTTTTGCCTTTTGCCCTTTGCCTTTTGCGTTTTTCCTTTTGCCTTTTGCCTTTTGCCTTTTTCCTTTAACTGTTTGCCTTTTGCGTTTTACCTTTTGCCTTATGCCGTGTTCCTTTTGCCTTTTTCCTTTTGCCTTTTTCCTCCTGCCATTTTCCTTTTGTCTTTTGCTTTTCCCTTTTGACTTTTTCATTGTGACTTTTGCCTGTTGCCTTTTGCCTTTTTCCTTTTACCTTTTGCTTATGTTTTTTACCTTTTTCCTTTTTCCTTTTTCTCTTTGCCTTTTTCCCCTTGTTGTTTTCTGTCTGCCTTTTTCTCTTTGCCGTTTTCTTTTTGCCTTTTGGCTTTTGCCTTTTTCCTTTTGTGTTGTTCCTTTTGCCTTTTGCCTTTTTCCTTTTGCATTTTTCCTTTTGCTTTTTTCCTTTTGCCATTTGCCTTTTGCCTTTTCCTTTTGCCTTTTGCCATTTTCCTTTTGCCTTTTGCCTTTTACCTTTCGCCTTTTCCCTTTTGCCTTTTTCCTTTTGCCTTTTTACTTTTGCCTTCTGCATTTTGCCTTTTCCTTTTGCCTTTTGCCTTTTGCTTTTTGCCTTTTACCTTTTACCCTTTGCCTTTTGCTTTTTCCCTTTTCCCTTTTGCCTTTTGCCTTTTTCGTTTTGCCTTTTTCCTTTTGCTGTTATTGTTTTGCCTCTTTTCCTTTTGCCTTTTTCCTTTTACCTTTTGCCTCTCGCCTTTTACCTTTTACCTTTTGCCTTTTCCCCTTTGGCTTTAGCCCTTTTCCGTTTTGCAGTTGCCTTTTGGCTTTGGCCTTTTGTCTTTTTCCCTTTGCCTTTTGCCTCTTGCCTTTTGCCTTTTTCAGTGTGCCCTTTTCCTTTTGCCTTCTTCCTTTTGCCCCTTTCCTTTTGCTATTTTCCTTTTCCCTTTTGCCTTTTGCCTTTTGCCTTTTGCCTTTTTCCTTGTGCCTTTTTTCTTTTGCGGTTATTGTTTTCCCTTTTTGCCTTTTGCCTTTTGCCCTTTACCTTTTGCCTCTCGCCTTTTCCCTTTTACCTCTTGCCTTTTCCCCTTTTTCTTTAGCCCTTTGCCTTTTTGCATTTGCCTTTTGGCTTTAACCTTTTGCCTTTTTCCCTTTGTCTTTTGTCTCTTGCCTTTTGCCTTTTTCCTTTTGCCTTTTTCCTTGTACTTTTTTCCTTTTGCCCCTTTCCTTTTGCCATTTTCGTTTTGCCTTTTGCCGTTTGCTTTTGATTTTTGTGTGTTGCCCTTTTCCCTTTACCTTTCACCTTTTGCCTTTTGTCTTTGGCCTTCTTCCTTTTGCCTTTTGCCTTTTGCCTTTTGCCCTTTTCCTTCTGCCTTTTTCCCTTTACCTTTCACCTTTTTCCTTTTGCCTTTTGCCTTTTGCCTTCTGCATTTTTCGTTCTGCCTTTTGCTTTCGGCCCTTTGCAATTTTCCATGTGCCTTTTGCCCTTTTGCTTTTGACCTTTGCCTTTTGCATTTTGCATTTTGCCCTTTGCATTTTGCGTTTTGCCTTTTGTCTTTCTCCCTGTGCCTTTTGCATTTTTCCTCTTGCCTTTTAACTTTTGACTTTGCACTTTGCCTTTTCCGTTTGCCTTTTACCTTTTTCCTTCAGCTTTTTGCCTTTTTCCCTTTTGCCTTTTTCCTTTTGCCTCTTGCCTTTTACCTTTTGCCTTTTTCTTCTTACCCTTTTCCTTTTTCCTATTGCCTTTTGCCTTTTTCCGTTTGCGTTTTTCCTTTTGCCGTTTCCCTTTTTCCTTTTGCCTTTTGCCATTTTCCTTTTGCATTTTTGTCCCTGCCGTTTTCCTTTTTTGTTTTTCCTTTTGCCTTTTTCCTTTTTCCTTTTTCCTTTTGCCTTTTGCCTTTTGCCTTTTACCCTTTTCCTTTTGATTTCTACCTTTTGCCTTTTGCTTTTTACCTTTTGACTTTTGCCCTTTTTCTTTTGCCTTTTTCCTTATACCCTTTTCCTTTTGCCTTTTTGCTTTTGCCATTTTCCTTTTGCCTAATGCCTTTTCCTTTTGCCTTTTGCCTTTTGCATTTTGCCTTTTGCCTTTTGCATTTTGCCTTTAACCTTTTGCCTTTTGTTTTTTACCTTTTGGCTTTTGCCTTTTTCTTTTTGCCTTTTTCCCTTCGCAGTTTTCCATCTGCCTTTTTCCTTTTGCTGGTTTCCTTCAACCTTTTGCCCCTTGCCTTTTTTCTTTTACATTTTTCCTTTTGCATTTTGCCTTTTTCCTTTTACCTTTTACCTTTTACCTTTTGCCCTTTTCCTTTTGCCTTTTGCCTTCTGCCTTTTGCCATTTCCCTTTTTCCCTTTTCCCTCTATCTTTTTCCTTTTGCCCTTTGCCTCTGCCTTTTCCTTTTGCATTTTTCCTTTTGCCTTTTATCTCTTGCCTTTTGCTTCTTATCTTTTTCCTTTTGCCTTTTTTCCTTTTGCCTATTTCCTCTTGCCTTTTTCCTTTCATCTTTTTTATTTTTCCTATTCCTTTGTACTTTTCTCTTTTCGTTTTGCCTTTTGCCTTTTGTGTTTTGCCTTTTTCCTTTCATCTTTTTTATTTTTCCTATTCCTTTGTACTTTTCTCTTTTCGTTTTGCCTTTTGCCTTTTGTGTTTTGCCTTTTTCCTTGTTCCTTTTGCCTTTTACGTTTTTCCCTTTTCCTTTTTCCTTTTCCATTTTTCCTTTTACCTTTTGCCTTTTACCTTTTGGCTTTTGCCCTTGCCTTTTTCATTTTTCCTTATGCCCTTTTCCCCTTGGCCTTTTTCCTTTTGTCTTTTGCCTTTTGGCTTTTGGCTTTTGGCTTTTGGCTTTTGCCTTTTGCCTCTTGCCGTTATCCTTTTGCCTTTTCCTTTTGCCTTTTGCCTTTTGCCTTGTGCGTTTTGCCTTTTGCCTTCAGCCTTTTTCCCTTTACCTTTTGCCTTTTGCTCTTTACCTTTTGCCTTTTGCCTTTAGCCTTTTGGCTTTTGCCTTTTGGTTTTTTCCGTTTTCCTTTTGCCTTTTTTTGTTTGCCTTTTGCCTTTTGCCTTTTACCTTTTACCCATTACCTTTTGCCTTTTTCTTTTCACCTTTTGCCTTTTGCCTTTTGCCCTTTGCCCTTTGCCTTTTTCCTTTTGCCTTTTTCCTTTCTCCTTTTGCCTTCTGCCTTTTTCCTTTTTTCTTTTGCCTTTTTCCATTTGACTTTTGCCTTTTTCCTTTTGGATTTTTCATTTTGCCTTTTTCCTTTTGCCTTTTGCCTTTTTCCTTTTGCCTTTTTCCTTTCTCCTTTTGCCTTCTGCCTTTTTCCTTTTTTCTTTTGCCTTTTTCCATTTGACTTTTGCCTTTTTCCTTTTGGATTTTTCATTTTGCCTTTTTCCCTTTGCCTTTTGCCTTTTTCCTTTTGCTTTTTTTTCTTTTGCCTTTTGCCTTTTGCCTTTTTCCTTTTGCCTTTTGTCTGTTGCCTTTTGTCTTTTGCCTTTTCCTTTTGCCTCTTACCCTTTGCCTTTTGCCTTTTGCCTTTTTCCTTTTGCTTTTTTTTCTTTTGCCTTTTGCCTTTTGCCTTTTTCCTTTTGCCTTTTGTCTGTTGCCTTTTGTCTTTTGCCTTTTCCTTTTGCCTCTTACCCTTTGCCTTTTGCCTTTTGCCTTATTCCTTTTCCCCTCTGCCTTTTCCTTTTTCTTTTTGCCTTTTGCCCTTTTCCGTTTTGCTATTACCTTTTGCCTTTTGCCTTCTGCCTTTTCCTTTTTCCTTTTGCCTTTTGCCTTTTGCCATTTGCCTTCTACTATTTGCCTTTTTATTTTCACTTTTTGCCTTTTTCCCTTTTCCTTTTGCCTTTTTCCTTTCGCCGTTTGTCTTTTTCCGTTTTCCTTTTCCCTTTTGCCTTTTCTTTTTGCCTTTTGCCTTTGGCCTTTTTTATTTTATCTTTTCCCTTTTGCTTTTATACCTTTTGCCTTTTGCCTTTTTCTTTTTGCCCTTTTCCCTTTGCTGTTTTCCATCTGCCTTTTTTTTGTGCTGGTTTCCTTTTGCCTTTTGCCTCTTGCCTTTTTCCTTTTGCCTTTTTCCTTTTGCCTTTTGCCTTCTTCCGTCTGCCTTTTTCCTTTTGCCTTTTTCCTTTTGCCTTTTGCCTTTTTCCTTTTGTTTTTTCCCTTCTTCCTTTTGCCTTTTTCCTTTTGCCCTTTTCCCTTTGCCTTTTGCCTTTTGCTTTTGCCTTTTTCGACATGCCTTTTGACTTTTACCTTTTGTATTTTGCTTTTAATCTTTTGCCTTTTGCCTTTTGCATATTTCCTTTTGCCTTTTTCCTTTCATCTTTTGCCTTTTTCCTATTCCTATTCCTTTTTCTCTTTTCCTTTTGCCCTTTGCCTTTTGCTTTATGCCTTTTCCTTTTGCCTTTTGCCTTTTACCCTTTTTCCTTTTCCTTTTGCCTTTTCCCTTTTTCCTTTTGCCTTTTGCCTTTTACCCTTTTTCCTTTTCCTTTTGCCTTTTCCCTTTTGCCTTTTGCCTTTTGCCTTTTACCTTTTGCCCTTTGGAATTGCCTTTTGGCTTTTTCTTTTTGCTTTTTGGCTTTTGGCTTTTGCCTTTTGCCTTTTTCATTTTGCCTTTGCCTTTCCTGTTGCCTTTTGCCGTTTGACACTAGCCTTTTTCCTTTTGCCTTTTCCTTTTGCCTTTTGCATTTGGCCTTTTGCGTTTTGCCTTTTACCTTTAACCTTTTTCCTTTTGCTTTTTTCCTTTTGCATTTTTCCTTTTTCCCTTTGCCCTTTTTCTTTTTCCCTTTTCTTTTTTCTGTTTTCCTTTTGCCTTTTGCCTTCTGCCTTTTGCCTTTTGCCGTTTGCCTTTTGCCTTTTTCCTTTCACCTTTTGCCTCTGTATTTACCTTTTGACTTTTGCCTTTTTCCTTTTCCTATTCTCCTTTTGCCTTTTTCCTTTTGCTGTTTTCCTTTTGCCTCTTGCGTTTTGCATTTCTATTTTTTGCCTTTTTCCCTTGCCTTTAGCCTTTTATCTTTATCCGTTTTCCTTTTGCCTCTTGCCTTTTGCCTTTCGGTTTTTCCATTTACCCTTTTCCTTTTACCTTTTGCCATTTTCCTTTTGCCTTTTGCCTTTTGCCTTTTGCCTTTTTCCTTTTGCCTTTTTCATTTTGCCTTTTTCCTTTTGCCTTTTTTGTTTTGCATTTTGCCTTTTACTTTTTGCTTGTACCTTTTGCCTTTTGCCTTTTGCCTTCTACCTTTTACCTTTTTCTTTTTACCTTTTTCTTCTTGCCTTTTGCCTTTTGCCCTTTGCCTTCTTCCCTTTGTGTTTTTCCTTTTGCTGCTATCCTTTTGCCTTTTGCCTTTTGCCTTTTGCTTTTTTCCTCTTGAGTTTTTCCTTTTTGTTTTTTCCTTTTGCCTTTTGCCTTTTCCTTATGCCTTTTGCTTCTCGCCTTTTGTCGTTTACCTTTTGCTATTTGGTTTTTTCCTTTCACCTTTTTCGCTTTTCCTTTTACCTTTTGCCTTTTGCTTTGTACCTTTTGCCTTTTGCCTTTTGCCTTTTATCTTTTGCCTATTTCTTTCTGCCTTCTTCCTTTTCCATTTTTTCCTTTTCGCAATTACCCTTTGCCTTTTGCCTCTTGCCTTTTCCCTTTAGCCTTTTGCCTTTTGCCTTTTGCCTTTTTTTCTTGCCCTTTTCCTTTTGCCTTTTTCCTTTTGCCTGTTTCCTTTTTCCTCTTGCCTTTTTCTTTTGCCTTTTTCCTTTGCCTTTTGCCTCTTTCCTTTTTCCCTCTTTCTTTGTTCATTTGCTGATTCCCTTTTGCCTTTTTCCTTTGGCCTTTTACTCTTTTGCCTTTTGATTTTTACCTTTGCCGTTTACCTTTTGCCTTTTTCTTTCTACCTTTTGCGTTTGCCTTTTGCCTTTTTCCTTTTGCCTTTTTCCTTTTTCCATTTTCCTTTGGTCTTTTGCCTTTTGCCTTTTTCCTTTTGCCTTTTGCCATTTACGTTTTGCCTTTTTCCTTTTGCCTTTTTTCTTATGCCTTTTGCCTTTTCCCTCTTGCCTTTTGCCCTTTTCCTTTTTCCTTTTGTCTTTTGTCCTTCTGCCTTTTGCATTTTGCATTTTTTACTTCTGCCTTTTTCCTTTTGCCATTTTCATGTTGCATTTTGATATCTGCCTTTTTCCTTTTGCCTTTGGCCTTTTACCTTTCACCTGTTGCCGTTTGCCTTTTGCCTTTTGCCTTTTGGCTTCATCCATTTGCCTTTTTCGTATTGCCTTTTGTGTCTTGCCTTTTTCCTTTTGCCTTTTGCCTTTTTCCTTATGCCTTTTTCATTTTGCCTCTTTCCTTTTGCCCTTTTCCTTTTGCCTTGGTCCTTTTGCATTTTTCCTTTTGCTATTTTCCTTTTTCCTTTTTCCGTTTGCCTTGTGCCTTTTGCCTTTTACCTTTTGTCTTTCGCTCTTTGCCTTTTTCCTTTTTCCTTTTGCCTTTTGCATTTTTCCGTTCGCCTTTAGCCTTTAGTATTTTGCCTTTTGCCTTCTGCATTTTGCCTTCTGCCTTCTGCGTTTGGCCTTTTTGCTATTTTCCTGCTGCCTTTTGCATTTTTTCTTTTGCCTTTTAGGTTTTGCCTTTTACATTTTTGTGTTTTCGCTTTTTTCTTTTGCCTTTTGCATTTTTCCTATTGCCTTTTGTCTTTTGCCCTTTTCCTTTTTCATTTTGCCTCTTGCCTTGTTCCTTTTCCTTTTGCCTTTCTCTTTTTTCCTTTTGCCTTTTACCTTTTACCTTTTGCGTTTTGCGTTTTATCTTTTGCCTTTTGCCTTTTGCATTTTTCCTTTTTCCTTTTTCCTTTTTCCTTTTGCTGTTTTCCTTTTGCCTTTTTCCCTTTTCCTTTTGCTTTTTGCCTTTTTCCTTTTGACTTTCTCCCTTTGCCCTTTTCCTTTTTCCTTTTTCCCCTTGCGTTTTGCCTTTTGCCTTTTGCCTTTTGCCTTTTAGTTTTGCCTTTGACCTTTTGCATTTTTCCTTTTGCCTTTTGCCTTTTGCTTTTTCCATTTTCCTTTTGCCTTTTGCCTTTTGCCTTTCATATTTTGCCTTTTACCCTTTGTCTGTTGCTTTTAACCTTTTGCCTTTTGCCCTTTGCCTTTTGCCTTTGACGTTTTTCCTTTTTCCTTTTGCCTTTTGCCTTTTTCCTTTTGCCTCTTGCCTTTTTCCTTTTTTCTTTTGCCTTTTGCCTTTAGCCTTTTTTCTTTTTTCTGTTGCCCTTTGCATTTTGCCTTTTTCTGTTTGCCATTTTCTTTTGCCTTTTGCCTTTTGCCTTTTGCCTTTTGCCTTTTTCCTTTCTCCCTTTGCCTTTTCCTTTTGACTTTTGCCTTTTGTCATTTGCCTTTTACCATTTTTCTTTTATTATTTGCCTTTTGCCTTTTGCCTTTTCCTTTTGCCTTTTGCCCTTTGCCTTTTGCGTTTTGCCTTTTGCCTTTTGCGTTTTGCCTTTTGCGTTTTACCTTTTGCCTTATGCCGTGTTCCTTTTGCCTTTTTCCTTTTGCCTTTTTCCTCATGCCATTTTCCTTTTGTCTTTTGCTTTTCCCTTTTGACTTTTTCATTTTGCCTTTTTCCTGTTGCCTTTTGCCCTTTTCCTTTTACCCTTTGCTTATGTTTTTTACCTTTTACCTTTTTCCTTTTTCTCTTTGCCTTTTTCCCTTTGTTGTTTTCTGTCTGCCTTTTTCCCTTTGCTGTTTTCATTTTGCCTTTTGGCTTTTGCCTTTTTCCTTTTGTGTTGTTCCTTTTGCCTTTTGCCTTTTTCCTTTTGCAATTTTCCTTTTTCCCTTTTCCTTTCGCCATTTGCCTTTTGCCTTTTCCTTTTGCCTTTTGCCGTTTTCCTTTTGCCTTTTGCCTTTTGCCTTTTGCCTTTTCCCTTTTGCCTTTTTCCTTTTGCCTTTTTACTTTTGCCTTCTGCATTTTGCCTTTTCCTTTTGCCTTTTTCCTTTTGCCTTTTACCTTTTGCCTTTTGCTTTTTCCCTTTTGCCTTTTGCCTTTTGCCTTTTTCCTTTTGCCTTTTTCCTTTTTCTGTTATTTTTTTGCCTCTTTTCCTTTTGCCTTTTTCCTTTTACCTTTTGCCTCTCGCCTTTTACCTTTTTCCTTTTGCCTTTTCCTCTTTGGCTTTAGCCCTTTGCCTTTTTTCATTTGCCTTTTGGCTTTGGCCTTTTTCCTTTTGCCCTTTGCCTTTTGCCTCTTGCCTTTTTCAGTTTGCCTTTTTCCTTTTGCCTTCTTCCTTTTGCCCCTTTCCTTTTTCCATTTTCCTTTTCCCTTTTGCCTTTTGCCTTTTGCCTTTTGCCTTTTTCGTTGTGCCTTTTTCCTTTTGCGGTTATTGTTCTGCCTTTTTTCCTTTTGCCTCTTGCCTTTTACCCTTCCTCTGGCCTTTTACCTTTTACCTTTTGCCTTTTCCCCTTTGGCTTTATCCCTTTGCCTTTTTGCATTTGCCTTTTGGCTTTAGCCTTTTGCCTTTTGCCCTTTGCCTTTTGCCTCTTGCCTTTTGCCTTTTTCCTTTTGCCTTTTTCCTTGTGCCTTTTTCCTTTTGCCTTTTTCCTTGTGCCTTTTTCCTTTTGCCCCTTTCCTTTTGCCATTTTCCTTTTGCCTTTTGCCGTTTGCTTTTGATTTTTGCATGTTGCCCTTTTCCTTTTACCTTTCACCTTTTTCCTTTTGTCTTTGGCCTTATTCCTTTTGCCTTTTGCCTTTTGCCTTTTGCCCTTTGCCTTCTGCCTTTTGCCCTTTGTGTTTTGCCTTTTTCCTTTTGCCTTTTGCCTTTTTCCTTCTGCATTTTGCCTTCTGCCTTTTGCTTTCGGCCCTTTGCTATTCTCCATGTGCCTTTTGCCTTTTTGCTTTTTCCTTTTGCCTTTTGCCTTTTGCGTTTTGCATTTTGCCCTTTTGCATTTTGCCTTTTGCCTTTTTTCTTTTGCCCTTTGCCTCTTGCATTTTTCCTCTTGCCTTTTTGAATTCGACTTTGCATTTTGCCTTTTACTTTTGCCTTTTGCCTTTTTCCTTCTGCCTTTTGCCTTTTTCCTTTTGCCTTTTGCCTTTTGCCTGTTGCCTTTTATCTTTTGCCTTTTTATTCTTACCTTTTGCCTTTTTCCTATTGCCTTTTGCCTTTTTCCGTTTGCGTTTTTCCTTTTGCCGTTTCCCTTTTTCCCTTTGCGTTTTGCCATTTTCCTTTTGCATTTTTTTCCCTGCCGTTTTTCCTTTTTGTTTTTCCTTTCTCCTTTTTCCTTTTTCCTTTTGCCTTTTGCCTTTTTCCTTTTTCCTTTTACCTTTTTCCTTTTGATTTCTACCTTTTGCCTTTTGCTTTTTACATTTTGCCTTTTGCCCTTTTCCTTTTGCCTTTTTTCCTTATACCTTTTTCCTTTTGCCTTTTTGCTTTTGCCATTTTCCTTTTGCCTAATGCCTTTTCCTTTTGCCTTTTGCCTTTTGCATTTTGCCTTTTGCCTTTTTCCTTTTGCCTTTAACCTTTTGGGTTTTGCCTTTTTCTTTTTGCCTTTTTCATTTTGCTGTTTTCCTTTTGCCTTTTTAATTTTGCCACTTTCCTTTTGCCTTTTACCTTTTGTCTTTTACCTTTCGCGTTTTGCCTTTTTCCTTTTGCCTTTTTCCTTTTGCCATTTGCCATTTGGTTTTTCCTTTTGCCTTTTACCTTTTCCCTTTTTCCTTTTTCCTTTTGCTTTTTTCCTTTTGCCTTTTTCATTTTGCCTTTTTCCTTTTACCTTCTTCCTTTTTCCTTTTGCCCTTTGCCTTGTGCCCTTTTCCCTTTTCCTTTTGCCTGTTTCATTTTGCCTTTTGCCTTTGCATTTTTCCTTTTGCCTTTTGCCTTTTGCCTTCTGTGGATACGTAGTGGCACGGTCTGACTACCATGCACAATGCAAATTCATAGTAGGCATATTTCAGTGACCATGTCGAAAGAAGTTCACTGTGTGTCGTCAACATTTCCAATTCATAATACAAGTCACAAATGGTCAGAGGGGGAATAAATGGTTTCGGAATACCAGTTGTCAAATAGCAAGTACAAAGACCTTCAATTAGTAGTGGCACAGTGTCGCTACCATGCAAAATGACCAACCAAAGTAGGCATATGTCACTGAGCATGACCAAATAATTTCACTATGTGTGGTCAACATTGACAAATCATAATACGTGTCACAAATGGTGAGAAGGGGAAAACAATAGTTTTGGAATACAAGCCATCGACTAGCCAGTACATTGACCTTGAATAAGTAATGACACGGTGTGGCTACCATGCAAAATGACAAACCAATGTAGGCATATGTCATTCACCATGACCAAGTAACCTTACAGTGTGTGGTCAGCGTTGACAGCTCTTAATACGAGTCACAAATGGTCAGAGGGGGAAACAATGGTTTTGGAATACAATTCATCGACTAGCCAGTACAAATACCTTCAATAAGTAGTGGCACGGTGTGCCTACCAAGCACAATGACCAACCAAAGTAGGCATATGTCACTGACCATGAACAAAGAATTTCACTTTGTGTGGTCAACGTTGCCAAATCATAATACGAGTCACAAATAGTCCGAGGGGTAAACAATGGTTGGAAATACTGGTTAATCGATTAGCAAGTACAAAGACCTTCAATTAGTAGTAACACGGTGTGGCTACCATGCACAATGACCGACCAAATTTGGCATATGTCATTGACCATACCAAAAGTTTTCACCATGTGTGGTCAACGTTGACTACTCATAATACGAGACACAAATGGTCAGTTGGGAAAAAACTGGGTTGGGAATACTGGTTATCCACTAGCAAGTACATAGACCTTCAATAAGAAGTAGCACAGTGTTGCTACCATGCACTTTGACTAACCAAAGTAGGCATATGGCACTGAACATGACCAAAGAATTCAACTATATGTTGTCAAAGTTGACAACTCATAATACGAATCACGAATGGTCAGAAGGGCAAACAATAGTTTGGGAATACCAGTTATTAACTAGCAATTTCAAATAACGTCAATTAGTAGTGGCACTGTGTGGCTACCATGCACAATGACCAACCAAAGAAGGTATGTTTCCGTGACCATGACCAAAGAATATCATTATGTGTGGTCAACGTTGACAACTCATAATACGAGTCACAAACGGACATAGGGGAAAATAATGGTTTGGAAATAATATGTTTTGTCTAGCAAGTAAAAATACCTTCAATACGTTGTGGCACGGCGTGGCTAATATACAAAATGACCATCCAACATAGCCATATGTCACTAGCCATGACCAAAGAATATCACTATGTGTGGTCAACGTTGACAACTCATTGTACGAGTCACAAATGGTCAAAGGGGGGAACAATCGTTTGGAGCTACTTGTTATAGAATAGTATGTACAACGAGCTTTAATAAGTAGTAGCACGGCCTGGCTACCACGCACCATGATTAACCAAAGTAGGCATATGTCACTGACCATGACCAAAGAAACTCACTATGTGTGGTCAAAGTTGATAACTCATAAGACGGGTCACAAATGGTCAAAGGGTGGAACAATGGGTTAGTAACATGAGTTTCCGACGAGCAAGTACTAAAACCTTCAATAAGCAGTGGCACGGTGTGGCTATCATGTTCAATGACCAACCAAGGTAGGCATATGTCACTGACCATGACCAAATAATTTCACTATGTGTGGTTCACTTTGACAACTCATTGTACAAGTCAAAAATGGTCAGATGGGGAAACAATGGGTTGGAAGTACTAGTTATCGACTAGCAAGTAGGAAGACTGTGAATACGTAGTGGCACGGTGTGACTACTATGCACAATGACAATTCATAGTAGGCATATTTAAGTGACCATGACCAAGAAATTCACTATGTGTCATCAACGTTGCCAATTCATAATACGAGTCACAAATGGTCAGAGGGGGAATCAATGGTTCAGAAATACTAGTAATCAACTAGCAAGTACAAAGACCTTCAATTAGTAGTAGCACATTGTGGATACCATGCAAAATGACCAACCAAAGTAGGCATATGTCACTGACCATGACCAAAGAATTTCACTATGCGTGGTCAACATTGATAAATCATAATACGTGTCAAAAATGGTGAGAAGGGGGAAACAATGGTTTTGAAATATAAGTCATCGACTAGCCAGTACATGGACCTTCAATAAGTAGTGGGACAGTGTGGCTACCATGCACAATGACTAACCAATGTAGGCATATGCCATTGACCATGACCAAATAATTTTACAATGTGTGGTCAGCATTGACAACTCTTAAAACGAGTCACAAATGGTCAGAGGGGTACACAATGGTTTTGGACTACAAGTCATCGACAAGCCAGTACAAAGACCTTCAATAACTAATGGCACGGTGTGGCTACCATACCATGGACAATGACCAACCAAAGCAGGCATATGTCACTGATCATGACCAAAGAATTTCACTATGTGTGGTCAACGTTGCCAAATAATAAAACAAGTCACAAATAGTCAGAGGGGTAAACTATGGTTGGAAATACTGGTTATAACCTAGCAAGTACATAGGCCTTCAATAAGTAGTAACACGGTGTGGCTACCATGCACAATGACCGACCGAATTTGGCCTATTTTATTGACCATAACCAAAGACTTTCACTATGTGTGGTCAACGTTGACGACTCATAATACGAGACACAAATGGTCCATTGCAAAAGCACTGGGTTGGGAATACTGGCTATCCACTAGCAAGGACAAAGACATACAATAAGAAGTAGCGCGGTGTGGCTACCACGCACAATGACTAACCAAAGTAGGCATATGGCACTGAACATGACCAAAGAATTCAACTATATGTTGTCAACGTTGACAACTCATAATACGGATCACAAATGGTTAGAAGGGAAAACAATGGTTTGAGAGTACCATTTATTAACCAGAAATTTCAAATAACTTCAATAAGAAGTGGCACAGTGTGGCTGCCATGCACAATGACCAACCACAGTAGGCATATGTCTGTGATCACTACCAAATTATATCATTATGTGTGGTCAACATTGACAACTCATAATACGAGTCACAAACGGTCCGAGGGAATATTAATGGTTTGGAAATAATATTTTTTGTCTACCAAGTACAAATACCTTCAAGAAGTAGTGGCACAGTGTGGCTACCATGCAAAATAACCATCCAAAGTAGGCATATGTCACTAGCCATGACCAAAGAATATCACTATGTGTGGTCAACGTTAACAACTCATAAGACGAGTCACAAATGGTCCAAGGGTGGAAGAATGGTTTAGGAACATTAGTTTCCGACGAGCAAGTACTAAGACATTCAATAAGCAGTGGCACAGTGTGGCTATCATGCACAATGACCAACCAGAGTAAGCATATGTCACTGACCATGACCAAAGGATTTCACTGTGAGTTCAACTTTGACAACTCATAGGACAAGTCAACAATGGTCAGATGGGGGCAACAATGGTTTGGAAGTACTAGTTATCGACTAGCAAGTACCAATGTGAATATGTAGTGGCACGGTGTGACTACCATGCACGATGAAAATCCATAGCAGGCATATGTCAGTGACCATGACCAAAGAAATTCACTATGTGTAGTTAACGTTGCAAATTCATAATACGAGTCACAAATGTTCAGAGGGAGAATCGATGGTTCGTGAATACTAGTTATCAACTAGCAAGTACAAAGACCTTCAATAAGTAGTGGCACAGTGTGGCTACCATGCAAAATGACCAACCAAAGTAGGCATATGTCACTGACCATGACCAAAGAAATTCACTATGTGTGGTCAACCTTGACAAACCAAAATACGTGTCACAAATGGTGAGAAGGGGGAAACAATGGTTTTGAAATACAAGTCATGGACTAGCCAGTACTTGGACCTTGAATAAGTAGTGCCACGGTGTGGCTACCATGCACAATGACCAACCAATGTAGGCATATGTCATTGACCATGACCAAATAACATTACAATGTGTGGTCAGCGTTGACATGAGTCACAAATGGTCAGAGGGGGAAACAATGGTTTTGGAATACAAGCCATTGACTAGCCAGTACAAAGACCTTCAATAAGTAGTGGCACGGTGTGGCTACAATGCACAACAACCGCCCAAAGCAGGCATATGTCACTGACCATGACCAAAGAATTTCACGTTGTGTGGTCAACGTTGCCAAATCATAATACAAGACATAAGTAGTCAGAGGGGAAAACAATGGTTATAGAAATCTGGCAATTAACTAGAAAGTACAAAGGAGTTCAATACGTAGTAGCACGGTGTGGCTACCTTGCACAATGACAAACCAAAGTTGGAATATGTCACTGACCATAACAAAAGCATTTCACTATGTGTGGTCTACATTGACGACTCATAATACGAGACACAAATGGTCAGATAATGCAACAATGGGTTGGGAATATTGGTTATTGAATAGCATGTACAAAGACCTGCAATAAGAAGTAGCATGGTGTAGCTACCATGCACAATGACTAACCAAAGTAGGCAAATGAAAATGACCATGACCAAAGAATTCAACTATATGTTGCCAACATTGACAACTCATAATACGAGACACAAATGGTCAGAAGGGGAAACAATGGTTTGGGAATACGAGTTATTATATAGCAAGTAGAAAGAACTTCAATTAGTAGTGGCACAATGTGGCTACCATGCACAAAGACCAACCATAGTGGGCATATGTCAGTGACCATGACCAAAGAATATCACTATGTGTGGTCAACGTTAACAACTCATAATACGAGTCACAAACGGTCAGAGGGGAAATAATGGTTTGGAAATAACATTTTTGTTCTAGCAAGTACAAATGCTTTAAATAAGTAATGGCACGGCATGGCTCCCATGCACAATGACCACCCAAAGTAGGCATATGTCACTAGCCATGACCAAAGTATTTCACTATGTGTGGTACATGTTGACAACTCATATTATGAGTCACAAATGGTCAAAGGGGGGAACAATGGTTTGGAAATACTCTTTATAACCTAGCAAGTACAAAGAGCTTTCATAATTAGTGGCACGGTGTGGCTACCTTGCACTATGACCAACCAAAGTAGGGATATGTCACTGACCATGACCAAAGAAACTGACTATGTGTGGTGAACGTTGACAAATCATACTACGTGTCACAAATGGTCAGAAGGGGGAAACAGTGGTTTTGGAATACAAGTCATGGACTAGCCCGTACAAAGAACTTCAATAAGTAGTGGCACAGTGTGGCTACCACGCACAAGGACCAACCAATGTAGGCGTATGTCACTGACCATGACACAATAATCTCACAATGTCTGGTGAATGTTGAAACTCTTAATATGAGTCCCAAATGGTCCAAGGGGGAAACAATGTTTTTGAAATGCATTTAATGGACTAGCTAGTACAAAGACCTTTAATAAGTAGTGGTACGGTGTGGCAACCATGCACAATGACCAACCAATATAGGCATGTGTCATTGAATACGACCATATTACTTCACTATTTGTGGTCAACGTTGACAACACATAATACGATTCATAAATGGTTAGATGGAAAAACAATGGTTTTGGAATAAAAGTCATCGACTAGCGAGTACAAAGACATTCAATAAGTATTGGCACGGTGTGGCTACTATGCACAATTAACAAGAAAAACAGGCATATGTCACTGACCATGACCAAAAAATATCACTTTGTGTGGTCAATGTTGCCAAATCATAATACAAGTCACAGTCAGTCAGAGGGGAAAACAATGGTTACAAAATACTGGTAAGCAACCAGAAAGTACACAAACCTTCAATACGTAGTAGCACGGTGTGGCTACCATGCACAATGACAAATCAAAGTTGGCATATGTCACTGATCATAATGAAAGAATTTTGCTATGTGTGGTCAACGTTGACGACTCATAAGACGAGACACAAATGGTCAGATTTAGAAACACTGGGTTGGGAATACTGGTTATTGACTAGCAAGTAGAAAGACTTCCAACAAGAAGTAGCACGGTGTGGCCACCATGCACAATGACTAGCCAAAGTAGGCAAATGGAACTGACCATGACCAAAGAGTTTAACTATATGTTGTCAACGTTAACTCATAATACGAGTCATAAATGGTCAGAAGGGGAAACAATGATTTGGGAATACCAGTTATTAACTAGCAATTACAAAGAAATTCAATTAGTCAGGGCACCATTTGGCTACCATGCACAATGACCATAGAAAGTAGGCATATGTGGGTGACCGTGACCGAATAATATCACTTTGTGTGAAATGTTGAGAGCTCATAATACGAGTCACAAACGGTCATAGTGGAAATAATGGTTTTGAGGTAATGCTTCTGTTCTAGAAAGTACAACTAACTTAAAAAAGTAGTGGCACGGTGTGACTACCATGCACAATGACCACCCAAAGTAGTCATATCTCACTAGCCATGACCAAAGAATTTCACTATGTGTGGTAAACATTGAAAACTCATAATACGAGTCACATGTGGTCAAAGGGGGGAACAATGGTTTGGAAATACTTTTATTGACCTGCAAGTACAAAGAGCTTTCTTAATTAGTGGCACGGTGTGGCTACCATGCACTATGACCAACCAAAGTAGGCATGTCACTGACCATCACCAAAGAAAGTCACCATGTGTGGTCAACATTGATAACTCATAAGACGAGTCAGAAATGGTTAGAGGGTGGAACAATGATTTAGGAACACTAGTCTCCGACTACCAAGGACTAAGACCTTCAATAATTAATGGCATGGTGTGGTTATCATGAACAATGGCCAACCAAAGTAGGCATATGTCCCTGACCATGAAAAAATAATTTTACTGTGTGTCTTCAACATTGACAACGCATAGAACAAGTCACAAATGATCATAGGGGGAAACAATGGTTTGGAAATACTAGTTATGGGCTAGCAAGTAGAAAGACCCTGAATACGTAGTGGCACGGTGTGAGTACCATAGACAATTACCATCCAAAGTAGGCATATGTCCATGACCATGACCAAATAAATTCACTATGTGTCATCAACATTGCCAACTCATAATACGAGTCACAAGTGGTCAGAGGGGGAAACAATGGTTTAGGAATAAAAGTTATCAACTAGCAAGTACAAAGACCTTCAATTAGTAGTGGCACAGTGTGGCTAACGTGCACAATGACCAACCAAAGTAGAAATATGTTACTGACCATGAACAAAGAATTTCACTATGTGTGGTCAACGTTGACAAATCATAATACGAGTCACAAATGGTCAGAGGGGGAAACAATGGTTTTGGAATACAAGTCATCCACTGGCCAGTACAAAGACCTTCAATAAAGTTGTGGCATGGTGTGGCTACCACGCACAATGACCAACCAATGTAGGCATATGTCACTGACCATGACAAAATAATCTCACAATGTGTGGTCAACATTGAAACTCTTAATACGAGTTACAAATGGTCAGAACGGGAAACAATGGGTGTGAAATACAAGTCATGGATTAGCCAGTACACAGACCTTCAATAAGTAGTGGTACGGTGTGGCTACCACGCAAAATGACCAACCAATGTAGGCATGTGTCACTGAACATGACCAAATAGTTTCACTATGTGTGGTAAATGTTGACAACTCATAATAGGAGTCACAGATGGTCAGAGGGCTAAACAATGGTTTTGGAATACAGGTCATCGACTAGCCCGTACAAAGTCATATGATAAGTATTGGCACGGTGTGGCTACCACGCACAATGACTAGCCAAAGCAGGAATATGTCACTGACCATGACAAAAGAATTTCACTATGTGTCGTCAACGTTGCCAAATCATAATACGAGTCACAAACAGTCAAAGGGGAAAAAAAGGTTGGAAAATACTGGTTATCAACTAGAAAGTACAAAGACTTTCAAAACGTAGTAGCACGGTGTGGCTACCATGCACAATGACAAGCCAAATTTGGCATATGTTACTGATCATAACCAAAGAATTTCACTATGTGTGGTCAACGTAGAACACTCATAATACAATACACAAATGGTCACATGGGGAAACACTGGGTTGGGAATATTGGTCATCGACTAGCAAGTACAACGATCTCAATAAGAAGTGGCATGGTGTGGCTACCATGCACAATGACTAACCAAAGTAGGCAAATGGCACTGACCATGACCAAAGAATCTAACTATATGTTGGCAACGTTGACAACTCATAATATGGGTCACAAATGGTCAGAAGGGGAAACAATGGTTTGGGAATACCAGTTGTTAACTAGAAAGTACAAAGAACTTCAATTAGTAATGGCATGCTGTGGCTACCATGCACAATGACCAACCAAAGTAGGCATATGTCAATACCATGACCAAAGAATATCACTATGTGTGAAATGTTGACAACTCATAATACGAGTCACAAACGGTCAGAGGGGAAATAATGGTTTGTAAAATAATATTTTTGTTGTAGCAAGTAAAACTACCTTAAAAAAGCAGTGGCACGGCGTGGCTACCATGCACAATGACCACCCAAAGTAGGCATATGTCACTAGCCATGACCAAAGAATTTCACTATCTGTGGTAAACGTTGACAACCCATAATACGAGTCACACATGGTCAAAAGGGGGAACAATGGTTTGGAAAGACTATTGATTGACTAGCAAGTACAAAGAGCTTTCAAAAGTAGTGGCACGGTGTGGCTACCATGCACTATGAGCAACCAAAGTAGGCATATGTCACTGACCATGACCAAAGAAACTCACTATGTATGGTCAACATTCATAACTCATCAGACGAGTCCCAAATGGTCAGAGGGCAGAGCAATCATTTAGGAACACTAGTTTCAGACTAGCAAGTACTAAGATCTTCAATGATTAGTTGCACGGTATGGATATCATGTACAATGACCAACCAAAGTAGGCATATGTCACTAGCCATGTCCAAAGAATTGCACTATGTGTGGTAAACATTAACAACTCAGAATACGAGTCACAAATGGTTAAAGGGGCAAACAATGGTTTGGAAATAACATTTATTGACTAGCAAGTAGAAAGAGCATTAAAAAAAAGTGGCACGGCGTGGCTACCATGTACTATGACCAACAAAAGTAGGCATGTCACTGACCATGACCAAAGAAACTCACTATGTGTGGTCAACATTTATAACTCATAAGACGAGTGAAAAATGGTCAGAGGGTGGAACAATGATTTAGGAACACTAGTTTCCGACTACCAACCACTAAGACCTTCAATAATTAGTGGCACGGTGTGGCTAGCATGCACAATGACCAACCAGAGTAGGCATATGTCACTGACCATGACCAAATCATTTCACTATGTATCGTCAACAAGGACAACTCATAGTACAAGTGACTAATGTTCAGAGGGGGAAACAACGGTTTGGAGAAACCAGTTATGGACTAGAAAGGAAAAAGACCATGAATACGTAGTGGCACGGTGTGACTACCATGCACAATGACCATCCAAAGTAGGCATATGTCACTGACCATGACCAAAGAAATTCACTATGTGTCATCAACGTTGCCAACTCATAATACAAGTCAGAAATGGTCAAAGGGGGAAACAATGGTTTGAGAATACAAGCTATCAACTAGCAATTACAAAGAGCTTTCATAAGTAGTGGCACGATGTGGCTACCATGCACTGTGACCAACCAAGGAAGGCATATGTCACTGACCATGACCAAAGAAACTCACTGTGTGGTAAACGTTCATAACTCAAAAGACGAGTCACAAATGGTCAGAGGGTGGAACAATGGTTTTAGGAACACTAGTTTCCGACTAGAAAGTACTAAGACCTTCAATAAGTAGTGGCAGGGTGTGGCTATCATGCACAATGACCAACCAAAGTAGGCATATGTGACTGACCATGACCAATAAATTTCACTATGTGTGATCAACGTTGACAGCTCATAGTACAAGTCACAAATGGCCAGAGGGGGAAACGGTAGTTTGGAAATACTACTTATCGACTAGAAAGTAGAAACACCGTGAATACTTTGTTGCACGGTGTGAGTACCATGCAGAATGACCATGAGAAGTAGGCATATGTCAGTGACCATGACCAAAGAAATTCACTATGGGTCGTCAACGTTGCCAACTCATAATACAAGTCACAAATGGTCAGAGGGGGAAACAATTGTTTGGGAATACTAGTAATCAACTAGCAAGTAGAAAGAACTTCAATTAGTAGTGGCACGGTGTGGCTACCATGGACAACGAACAACCAAAGCAGGCATATGTCACTGACCATGACCAAAGAATTTTACTATTTGTGGTCAACGTTGCCAAATCATAATACGAGTCACAAATAGTAAGAGGGAAAAACAATGGTTAGAAAAAACTTGTTATCAAATAGAAAGTACAAAGACCTTAATACATAGTAGCACGGTATGGCTACCATGCACAATGAAAAACCAAAGTTGGCATATGTCACTGACCATAACCAAAGAATTTCACTATATGTGGTCAACGTTGACGACTCATAATTTGAGACACAAATGGTCAGACATGGAAACACTGGGTTAATAATACTGGTGACTAGCAAGTACAAAGACCTTCAATAAGAAGTATCACGGTGCGACTACCATGCACAATGACGAACAAAAGTAGGCAGATGGCATTGAACATGACCAAAGAATTCAACTATATGTTGTCAACATTGACAACTCATAGTATGAGTAATTAATGGTCAGGAGCGGAAAAAAATGTTTGGGAATACCAGTAATTAACTAGCAAGTACAAATAACTTCAATTAGTAGTGGTCCGGTGTGGCTACCATTCACAATGACCAACCAAAGTACGCATATGTATGCGATCATGACCAAAGAAGATCACTATGTGTGGTCAACGTTGCTTGCTCACAATACAAGTCACAAACGGTCAGAGGGGAAAATAATGGTTTGGAAATAATATTTTTTGTCTAGAAAGTATAAACACCTTCAATGAGTAGTGGCACCGCATTGCTACCATGCACAATGACCATCGAATGTAGGCATATGTCACTAGCCATGACCAAAGAATTTCACTATGTATGGTCAACGTTGAAAACTCATAGTACGAGTCACAAATGGTCAAACGGGGGAACAATGATTTGGAAGTAACAGTTATGGAGTAGAACGTACAAAGAGCTCTAATAAGTAGTGGCATGGTGTGGCTACCATGCACTATGACCAACCAAAGTAGGCATATGTCCTTGACCATGACCAAAGAAACTCACTGTGCATGGTCAACATTGGTACCTCATAAGACGAGTGACAACTGGTCGAAGGGTGGAACAATGGTTAAGGAGTACTAGTTTCTGACTAGCAAGTTTTAAGACCTTCAATAAGTAGTGGTCTATCATGCAAAATGACCAACCATAGTAGGCATATGTCACTGACCATGACCAAATAACTTCACTCTGTGTGGTCAACTTTGAGAACTCATAGTACAAGTCACAAATGGCTAGAGGGGGAGACAATGGTTTGGAAGTACTAGTTATCGAATAGCAAGTAGAAGTACTCTGAATACATATTGGCACGGTGTGCCTACCATGCACAATGACAATCCAAATTAGGAGTATGTCAGTGACCATGACCAAAGAAATTCACTATGTGTCGTCAAAGTTGCCAGCTCATAATACGAGTCACAAATGGTCAGAGGGGGAAACAATGGTTGGGGATACAAGTTATCAACTAGCAAGTACAAAGACCTTCAATCAGTAATGGCACTGTGTGGCCACCATGCAAAATGACCAACCAAAGTAGGCATATGTCACTGACCATGACCAAAGAATTTCACTATGTGTGGTCTACATTGACAAATCATAGTACTTGTCACAAATGGTTTGAAGGGGGAAACAATGGTTTTGGAATTCAGGTCATGGACTTGCCGATACAATGACCCTCAATAAGTAGTGGTACGGTATGGCTACCACGCACAATGACCAACCAATGTAGGCATGTGTCATTGAACATGACCAAAAACCTTTACTATGTGTGGTCAACGTTGACAACTCATGATACGAGTCACAAATGGTCGGAGGGCAAAACAATGGTTTCGGAATAGAAGTCATTGACTAGCCAGTACAAATACATTCAATAAGTACGGACACGGTGTGGCTACCCAGTACAATGACTAACCAAAGCAGGCATATGTCAGTGACCATGACTAAAGAAGCTCACTATGTGTGCTCTACGTTGCCAAATCATAATACCAGTCACAAGAAGTCAGAGGGGCAAAAAATGGTCAGAAAATACTGGTAATCAACTAGAAAGAACAAAGACCTTCAATACGTAGTAACACAGCGTGGCTAACCATACACAATGACAAACCAAAGTTGGGATATGTCACTGACCATAACCAAAGAATTTCACTATGTGTGGTCAACGTTGACGACTCATTATAGGAGACACAGATGCTCAGATGGGGAAAGACTGGGTTGGAAATACTGGTTATCGACTAGCAATTACAAAGACCTTCACTAAGAAGTAACACTCTGTGGCTACCTTGCACAATGACTAACCAACGTAGGCCAAAGACACTGACCATAACAAATGAAGTTAAATATATGTTGTCGACGTTGACAACTCATAGTACAAGTCACAAAGGTTCAGAAGGGGAAACAATGGTTTGGGAATACCAGTTTTTAACTAGCAAGTACAAATAAATTCAATTAGAAATGGCACGCTTTGGCTACCATGCACAATGACCAACCAAAGAAGGCATATGTCAATGATAATGACCAAAGAATATCACTTTGTGTGGTCAACGTTGACAACTCCTAATACGAGTCAGAAACGGTCACAGGGGAATTAATGGTTTGGAAATAATATTTTTGTTTTAGCAAGTACAACTACCTTAAATAAGTACTGGCACGGTGTGGCTACAATGCACTATGACCAACCAAAGTAGGCATATGTCAGTGACCATGACCAAAGAAAATCACTATGTGTGGTCAACGTTGACAACTCATAACACGAGTCACAAACGGACAGAGGGGATATGATGGTTTGGAAATCATATTTTTTGTCTAGCGAGTATAAGTACCTCAATTGAGTATTGGCACAGCGAGGCTACCATACACAATGACTACCCAGAGTAGACATATGTCACTAGCCATGACCATAGAAATTCACTATGTGTGGTCAACGTAAACAACTCATGATAAGATTCACACATGGTCAAAGGGGGAAGAATGGTTTGGAAATACTAATTATCCACTAGCAAGTACAAAGAGCTTCAATAATTAGTGGCACGGTGTGGTTACCATGCAATATGGCCAACCAAAATAGGCATATGCCATTGACCATCACCAAAGTAACTCACTATGTGTGGTCAACGTTGATCATTCATAAGACAAGCCACGAATGGTCAGAGGGTGGAACAATGATTTAGGAACACTTGTTCCCAAGTAGCAAGTACTAAGACCTTCAATAAGAAGTGGCAAGGTATGGCTATCATGCACAATGACCAACCAAAGTAGGCATATGTAACTGATTATGATCAAATAATTTCTGTATGTGTGATCGACGTTGACGACTCACAGTACAGGTCAACAAAGGTCAGAGGGGGAAAGACTGGTTTTCGAATACTAGTTGTCCACAAGACAGTAGAAAGACTCTGAATGCGTAGTGGCTCGGTGTGACTACCATGCACGATGACCATCCAAAGTAGGCATATGTCAGTGATCATGACCAAAGAAATTCATTTTATGTCGTCAACGTTGCCAACTCATAGTACGAGTGACATATGGTCAAAGGAGGAAACAATGGTTTGGGAATACTAGTTATCAACTAGCAAGTATAAAGACCTTCAATTAGGAGTGGCACAGTGTGACTACCACGCACAATGACCAACAAAGTAGGAATATGTCATTGACCATGACCAAAGAATTTCACCATGTGTGGCAAACATTGATAGATCAAAATACGTGTGACAAATGGTTAGAAGGGGGAAACAATGGTTTTGGCATACAAGTCATTGAATAACCTTTACAAAGACCTTCAACAAGTAGTGGCACGGTGTGGCTACCACGCACAATAACCAAGCAATGTAGGCATATGTCACTGACCATGACCAAATAATTTCGCAATGTGTGGTCAACGTTGAAAACTCATAATACGGGTCACAAATGGTCAGAGGGGTAAAAAATGGTTTTGGAATACAATTCATCAACTAGCCAGTACAAACACCTTCAATAAGTAGTGGCATGGTGTGGCTACCATGCACAATGACCAACCAAAGCAGGCATATGCCACTGAACATGACCAAAGAATTTCACTATGTGTGGTCAACGTTGTCAAATCATAACAAGACTCACAAATAGTCAGAGGGCCAAAAAAATGTTGCAAAATATTGGTTATAAACTAGCAAGTACAAAGACCTTCCACGAGTAGTAGCACAGTGTGGCTACCATGCACAATGACCAACCAAATTTGGCATATGTCACTGACCATAACCAAGGAATTTCACTATGTGTGGTCAACGTTGACGACTCATAAAAAGCGGCACAAATGGTCAGATCGGGAAATACTGGGTTGGGAATACTAGTTATGGACTATCAAGTACAAAGACCTACAATAAGAAGTAGCACGGTGTGGCTACCATGCAAAATGACTAACCAAAGTAGGCATATGGCACTGACCATGACCAAAGAATTGAACTATATGTTCTCAACGTTGACAGCTCATAAATACGAGTCACAAATGGTTAGAATGGGAGACAAGGGTTTGGGAATACCATAAATTAACTAGAAAATACAAAGAACTTCAATTAGTAGTGGCACAGTGTGGCTACCATGCACAACAAAAGTATGCATGTGACAATGACCAAAGAATATCACTATGTGTGGTCAACCTTGACAACTCACAATACAAGTCACAATTGGTCAGAGGGAGAAACAATGGTTTGGAAATAGTATACTTTGTCTAGCAAGAACAAATACCTTAAATAAATAGTGGCACGCTGTGGCTATCATGCACAATGACCACCCAAAGTAGGCATATGCATATGTCACTAGCCATGACCAAAGAATTTCACTATGTGTGCTCAACGTTGACAGCTCATAATACGAGTCAAAAATGGTCAGAGGGTGGAACAATGGTTTAGGAACACTAGTTTCTGACTAGCAGGTACTAATACCTTCAATATGCAGTGGCAAGGTGTGGCTATCATGCACAATGACGAACCAAAGTAGGCATATGTCACTGATCATGACTAAACAATTTCATCGTGTGTGGTCAATGCTGAGAACTCATAGTGCAAGTCACAAATAGTCTGAGGGGGAAACAATGCTTTGGACATACTAGTTATCAACTAGCAAGTAGAAAGATCCTGAACACGTAGTGGCATGGTGTGACTACCATGCACGATGACCATCCAAAGTAGGCATATGCCAGTGACAATGAACAAAGAAATTCACTATGTGCCATCGGCCTTGCCAACTCATAATACGAGGCACAAATGGTCAGAAGGGGAAACAATGATTTGGGAATACAAGTTATCAACTAGCAAGTACAAAGACCGTCAATTAGTTGTGGCACAGTGTGGCTACCATGCACAATGACCAACCAAAGTAGGCATATGTCACTGAACATGACCAAAGAATTTCACTATATGTGGTCAATGTTGACAAATCATAATACATGTCAAAAATGGTTAGAAGGGGTAAACAATGGGTTGGGAATACAAGTCAGCGACTAGCCATTACAAAGACCTTCACTAAGAAGTGGCACAGTGTGGCTACCACGTACAATGACCAACTTATGTAGGCATATGTCACTCACAAGGACCACATAAATTCACAATGTGTGGTCAATGTTGACAACTCTTAATATGAGTCACCAATGGTCAGAGGGGGAAACAATAGATTTGGAATACACGTAATCGACTAGCGAGTACAAAGACCTTCAATAAGTAGTGGCACAGTGTGTCTACCACGCACAATGACCAACCAATGTAGGCATATGTCACTGACCATGGCCAAATAACTTCACAATGTAAGGTCATCGTTGACAACTCTTAATACGAGTCACAAATGGTCAGAGGGGGAAAAAATGGTTTTGGAATACAAGTCATTGACTAGTCAATACAACTGCCTTGAATACGTAGTGGCACGGTGTGGCTACCATGCACAATGACCAACCAAAGCAGGCATATGTCACTGATCATGACCAAAGAATTTCACTTTGTGCGGTCAACGTTGCCAAATCATAATAGGAGTCACAAATAGTCAGAGGGACCAACAATGGTTAGAAAACACTTGTAAGAAACAAGAAAGTACCAGAATTTCAATATGTAGTAGCACGGTGTGGCTACCATGCACAATGAAAAACCAAAGTTGGCATATGTCACTGACCATAACCAATGAATTTCACTATGTGTGGTCAACGTTGACGACTCATAATACGAGACGCAAATGGTCAGATGGGGAAACAATGGTTTGGGAATACAAGTTATCAACTAGCAAGTACAAATACCTTCAATCAGTAGTGGTACTGTGTGGCTACCATGCAAAATGACCAACCAAAGTAGGCATATGTCACTGACCATGACCAAAGAATTTCACTATGTGTAGTCTACATTGACGATTCATAGTACTTGTCAGAAATGGTCAGAGGGGGGAAACAATTGTTTTGGAATACAAGTCATGGACTAGCCAATACAATGACCTTGAATAAGTAGAGGTACGGTATGGCTACCACGCACAATGACCAACCAATGTAGGCATGCGTCACTGAACAATACCAAAAAACTTTACTATGTCTGGTCAACGTTGACAACTCATGATACAAGTCACAAATGGTCGGAGGGCAAAACAATGGTTTTGGAATAGAAGTCATTGACTAGCCAGTACAAAGACATTCAATACAATGACCAACCAAAGCAGGCATATGTCACTGACCATGACTAAAGAAGCTCACTATGTGTGGTCAACGTTGCCAAATCATAATACCAGTCACAAAAAGTCAGAGGGGCAAAAAATGGTTAGAAAGTACTGGTAATCAAATAGAAAGAACAAGGACCTTCCATACGTAGTAGCACGGCTTGGCTAACCATGCACAATGACAAACCAAAGTTGGCATATGTCACTGACCATAACCAAAGTATTTCACTATGTGTGGTCAACATTGACGACTCATAATACGAGACACAAATGCTCAGATGGGGAAACACTGGGTTGGAAATACTGGTTATCGACTAGCAAGTACAAAGAACTTCAATAAGAAGTAACACTATGTGGCTACCATGCACAATGACTAACCAACAAAGGTAAATGACACTGACCATGACAGAAGAAGTTAAATATATGTTGTCAACGTTGACAACTCACAGTACTAGTCACAAAGGGTTGGAACGGGAAACAATGGCTTGGGAATACCAGTTATTAAGTTGCAAGTACAAAAAAATTCAATTAGTAATGGCCCGCTTTGGCTACCATGCACAATGAACAACCAAAGAAGGCATATGTCAATGACCATGACCAAAGAATATAAATATGTGTGGTCAAGGTTGACAACTCCAAATAGGAGTCAGAAACGGTCAGAGGGAAAATAATGGTTTGGAAATATTGTTTTTGTTTTAGCAAGTACAACTACCTGAAATAAGTACTGGCACGGTGTGGCCACAATGCACTATGACCAACCAAAGTAGGTATATGTCAGTGACCATGACCGAAGAAAATCACTATGTGTCGTCAATGTTGACAACTCATAACACGAGTCACAAACGGTCAGAGGGGAAATGATGGTTTGGAAATCATACCTTTTCTCTAGCAAGTATAAATACCTAAAATGAGTAGTGGCACGGCAAGGCTACCATACACAATGACTACCCAGAGTAGACATATGTCACTAGCCATGACCATAGAATTTCACTGTGTGGTCAACGTAAACAACTCATAATACGAGTCACAAATGGTCAAAGGGGGAACAATGGTTTGGAAATACAAAATTTTGACTAGCAAGTACAAAGAGCTTCAATAATTAGTGGCACGGCGTGGCTAACATGCACTATGGCCAACCAATATAGGCATATGTCATTCACCATGACCAAAGCAGCTTACTATGTGTGCTTAACGTTGATCATTCATAAGACAAGCTAGGAACGGTCAGAGGGTGGAACAATGATTTAGGAACACTACTTTCCGAGTAGCAAGTACTAAGATCTTCCATTCGTAGTGGCAAGGTATGTCTATCATTCACAATAACCGACCAAAGTAGGCATATGTAACTGATAAAGATCAAATAATTTCTGTATGTGTGATTGATGTTGACAACTCACAGTACAAGTAAAAATGGTCAGAGGAGGAAAGAATGATTTTAAAATACTAGTTACCCACTAGACAGTAGAAAGACTCTGAATGCGTAGTGGATCGCTGTGACTACCATGCACGATGAACATCCAAAGTAGGCATATGTCAGTGATCATGACGAAAGAAATTCACTTTATGTCGTCAACGTTGCCACCTCATAATACGAATCACAAATGGTCAAAGGAGGAAAAAACGGGTTGGGAATACTAGTTATCAACTAGCAAGTATAAGACCTTCAATTAGGAGTGGCACAGTGTGAATACCATGCACAGTGAACAACAAAGTAGGAATATGGCACTGACCATGACCAAAGAATTTCACCATGTGTGGTCAACGTTGACAGATCAAGATACATGTCACAAATTGTCAGAAGGGGGAGACAATGGTTTTGGCATACAAGTCATTGACTAGCCTTTACAAAGACCTTCAACAAGTAGTGGCACGGTGTGGCTACCATGCACAACGACCAAGCAATGTAGGCATATGTCACTGACCATGACCAGATAATTTCACAACGTGTGGTCAACGTTGACAACTCATAATACGAGTCACAAATGGTCAGAGGGGTAAAGAATGGTTTTGGAGTACAAGCCATCAACTAGCCAGTACAAACACCTTGAATAAGTAGTGGCACGGTGTGGTTCCCATGCACAATGACCAACCAAAGCAGGCATATGCCACTGAACATGACCAAAGAATTTCACTATGTGTGGTCAACATTTTCAAATCATAATAAGACTCACAAATAGTCAGAGGGCCAAACAATTGTTGCAAAATATTGGTTATAAACTAGCAAGTACAAAGACCTTCCACGAGTAGTAGCACGGTGTGACTACCATGCACAATGACCAACCAATTTTGGCATATGTCACTGACTATATCCAAGGAATTTCACTATGTTTGGTCAACGTTAAGGACTCATAATACGTGACACAAATGGTCAGATGGGGAAGTACTGGATTGGGAATACTAGTTATGGACTAGCAAGTACAAAGACATACAAAAAGAAGTATCACGGTGTGGCTATCATGCAAAATGACTAACCAAAGTAGGCATATGGAACTGACCATGACCAAAGAATTGAACTATATGTTCTCAACGTTGACAACTCATAATACGAGTCACAAATGGTTAGAATGGGAGACAATGGTTTGGGAATACCAGTCATTAACTAGCAAGTACAAAGACCTTCGATTAGTAGTGGCACGGTGTGGCTACCATGCACAATGACCAACCAAAGTAGGCATGTATCAGTGACCATGACCAAAGAATATCATTATGTGTGGTCAACCTTGACAACTCACAATACGAGTCACAATTGGTTAGAGGGAGAAATCATGGTTTGGAAATAGTATTTTTGTCTAGCAAGAACAAATAACTTAAATAAATAGTGGCACGCCGTGGCTATCATGCACAATGACCACCCAAAGTAGGCATATGCATATGTCACTAGCCATGACCAAATAATTTCACTATGTTTGGTCAACGTTGACAACTCATAATACGAGTGACAAATGGTCAGAGGGTGGAACAATGGGTTAGGAACACTAGTTTCCGACTAGCAGGTACTAATACCTTCAATATGTAGTGGCAAGGTGTGGCTATCATGCACAATGACCAACCAAAGTAGGCGTATGTCACTGATCATGACTAATTAATTTCATCGTGTGTGGTCAACGCTGACAACTCATAGTACAAGACACAAATGATCTGAGGGGGAAGCAATGGTTTGGAAACACTAGTTATCAACTAGCAAGTAGAAAGATCATGAATATGTAGTGGCATGGTGTGACTACCCTGCATGATGACCATCCAAAGCAGGCATACGCCAATGACAATGAACAAAGAACTGCACTATGTGCCGTCAGCGTTGCCAACTCATAATACGAGGCACAAATGGTTAGAAGGGGAAACAATGGTTTGGGAATATAAGTTATCAACTAGCAAGTACAAAGACCTTCAATTAGTTGTGGCACAGTGTGGCTACCATGCACAATGACCAACCAAAGTAGGCCTATGTCACTGAGCATGACCAACTAACTTCACTATGTGTGATCAACGTTGACAACCCATAATACGTGTCACGAATGGTTAGAAGGGGTAAACAATGGATTCGGAATACAATTCATTGACTAGCCATTACAAAGACCTTCAATGAGCAGTGGCACGGTGTGGCTACCATGTACAATGACCAACTTATGTAGGCATATGTCACTCACAAGGACCACATAAGTTCACAATGTGTGGTCAATGTTGACAACTCTTAATACGAGTCACCAATGGTCAGAGGGGCAAACAATGGGTTTGGAATACAAGTAATGGACTAGCAAGTACAAAGACCTTTAATAAGTAGTGGCACAGTGTGTCTACCACGCACAATGACCAACCAATTTAGGCATATGTCACTGACCATGACCAAATAACTTCACAATGTAAGGTCATCGTTGACAACTCTTAATACAAGTCACAAATGGTCGGAGGGGGAAATAATGGTTTTGGAATACAAGTCATCAACTAGCCAATACAATGACCTTCAATAAGTAGTGCCACGGTGTGGCTACCATGCACAATGAGCAACCAAAGCAGGCATATGTCACTGACCATGACCAAAGAATTTCACTTTGTGCGGTCAACGTTGCCAAATCATAATACGAGTCACAAATGGTCAAAGGAGGAAACAATGGTTTGCGAATACTAGTTATCAACTAGAAAGTATAAAGACCTTCAATTAGTAGTGGCACAGTGTGACTACCATGCATAATGACCAAAAAAGTAGGCATATGTCACTGACCATGACCAAAGAAATTCACTGTGTGTGGTCAACGTTGAGAGATCAAAATACGTGTTACAAATGGTCAGAAGGGGGAAACAATGGTTTTGGCATACAAGTCATTGACTACCCTTTACAAAGACCTTCAACAAGTAGTGGCCCGGTGTGGCTACCACGCACAACGACCAAGCAATGTAGGCATATGTCACTGACCATGACCAAATAATTTCACAATGTGTGGTCAACGTTGGAAACTCATAATATGAGTCACAAATGGTCAGAAGGGTAAAAAATGGTTTTGGAATACACGTCATCGACTAGCCAGTACAAATACCTCCAATGAGTAGTGGCACGGTGTGGCTACGATGCACAATGACCAACCAAAGCAGGCATATGCCACTGAACATGACCAAAGAATTCCACTATGTGTGGTCAACGTTGTCAAATCATAATAAGACTCACAAATAGTCAGGGAGCCAAACAATTGTTGCAAAATAGTGGTTTTAAACTAGCAAGAACAAAGACTTTCCACGAGTAGTAGCACAGTGTGTCTACCATGCACAATGACCAACCAAATTTGGCATATTTCACTGACCATAACCAAGGAATTTCACTATGTGTGGTCAAGGTTGAGGACTCATAATACGCGACAAAAATGGTCGGATGGGGCTATACTGGGTTGGGAATACCAGTTATGGAATAGCAAGTACAAAGAGCTACAATAACAAGTAGCACGGTGTGGCTACGATGCAAAATGACTAACCAAAGTAGGCATATGGCACTGACCATGACCAAAGATTTTAACTTTATGTTGTCAACGTTGACAACTCATAATACGAGTCACAAATGGTTAGAATGGGAGACAATGGTCTGGGAATACCAGTCATTAACTAGCAAGTACAAAGAACTTCAATTAGCAGTGGCACGGTGTGGCTACCATGCACAATGACCAACCAAAGTAGGCATATATCAATGACCATGACCAAAGAATATCACTATGTGTGGTCAACCTTGACAACTCACAATACGAGTCACAATTGGTCACAGGGAGAAATAATGGTTTGGAAATAGAATACTTTGTCTTGCAAGAACAAATACCTTAAATGAATAGTGGCACGCCGTGGCTGTCATACACAATGACCACCCAAAGTAGGCATATGCATATGTCACTAGCAATGAACAAAGAATTTCACTATGTGTGGTCAACGTTGACAACTCATAATACGAGTCACAAATGTTCAGAGGGTGGAACAATGGTTTAGGAACACTAGTTTCTGACTAGCAGGTACTAATACCTTCAATAAGTCGTGGCAAGGTGTGGCTATCATGCACAATGACCAACCAAAGTAGGCATATGTCACTGATCATGACTAAACAATTTCATCGTGTGTGGTCAACGCTGAAAACTCATAGTACAAGTCACAAATGGTCTGCGGGGGAAACAATGGTTTGGAAACACTAGTTATCAAGTAGCAAGTAGAAAAATCCTGAATATGTAGTGGCATGGTGTGACTACCATGCACAATGACCATCCAAAGTAGGCATATGCCAGTGACGATGAACAAAGAAATTCACTATGTGCCGTCAGCATTGCCAACTCATAATACAAGGCACAAATGGAAAGAAGGGGAAACAATGGTTTTGGAATACAAGTTATCAACTAGCAAGTAAAAAGACCTGCAATTAGTAGTGGCACAGTGTGGCTACCATGCACAATGACCAACCAAAGTAGGCATATGTCACTGAACATGACCAAAGAATTTCACTATGTGTGGTCAACGTTGACAAATCATAATACGTGTCACAAATGGTTAGAAGGGGTAAACAATGGGTTTCGAATACAAGTCATGGACTAGCCATTACAAAGACCTTCAATGAGTAGTGGCACGATGTGGCTACCACGTACAATGACCAACTTATCTAGGCATATGTCACTGACAAGGACCACATAAGTTCACAATGTGTGGTCAACATTGACAACTCTTAATACAAGTCGCCAATGGTTAGAGGGGGAAACAATGGATTTGGAATACAAGTAATTGACTAGCGACTACAAAGACCTTCAATAAGTAGTGGCACAGTGTGTCTACCACGCACAATGACCAACCAATGTAGGCATATGTCACTGACCATGACCAAACAATTTCACAATGTAAGGTCATCGTTGACAACTCTTAATACGAGTCACAAATGGTCAGAGGGGGAAAAATGATTTTGGAATACAAGTCATTGACTAGCCAATACAAAGACCTTCAATAAGTAGTGGCACGGCTTGGCTACCATGCACAATGACCAACTAAAGCAGGCATATGTCACTGACCATGACCAAAGAATTTCACTTTGTGTGGTCAATGTTGCCAAATCATAATACGAGTCACAAATAGTCAGAGGGACCAACAATGGTCAGAAAACACTAGTTATCAGCAAGAAAGTACAAAGAATTTCAATACGTAGTAGCACGAAGTGGCTACCATGCACAATGAAACCCCAAAGGTGGCATATGTCACTGACCATAACCAAAGAATTTCACTATGTGTGATCAACGTTGACGACTCATAATACGAGACACAAATGGTTAGATGGGCAAAAACGGGGTTGCAAATACTGGTTATCGAATAGCAAGTACAAAGACCTTCAATAACAAGTATTACGGTGTTGCTACCATGCACAATGACTAATGAAAGTAGGCATATGGCACTGACCATGACCAAAGAATTCAACTATATGTTGTCAATGTTGACAACTCATAATACAAGTCACAAATGGTTAGAAGGGGAGACAATGGTTTGGGAACACCAGTTATTAACTAGCAAGTACAAAGATACTACAATTAGTAGTGGCACAGTGTGGCTACCATGCACAATGACCAACCAAACTAGGCATATATCAGTGACCATGACCAAAGAATATCACCATGTGTGGTCAACGTTCACAACTGATAATACGAGTCACAAACAGTCAGAGGGGTCATAATGGTTTGGAAATTATAGTTTTTGTGTAGCAATTATACATACCTTAAAGAAGTAGTGGCACGGCGTGGCTACCATGCACAATGACCACCCAAAGTAGGCATATGTCACTAGCCATGACCAAAGAATTTCACTATGTGTGGTCAACGTTGACAACTCATAATTTGAGTCACAAATAGTCAAAGGGGGGAACAATGGTTTGGAAAGATTGTTTATCGACTAGCAAGTACAAAGAGCTTTCATAAGTAGTGGCACGATGTGGCTATCACGCACTATGACCAACAATAGTAGGCATATGTGACTGACCATGACCAAAGAAAATCACTATGTGTGGTCAACGTTGATGACGCATAAGACGAGTCACAAATGGTCAGAGGGTGGTACAATGATTTAGAAACACTAGTTACTGACTAGCAAGTATTAAGACCTTCAATAAGTAGTGGCACGGTGTGGGTATAATGCACAGTAACAAACCAAAGAAGGCATATGTCACTGACCATGACCAAATAACTTCACTATGTTTGGTCAACATTGACAACTCATAGTGCAAGTCACAAATGGTCAGAGGGGGAAACAATGGTTTGGTAATATTAGTTATGGACTAGCAAGTAGAAAGGCCCTGAAAATGTAGTGGCACGGTGTGACTACCATGCACAATGACCATCCAAAGTAGGCATATGTTAGAGACCAAGACCAAAGAAATTCACTATGTGTTGTCAACGTTGCCAACTCATAATACGATTCAAAAATGGTGAGAGGGGGAACCAATGGTTTGTGAATACAAGTTATCAACCAGCAAGTAAAAAGACCTTCAATTAGTAGTGGCACAGTGTGGCTACCATGCACAATGACCAACGAAAGTAGGCATATGTCGCTGACCATGACTAAAGAATTTTACAATGTGTGGTTAACGTTTCCAAATCATAAGACAAGTCCCAAATAGTTAGAGGGGCAAACAATGGTTGGAAAACACTGGTCTGATAGGATTTGTTTGATATGTTGTACCCAACCATGACGCACTTCATGGAGCATGCGTCCAGCTTGCAACCACCTTCTCCCGACTGGAGCTTCACCCATGCAGTTGACCAAAACACCTTTAGATGAGATACGTTGGGTTTCTTTCCCGACCATGCTTCCTGCGGGATCTTCAGCTACTTGTCCTGCTCCTTTCCACGTTTCTGCAAGGCGGTCGCTGGTGTGAGGTTCAAGAGGTAGCAAGCCGTTGTTGCTGCTTCAGTCCAAATGCTCCGTGGGAGCTTGGCGTCAAAGAGCATACTTCGCACCATGCCTAGCAGGGTCTGGCTCATTCTCTCGTCAACGCCGTTGCTTTGGGGGTTGTAAGGGATGGTTTGCTCGTGGCGGATGCCATGATTCTTGAGCCAAGGCTTGCATGCCTCGTACTCACCCCCGTTGTCACTTCAGAGCATCTTCACTTTCTTGGACGTTTGCCGCTCCACCATGGCGACGAGCTGGAGGAGCTTCTCCTTGACCTCTCCTTTCTTTTTGAGGAAATAGATCAACAACTTGTGGCTATGATCATCAATGAAGGTCAGGAAATACTTTATTCCTCTGTTAAATGGTGTGCAAAAGGGTCCACACATGTCACTGTGTATCAGTTCCAAGACATGCTCTGCTCGTTGACCTCCTCTCCCAAACGGCTTCTTCTTTGCCTTTGGTTGGAGGCATGGTTCACACAATGTACAGCCTTTTCCATGCTTCATGGTGCACCCTTCCATTTTGTGGACTACCTCTTGCTCTTGCATTTTCTGCAGCATGCTATTGGCCACGTGGCGAGATTGCCGGTGCCACAGCTCAGCATCAGTGTCCTTGGTGGATATGGCGGCCGCAACGGTTACCAGTGGTGCATCCTTTGGCTCCGGTGCCACTGTCTTGGTGGCACATATGAGTCCCTCGTCCGACCTCTTGGTGACTTTGGTTTGAAGCATGTAGAGGCCGTCAACTCTTTGAACTTGAAGAATGAGGTCGTCTTTGGTGTATAAAATCTGGATGTCCTCCTTTTTCACGGCCACCGCTTGGTGAACACCACTTTCATTTTCTTGTCGGTGATTTGAAAGACTGACTGCAAGTTAGCTGCAAAAGAAGGCAGGTACACCACCTTTTAAAGGTTGACTGCCTTCCCTGCAGGGGGAAACAATACTTTTGGAATACAAGTCATTGACTAACCAGTACAAATTCCTTCAATAAGTAGTGGCACGGTGTGGCTGCCATGCACAACGACAAACCAAAGCAGGCATATGTCACTGAACATGACCAAAGAATTTGAGTATGTGTGGTCAATATTGAAAACTCATAATACGAGTCACAAATGGTCAGAGGGGGAAACAATGGTTTTGAAATACAAGTCATCAACTAGCCAGTACAAAGTCCTTCAATAAGTAGTGGCACGGCGTGGGTACCATGCACTATGACCAACCAAAGTAGGCATATGCCACTGACCATGATCAAAGAAACTCACTATGTGTGGTCAACGTTGATAACTCATAAGACAAGACACAAATGGTCAAAGGGTGGAACAATGGTTTAGGAACACTAGTTTTGGACTAGCAAGTACTAAGACGTACAATAAGTGGTGGCATGGTGTCGCTTTCATGCACAATGGACAACCAAAGTAGGTACATGTCACTGACCATGACCAAGAAAAAACTGGTTGTACATGTAGGTACATGTCACTGTCCATGGTCAGTCACTTTTCACTATGTGTGGTCAACGTTGAAAAGTCATAGTACAAGTCATAAATGGTCAGAGGGGGAAACCATGATTTGGAAACACTAGTTATCAACGAGCAAGTAGAAAGACCCTGAATACGTAGTTGCACGGTGTGACTACCATGCACAATGACCATCCAAAGTAGGCATATGTCAGTGACCATGACCAAAGAAATTCACTGTGTGTCGTCAACGTTGCCAACTCATAACCTGAGTCACAAATGGTCAAAGGGGGAAATAATGGGCTGGGAATACTAGTTATCAACTAGCAAGTATAAAAACCTTCAATTAGTAGTGGCACAATATGGCTACCATGCACAATGACCAACCAAAGTAGGCATATGTCACTGACCATGACCAAAGAATTTCACCACGTGTGGTCAACGTTGACACATCATAATGCGTGTCACAAATGATCAAAGGGGGGAAACAATGGTTTTGGAATTCAGGTCATTGACTAGCCAGTTCAAAAACCCTCAATAAGCAGTGGCACGGTGTGGCTACCATGCATTATGACCAACCAAAGCAGGCATATGTCACTGACCATGACCAAAGAAGTTCACTATGTGTGGTCACCATTGCCAAATCATTATATGAGTCACGAATAGTAAGAGGGGCAAACAATGGTTGGAAAAAACTGGTTACCAACTAGCAATTAAAAAGACCTTCAATAATTAGTAGTTGGGTGTGGCTACCATGCACAATGACCAACCAAAGTTGGCATATGTCACTGACCATAACGAAAGAATTTCACTATGTGTGGTCAAGGTCGACGACTCAGAATACGAGTCACAAACGGTCACATGTAGAAACACCGGATTGGGAATACTGGTTATTGACTAGCAACTACAAATACCTTCAATCAAAAGCAGCATGGTGTGGCTATCATACACAATGACGAACCAAACTAGGCGTATGGCACTGACCATGCGCAAAGATTTTAACTATATGTTTTCAACGTTGACAACTCGAAATGGGTTTGGAATACCAATTATTAACTAGAAAATACAAAGAACTTCAATTAGTAGTGGCACGGTGTGGCTACCATGGACAATGACCAACCAAAGTAAGCATATGTCAGTGACCATGACCAAAGAATATCACTATGTTTGGTCAACGTTCACAACTCGTAATACGAGTCACATGCGGTCAGAGGGGGAAATAATGGGATGGTAATAATAGTTTTCATCTAGCAAGTACAAAGACCTTTAATAAGTAGTGGCACGGCGTGGCTACCATGCACAATGACCACCCAAAGTAGGCATATGTCACTAATCATGACCAAAGAATTTCACTATGTGTGGTCAACGTTGAAAGATCATAATACGAGTGGCAAATGGCCAAAGGGAGGAAAAATGGTTTAGAAATACCAGTTATCGACTAGGAAGTACAAAGAGCTTTAATAAGTAGTGGCACGGTGTGGGTACCATGCACTATGACCAACCAAAGTAGGCATATGTTATTGACCATGACCAAAGAAACTCACTATGTGTGGTCAACGTTGATAAGTCATAAGACAAGTCACAACTGGTCAGAGGGTGGAACAATGGTTCAGGAACACTAGGTTTGGACTAGCAAGTACTAAGACCTTCAATAATTAGTGGCACAGTGTGGCTATCATGCACAACAACGAACCAAAGTAGGCATATGTCACTGACCATGACCAAGTGATCTCACTATGTGTGGTCAACATTTAAAACTCACAGTTCAAGTCAAAAATGGTCAGCGGGGGAAACCATGGTCTGGAAATACTAGTTATCAACTAGCAAGTAGAAAGACCCTGAATACGGAGTTCCATGGTGTGACTACCATGCACAATGACCAAGGCATATGTTAGTGACCATGACCAGAGAAATTCACTGTGTGTCGTCAATGTTGCCAAGTCATAATACGAGTCACAAATGGTCATAGAAGAAAACAATGGTTTGGGAATACTAGTTATCAACTAGCAAGTACAAAGACTTGCAATTAGTAGTGGCACTGTGTGGCTACCACGCACAATGACCAACAAAAGCAAGCATATGTCACTGACTATGACCAAAGATTTTTTCTATGTGTGGTCAACGTTGCCAAATCATAATAGGTGTAACAAATGGTCAAAAGGGGGGAAACAATGGTTGGATAATACTGGTTATCAACTGGCAAGTACAAAGACCTTCAATACGTAGTAGCACAGTGTGGCTACCATGCGCAATGACCAACCAAAGGTGGCATATGCTAATGACCATAACCAAAGAATTTCACTATGTGTGGTCAACGTTGATGACTCATAATACGAGACACAAATGGTCAGACGGGGAAGTATTGGGTTGCGAGTATTGGTTAGGGACTAGCAAGTACAGATACTTTCAATAAGAAATAGCATGGTATGGCTACCATGCACAATGACTTACCACAGTAGGCACATGGCACTGACCATGACCAGAAAATTGAACTATATGCTATCAACGTTGACAATTCATAATAGGAGTCACAAATGGTCAGAAAGGGAAAAAATGGTTTGGGAATACCAGTTATTAACTAGCAAGTACAAAAAACTTCAATTAGTAGTGGCACGGTGTGGCTACCATGCACAATGGCCAACCAAAGTAGGCATATATATGTGACCATGACTAAAGAATATCACTATGTGTGGTCAACGTTGACGACTCATAATACGAGTCACAAACGGTCAGAGGGGGGAATATTGGTTTGAAAATAATATTTTTAGTCTCGCAAGTACAAATACCTTCAATTAGTAGTGGCACGGCGTGGCTAACATGTACAATGACCACCCAGAATAGGCATATGTCACTAGCCATGACCAAACAACCCTACTATGTGTGGTCAACGTTTACAACTCATAATACGAGTCACAAATGGTCAAAGGGGGAGACAATGGTTTGGAAATACATGTTATGGACTAGCAAGTACAAAGAGCTTCAATATGTAGTGGCACACTGGGGCTACCACGCACTATGACCAACCAAAGTAGGCATATGTCACTAACCATGACCAAAGAAAAAGAGCCTTAATAAGTAGTGGCACACTGGGGCTACCATGCACTATGACCAACCAAAGTATGCATATCTCACTAACCATGAACAAAGAAACTCACTATGTTTGCTCACTATTGATAACTAATGACGAGTCACAAATGGGCAGAGGGTGGAACAATGGTTCAGGAACACTAGTTTTGGACTAGCAAGTACTAAGAACCTAAACAATTAGTGGCATGATGTGGTTATCATGCACAATGACCAACCAAAATAGCCATATGTCACTGACCATGCCCAAATAATTTCACTGTGTGTGGTCAACGTTGACAACTCATAGTACAAGTCACAAATGGTCAGAGGGGGAAACAATGGCTTGGAAGTACTAGCCATCAACTAGCAAGTAGAAAGATCCTGAATACATAGTGGCACCCTGTGACTACCATGCACAATGACTATGCAACCTAGGCATATGTCAGTGACCATGACCAACGAAATTCACCATATGTTGTCAACGTATCCAACTCATGATACAGGTCACAAATGGTCAGAGGGGGAAACAATGGTTTGGGAATGCTAGTTATCAACTAACAAGTACAAAGACCGTCAGTTAGTAGTAGCACAGTTCGGCTACCATGCACAATGACCAACCAACGTAGGCAGTTGTCACTGACTATGACCAAAGAATTTCACTATGTGTGGTCAATGTTGAAAAATCATAATTTGTGAAACAAATGGTGAGAAAGGGGAAACAATGGTTTTGGAATACAAGTCACCAAATAATCAGTAAAATGACCTCCAATAAGTAGTGGCATGGTGTGGCTACTACGCACAATGACCAACCAATGTAAGAATATGTCATTGACCATGACCAAACAATTTCACAATGTGTGTTCAACGTTGACAACTCATAATACGAGTCACAAATGGTCAAAGGGGGAAACAATGGTTTTTGAATACATGTCATCAACTTGCCAGCACAGAGATCCTCAATCCGTATTGGCACGGTGTAGCTACTATGCACAATGACCAACCAAAACAGGCATATGTCACTGACCATGGCCAAAGAATTTGACTATGTGTGGTCAACGTTGCCAAATAATGTTACAAGTCCCAAATAGACAGAGGGGCAGACAATGGTTGGACAATACTGGTTATCAACTGGCACATACAAAGACCTTCAATTTTTAGTAGCACGCTGTGGCTAACATCCAAAATGACCGACCAAATTTTACATATGTTAATAACCATAACCAAAGAATTTCACTATATGTGGTCAACGTTGATGACTCATAATACGAGACACAAATGGTCAGACCGGGAAGTAGTGGGTTGGGAATACTGGTTAACAACTAGCAAGTAGAAACCTTCAAGAAGAAGTCGCACGGTATGGCTACCATGCATAATGACTAACTACCATAGGCACATGGCACTGACCATGACCAAAGAATTGACCTAAATGCTGTCAACGTTGACAACTCATAAAATGAGTCACAAGTGGTCAAAAAGGGAAACAATGGTTTGTCAATACCAGTTATTAACTAGAAAGTACAAATGAACGTCAATTAGTAGTGGCACGGTGTGGCTACCATGCACAATGACCAACCAAAGTAGGCATATATCAGTGACCACGACTAAAGAATATCACTATGTGTGGTCAACGTTGACAACTCATTAAACGAGTCACAAACGGTGAGAGGGGGGAAGATTGGTTTGGAAACAAACTTTTTAGTGTAGCAAGTACAAATACCGTCAATGAGAAGTGGCACGGCGTGGCTACTATGTACAATGACCACACAAAGTAGGCATATGTCACTAGCCATGACCAAAGAATTTTACTATGTGTGGTCAACGTTGACAACTCATAATACGAGTCACAAATGGTCAAAGGGGGAAACGATGGTTTGGAAATACTTGTTATTGACTATAAAGTACAAAGAGCTTCAATAAGTAGTGACACACTGGGGCTACCATGCACTACGATGAACCAAAGTAGGCATATGTCACTGACCATGACCAAAGAAACGCACTATGTGTGGTCAACGTTGATAACTCATAAGATGAGTCACAAATGGTTAGAGGGTGGAACAATGGTTTAGGAACACTAGTTGCGGACTAGCAAGTACTAAGACCATAAACAATTAGTGGCATATTGTGGCCATCAGCACCATTGAGCAACTCCACCCCCTCTCCCTCCTCCACAATCTCCCCATTGTCTTCATTGTCTTCTCCTTCATGTGCTGCTGATTCTGCTTCTGCTGCCGCCGAGAGCTGCCTAGCTGCTCCCCTGCCGCTCTTGTCATACACCTTGCGCAATCTGACGTTGCAGCGGATGAGCAGCTCGAGCGTTAAGACCAGGAGACGGTTCCTACTTGCAGCTTGCACCAACTCGTGCGTGGAGAACACGCATTCACATTCTGGTTGAGAGAGCACCTTCAGCGTAAGATCACGCAAGCTAGGTATGTAATGCATGTAGTTCACATGCCATTAAACAGGGGTTATGCTCCTGCTTTGCACCTTAGCCAATGGAGCCACCGCCTTGGCATTCTTTGTTGCAGTTACCGTGGGAACAGAGTTCACCATGACCTGGCCCCTCTGGAAGGCTGATATCTCAAGCAGGAGATCACCATGCTTGTCTGCTGGAACTAAAGCATCCACAACAGACTGCCATGCCTGCATGGTTGCTGAGTCAAGTGAGAGATCATTCCCAAAGTGTTCGGGGTGCATCCCGCGTGCAATAGCGTACAGGGAATAGGCCATGTCTTTGTTCCAGGGAGAATCGATACGTCCAAGCACAGACTGCACGTGAGACTTAGCAACCTTTGCTGGATTCCTGCTCTTCTTCTCGGCCAGCACCTTCAGCTCTTCTGCACAATTAAGCAGGCCCTCATAAATCTCACCTGCAGAGCCACCTTTCCTGTCAGCCACCTGGAAGGCCCTCACCAGAGGCTCCAACAGGTCCCGGAGCTGGCGTACCTGCACCCAAAAGACCCTTCGACGTACGATACAGCGGACCTCCTTCTTCCTTGCTTTGAAACCTGCATCCCGCCTCACCCCCATCTGCCTCCACAGGTCCGTGCTGACCATGGTCTCCAGATTTTCCTTTTGGTCCAGAAGGCAGTCAACCATGTCAAACGTTGAGGCAAACCTGGTCTGGCACCGCTCCACCAGCATCTTGCCGCCACTGCTCCTGGCAGCTAGGAGCGTGGCAGGTCATTGTTCCGCACGTACGACACTACCTTCTCAGACCTGCTAATGATTGATCCACCCCAGTCCATCTTGGCCACGTCCTTCATTATGAGGTCCATGTTAGATGCGTAGCAGCCCTGGAAGAAGAGGGAAGGGTAATTCTGCTTCAGGTCCGTGAATGCCTTCTTGTTGGTGGAGGTGTTGTCACAGATGACGGAGACCACCCTCTTCTCCCCCATTATCTCGTTGGCTGCTTCAATCATTGCTGCGGTATGGTCTCCGTCACGACTGAGACCGCTGGCATCACGCGAGTAGAGGTGCAGCAATCCTTGTGCGTTACACACCATCCCGTTGCAGATGGGACAGACCTGGCGGTCAGACCACTCATCAAAGGCCACAGAGCAGCCGTAAATGTCCCAGGCCTACTTGAGGGGAGCATCGAGCTCTTCAAGCTCTTTGTCCAGATTTGGCAGAAGGTCCTTCACAACTGTGGTGCGGCTTGGAAGCCGGAAGCCGGAGGAGGTCTTCCGGCCATTCTTCGCCACCTCCAACAACGCCGCCTCCCGACAGAAGGAGATTGGCGATGCAGTGATGCACATCAGCTTCACAGTGCTTAGCTGGCACCGTTCATTGTGGCCACCCTCTAGATGCTGGTCCATGCTGGACTGGTGAAAGGAAGAAGCTTGCTTGATGTTGAAGACAGGAACCCTGTCGGAGGGGCTCTCCCTCCAGTGGGTCTGAGAGGGCGTCGGGTCGTCATCGATATCAACTTCCAAGATGACACCAGCAGCTGCTACGGTGGATTCTCTCTCAAGAATCTCCCATAGCTTTAGCCAGGCCACAGGTTTGTCCTTTGTACCCCACTCCGGCCCAAGGCCTTTGTACAGTTGCACACTCTGAGGCTTCTATCCAGCTGGGGGCGGTGGGTCACGGTCAAGGCCTACGACGTCCCGACACATGGGCGGCGGACATGGGCACTTCCCCACGTTGTGGTTATCACCACTGAAGTGGCCGCGGATGTGGTCACACGTGCCATACTTGATGGTGCCACATGCACCCCACCTCCACCTAGCCTTTTTTGTTTTTGTCGGGACAGGCTCGTAGTGTTTACTTAGCTCCTTGGTGAGGTGATCTCCGCTGTACGCACATTTCGTTGCCGGATTCCACTTGGATGCATCGAAGGTTTCGGTCAGGCCAGAGGAAGGGTTGGGTGACTGGACAGTGTTGGCTGCACAAGAGGCTCCTTGTGAGGGTTGAGACGATGACTGAGAGGGGTGCGTTGCCATTCTGGTGCGATGCTTAGTGTCGCACCAGACGGTGACAAGAAGGGTGCCTCCTTACTGGTACTTTGTCCTTCAAGGACGTGTTGTGCCCAACCCGACCAGTAGGGTTGTGGTGTGAGGGTCATGACCCATGCACCAAAACGCATACGCTCACGTGCAAGATATTGCATGTATCCGTGCAGTCGACGGTAACATGCACCTTGTACATATCGACGGCATCTATTTGTGTAACTGAAATGTGTGAACAAACCAAACCATCGTCTCATACGAGCAAACTATTCCTCTTTGAAAGAAATGTACCGATGTTTGTTTATCAACAAGTGACATTCGTCATACCAGCAAAGAAGGGATTTAAGAAAGCCAAAAAGAGGAATATTTCACTCGATGAATGCGGCGGCATACATGTCAAAGTATCCACCTAGCATCCCATTCACAGACTACTCAATCACCAAAGTGATGAGATTCCATATCCACCAATGGGTATCCTCCAGTTGCTGACGTGTACGTTGCATGCATGCATGCATATCTATTATCATGCCTTAATGTGCTGCACTATATGAAGTGTATTTATCCATCAAAGTAGGCTCTCAACGGTGGAGTGTCAAGGCCAAACGTGATTTTCTGATGTATGCAAAAATGCTCACTTCAGAAGTGGTCGCTCATAGGACCCCCATTACACCCGGTTTTGTCCGTCCCGGGTCGTGTATGGGCCCTTCAACGCCACGATGCCACAACAATGTTGCTCGTTGTGGCGTTGTTGTTGTAGGGCCCCTACAACAAACCACGAGGGCAACAATGCCGGACGCGGGTGATAGATGTCACTTTATTAGGGGATGACGTGACGGTGAGTTCCGAACGGTCGGGTGACCAGAGAAGCATTAGTCAAGATGGGTCAGTGGCTAGACCTGAACCGTTATTGAGACCACTTTTGATATTGTTTTCTTCTCTTGTCAAGGCTTCATTCTGACAGGGAATACTGATTATTGACTAGCAAGTACAAAGACCTTCAACAAGACGTAGCACGGTGTGGTTACCATGTACAATGACTGACCAAAGTAGGCATATGGCAATGACCATGACCAAATAGTTTAACTATATGTTGTCAACGTTGATAGCTCATAATAAAGTCACAAATTCTCGGAAGGGGAAACAACAGTTTGGGAATACTACTTATTAACTAGCAAGAACCATTAGCTTCAATTAGTAGTGGCACGGCGTGGCTACCATGCAGAATGACCAACCAAAGTAGGCATATGTCAGTAACCATGACCAAAGAATATCACTATGTGTGGTCAACGTTGACAGCACATAATACGAGTCACAAACAGTCGGAGAGGGAAGAATGGTTTGGAAATAATACTATATGTCTAGGAAGTACAAAGAACTTCAACAAGTAGTGGCACGGCGTGGCTACCATGAACAATTACCACCCAATATACGCATATGTCACTGGCCATGACCAAAGAATTTCACTATGTGTGGTCAACATTGACAATTCATAATACGAGTCACAAATGGTCAAATGGGGGAATAAGGGTTGTAAATAACAGTTATCAACTAGCAAGACATTGTTTCTCGAGCTCCGTTTGCAGCTGCTCCTGTTCTCCTTCTGGCACCAGAGCCGCCACCACTGTGTTCCACGCCTCCACAATCTTTTCATCTCCATCAAACTTGTGGCCGAAGTGTTGCGGGTGCACACGCCGTGCTGCTGCAAAGATGGGACAGTTCATCTGCGTCGTCCACCTGTGGCTCAGGCGCTCCAGGACGTACTTCATCCATGTTGGGTTGCACGCAGCACGGCAGCGCCCTCGCGCAACTCCGAGCTTGCGGACAGAATCTGTGCAATCAAGTAATGCCTCGTACACAATTCCAGCAGTGCCACCAGTGGAGTCAGCCTTCCTGAGAGCAATGACAATGGGAGTCATCAACTTGACCATTGCCTTCACCTGAACCTAGAACACTCCCAACCTTACCAACTTCCGCACCTCTTTCTTCTTCTGCTTTGCCCCTGGATCCCAGCCCTTGCCAATGTCCTTCCACTTGTCACTCTTCACCATCTTCTCCAACACCTCGCGTAAAAGCAACAGCCGCTTCAGCATGCGGTGAGCAGAGGCAAAGCGCGTGGNGAGCTTGCGGACAGAATCTGTGCAATCAAGCAATGCCTCGTACACAATTCCAGCAGTGCCACCAGTGGAGTCAGCCTTCCTGAGAGCAATGACAATGGGAGTCATCAACTTGACCATTGCCTTCACCTGAACCTAGAACACTCCCAACCTTACCAACTTCCGCACCTCTTTCTTCTTCTGCTTTGCCCCTGGATCCCAGCCCTTGCCAATGTCCTTCCACTTGTCACTCTTCACCATCTTCTCCAACACCTCGCGTAAAAGCAACAGCCGCTTCAGCATGCGGTGAACAGGGGCAAAGCGCATGACAGCAACGGGCAAAAATACCTTTCCACCAGACTCTTCCTTCAGCCATGACCGCAAAAAATCCTTGTTGCGAAAAAATGTGATAATCGTCTCTGCTTTTGCCACCAGATTGCTTCCCCACTCTGTCTTTCCAACATCCTTGAGCACAAGATCCAGGCTGTGTGCAATGCAGTGCATGAAAAACACATGCGGGTACTTTGTAGTCAGTGCCTCGTAAGACTTCTTGTTCACAGATGCATTGTCCTTAATGACCATGACCACTCTCTGCGGCCCCACCTCTTGCAATGCCTGGTCAATCACAGCAGCAACATGGTTTGCATCCCGGACCAAACCGCTTGCATCTCGGGAGAAAAGGTGGGCGGCACCCTCGGCGTTCGTTGCCATGGCCAAGTAGATCGGCCGTATCTGAATGTCACTCCACTCGTCAACACCAAGAGAAATACCAAAAATGTCCCACCCATCTCGAAGTGGAGCTTCCATGTCCGCCAGCTCCTGGTCCAGCTGCAGGAGGATTTCTTTGGTGACCCGGTCCTTTGCCGGCAGCCGGAAGGATGGGTTGGTGCGGCGTGCATCCTCCACCAGCTCCAACACCACCGCCTCTCGGCACCAAGAGATTGGCAGTGCGCACTTTGCCATGACTTTCACAATGGTGTGTTGGCACTGTGCGTTGGCAGCATTAGCAATGTCGTCGGACATCAATGTCTGGTGGGTGGAGTTGAGAGATGCAGCCGAGGCTGGTGTGCCGCNCAGCTGCAGGAGGATTTCTTTGGTGACCCGGTCCTTTGCCGGCAGCCGGAAGGATGGGTTGGTGCGGCGTGCATCCTCCACCAGCTCCAACACCACCGCCTCTCGGCACCAAGAGATTGGCAGTGCGCACTTTGCCATGACTTTCACAATGGTGTGTTGGCACTGTGCGTTGGCAGCATTAGCAATGTCGTCGGACATCAATGTCTGGTGGGTGGAGTTGAGAGATGCAGCCGAGGCTGGTGTGCCGCTCCGGATGGAGGCAATGATGGGTGCAAGTACAGCGTTGGCCCTCCGCTGCTGCTGCTGCTGCTGGTGCTGCTGCACGTCACTTGCATTGTCGGTGTTGCCAACTCCGGCAGTCTCTCTTGCAAACTTGCGCTTGCGCTGGTTAACCAGCGCGCCCCAGTTGACGGGCTTGTCCTTGGTGCCCCATGATTCTCCTTCGCCATTGTATAGCGTCTTGTCAGCAGGGGTGAAGTTGTCCGGGGTGGGTCCAGGTGGAAGGCCCAACAGCGCACGGGCAAGCGCCGGCGGAGTCTTGCAGCGTGCAACATTTCCAACGGCCGCACCATAGTGTTCGCGCATGTGGTCACATCCGCCGGAAAATGATTTTCCACAAGCCCCACACCAGAAGCCTGGGTAGCCGGACTGGGTAGGACATGGCCGGAAGAACGTTCTTAAGGCAACGGTAAGAAAGTCACCAGTGAGAACGGATGGCCTCGCAGGAGTGACAGTGGCCACAGTCGCCATCGTGGGCGATGGCGACTCTGGAACGAGTGACCAAGTGAAGAGAGAGGGTTCGCCTATCTCCATCCGGAGTCCACTGGCTAGTGAACCTGCCACGTTGATTGGAGAGGGGGGGGAAGGGGGGGCTAGGTTCATTGGATAGGGTGCTGTCCATGAGCATTGCACTGATGTGCTGGCAGCCTCGAGTACCACTGCCTATTGCATGATTGGTCTATGTGCTGGCCGCCAGCACATGGACCAATCGGATGTGGAAACGCCAGAGGGTGGTATGTTGCCACCTGCATGGGCAATCCTCCTTTTGGCGCCGCACACTGAGAAAGGCCCGATGTTTTTTTCGAGTGTGGGCTTGACAGGGACCCGAACTTGGTCCTTGTCTCGGGTTTTTTTTTTTTATTTTTCTGGTGCGCGCACAGTGCCACGTCGAGTCGATTTCCACGGCGATGTGGTTCAACTTGGCAACTCCGACTTGACCCCGGCAAGTTGGAAGTCGAAGTCAATACTGGCTACCATGCACAATGACCAACCAAAGTATGCATATGTCACTCACCATGACCAAAGAATTTTACTTCATGTGGTCAACGTTGACAACTCACAACAAGAGTCACAGATAGTCTGAGGGGGTAACAATGGTTTAAGAACACTGGCTATCAACTAGAAACAACAAAGGCCCTCAGTACGTAGTGAACTGGCATGGTAACCATGTACAGTATCAAACCAAAGTAGGCATATTCCACTAACCATGACCGAAAGAATGTCACAGTGTGTGGTCAACGTTGAAAAATAATAACACGAGTCACAAATGGTCAGAGGGGAAAACAATGGGTTGGGAATACAAGTACAAAGACCTTCGACAAGTAGTGGCACGGTATGGCTTGCGTGCACAGTGACCAAGCAAAGGATGCATACGTCACTAACTATGACCAAATAAGTCCATTATGTGTGGTCAACATTGACAACTCATAACACGAGTCAAAATGATCAGAGGGAGAGACAATGGTTTGGGAACCCTATGTTTCTACTAGAAAGGACAAACAACTTCAATACGTAGTGGCACGGTGTGGCTACTATGCACACCGAATAACCAAACTAGGCATATGTCACTTCCCATGACCAAAGAATTTCAGTATGGGTAGTCAACGTTCACAACCCATAACACGAGTAACAAATGACCAGAGGGGGGAACAATAGTTTCAAAATATTAGTTTTCAACAAGCAAGTACAAAAACCTTCGATGATTAATAGCACGGCGTGGCTTCCATGCACAATGACCGACCAAAGTGGGCATATGTACTGCCTTTGGGCAAAGAAATCCGCTGTGTATTGTCAACGTTAATAAGTAACAATACGAGTCACAAATGGTCAGAGGGGGAAACAATGGTTTGGAAACACCAGGTATCAACTAGCAAGCACAATGAACTTCAGTAAGTTGTGGCACATTGTGGCTACCATGTACAATGACCAACCAAAGTAGGCATGTGTCACTCGCCATGACCAAAGAATGTCACTATGTGTGGTCAACTTTGACAACTCATAACACGAGTTACAAATGGTCAGAGGAAGAAGCAATGGTTTGTGAATACTAGTTATTGATTAGCAAGTACAAAGACCTCCAATATGTAGTAGCACCATGTGGCTACCATGCACGGTGACCAACCAATTCATGCATGTCACTGACCATGACCAGAGAATTTCACTAAATGTGGTCAATGTTGACAACTCAAAACACGATTCACAGGTAATCAAAGGGGGTAACAATGGTTTGGGAACACTGGCTATCAACTAGAAAGCACAAAGTCCTTCAGTACGTAGTGACACGACGTGGCAACCATGTACACTGACAAACCAAAGTAGGCATATGCTACTAACCATGACGAAAAGAAGTTCACAGTGTGTGGTCAACGTTGAAAACTCATAACACGAGTCACAAATGGTCGGATGGGGAAACAATGGGTTTGGAACACTAGTTATCAACTCGCAAGTACAAAGACCTTCAACCAGTAGTGGCACGGTGTGGCTAGCGTGCACACTGACTAACCAAAGGATGCATATGTCATTGACTATGACCAAAGAAGTCCACTGTGTGTGGTCAACATTGACAACACATAACACGAGTCACAAATGGTCAGAGGGAGAGACAATGGTTTGAGAACCCTATGAATTGACTAGAAAGGAGAAATAGATTCAATACGTAGTGGCAGGGTGCGGCTACTATGCAAACCAAACAACCAAACTAGGCATATGTCAATAACCATGACCAAAGAATTTCACTATGGGTGGTCAATGTTCACAACCCATAACACCAGTCACAAATGGCTAGAGGGAGAAACAATGGTTTCAAAATGTTTGTTTTCAACTAGCAAGTACAACGACCTTCAATAAGTAGTAGCACAGTGTGGCTACCATCCACAATGACCAACCAAAGTAGGCATATGTACTGCCTTTGACCAAAAAAATGTGCTGTGTGCGGTCAACATTGACAAATCATAATAGGAGTCACACATGGTTAGAGGGGAAAACAATGGTTTGGGAACACCAAGTATCAACTAGCAAGCACAAGGGCCTTCAATAAGTAGTGGCACGGTGTGGCTACCATGTACAATGACCAACCAAAGTAGGCATGTGTCACTAACCATGGCGGAAGAATGCCACTATGTGTGGTCAACTTTGACAACTCATAACGCGAGTTACAAATGGTCAGAGGGGAAAACAATGGTTTGTAAATACTATTTATCAATTAGCAGGTACAAAGACCTTTAATATGTAGTGGCACAGTGTGGCTACCATGCACAATGACCAACCCAAGTGGGTATATGTCACTGACCATGACCAATTAATTTCACTTCATGTGGTCAACATTGACAACTCACAGCAAGAGTAACAGATAGTCAAAGGGGGTAACAATGGTTTGGGAACACTGGCTATCAACTAGAAAGCAAAGAGACCTTCAGTACGTAGTGACACGGCGTGTCAACCATGTACAGTGACAGACCAAAGTAGGCATATGCCACGGACCATGACCAAAACAATTTCATAGTATGTGGTCAATGTTGAAAAATCATAACACGAGTCACAAAGGGTCAGAGGGGGAAAAATGTGTTGGGAACACTATTTATCAACTAGCAAGTACAAAGAAACTCAACACGTAGTGACACTGTGTGGCTAGCATGAACATTACGCAACAAAAGGATGCATATGTCACTGACTATGACCAAAGAAGTCCACCATGTGTTGTCAAGATTGACAACTCATAACACGAATCACAAATGGTCAGAGAAAGAGACAATGGTTGGGGAACCCTATGTATGAACAAAAAAGGACAGAGAACTTCAATGCATAGTGGCATGGTGTGGCTACTATGCACACCGAACAAACAAACTAGGCATATGTCACTGACCATGACCAAAGAGTTTGAGTATGGGTGGTCAACATTCACAACCCATAACACGAGTCACAAATGGTCAGAAGGGGAAACAATGGTGTAGGAGTACTAGTTTTTAACTAGTAAGTACAATGACCGTGAATACGTAGTAGCACGGTGTGGCTACCATGCACAATGACCGACCAAAGTAGGCACATGTACTGCCTTTGACCAAAGAAATCCGTCGTGTGTGGTCAACATTGACAACTCATAACACGAGGCACAAATGGTCATATGGGGAAACAAAAGTTTGGGAACACCAGGTATCAACTAGCTAGCACAAGGACCTTCAATAATTAGTGGCACGGTGTGGCTACCATGTACAATGACCAACGAAAGTACGCACATAGCACTGACCATGACCAAAGAATTTCACTTCATGTGGTCAACGTTGACAACTCACGACAAGAGTAACAGACAGTCAGAGGGGGTAACAATGGTTTGGGAACACTGGCTATCAACTAGAAAGCACAAAGACCTTCAGTACCTAGTGACACGGCGTGGCAACCATATACAGTGACAAACCAAAGTAGGCATATGCCACTAACCATGACGAAAAGAATTTCAGAGTGTGTGGTCAATGTTGAAAACTCATAGCATGAGTCACAAATGGTCAGAGGGGGAAACAATGGACTGGGAATACTAGTTATCAACTAGCAAGTACAACAACCTTCAACAAGTAGTAGCACTGTGTGGCTAGCGTGCACAGTAACCAACCAAAGGACGCATATGTCACTGACTATGACCAAAGAAGTCCACTAATGTGTGGTCAAATTTGACAACACATAACACGAGTGACAAACCGTCAAAGGGAGAGACAATGGTTTAGGAATCCTATGTATTGACTAGAAAGGACGAAGAACTTCAATACGTTGTGGCACGGGGTGGATACTATGCACACCGAATAACCAAACTAGGCATATGTCATTGAGAATGACCAGAGAATTTGAATATGGATGGTCAACGTTCACAACCCATAACACGAGTAAAAAATGGTCAGATGGGGAAACAATGGTGTTGGAATATTAGTTTTCAACTAGCAAGTAGAAAGACTTTGAATAATTAGTAGCACGGTGTGGCTACCATGCACAATTACTGACCAAAGTAGGCACATGTAATGCCTTTGACCAAAGAAATCCGTCGTGTGTGGTCAACGTTGACAACTCATAATACGAGTCACAAATGGTCAGAGGGGGAAACAATGGTTTGAGAATACCAGGTATGAACTAGCTAGCACAAGGACCTTCAATAAGTATTGGTACGTGTTGTTCTTCTATGCCCCATGGCCACTGCTATGGGTTGATGGACAGGTTGGGCATGCACTGCTCCCTTGGAGTAAGTCCCCCAAACCTTGTTCGTGGTGCAAGTCCAAGCGAGACACCAGAAGTGTAGCGCAACGGATAGCATGTTGGACTTAGGGACAATAGGTCCTGCGATCGAGCCTTGATGTACGCAGGAGGTTTGTTGACCTTCTAGCACAGGGGAAGTTTCTTAGACATTTATCCATGCATGAGGAGAGTGCGCCACTTGGCGGTCAGTGGATGCGCCAATTGGCGGACTGGTGAGGTGGCGTGGAGTGACCACCCCAAAAGTGTCACTACCCACACACCTTAGAAGCCAGGCCTAGGACTATATGTACCAGGCTCATTCCTCATTCTAATTACACAATCTGGCCTTAGATGCTCCTCACAGAGTTGTCCAACTAAGGAACAGTATAAAGAAGACACTGGTTGGTCTAAGCCCCAGGAGTTAGTCTTTGACTAGCACCTCG
>SZWC01000114.1:106180-148098 GCA_023375785.1 Penium margaritaceum | reverse complement strand
GCGGACATCGGATTCCTCCTCCTCAATCTCCTCTGGCTCCTGGCTCCATTCCTGCTCCTGCTGCGACACCTGTCTCTCACAGACATCCAGCACCTCCTCCGCTCTCCATCCTCGCGAACCTTTCCGCTGCGCCAGAGGTGGCAGGCGACGTCCCGTCCCGGGGATGTGCGTTTGCCATGTGGGTGGCAGCAGCACAAATTCCGTGGCCGGATAACTGCGGTCGCTAAATCCTTCCGGTCCTTCCAGCCACACCTGCCCTGCCTCCACACTAGCCACGCGGTACACCTCCCGCGGCTCCCCTACCTCTCTCCCCGCACTGGGGAAGGGGCGGAGATACACCAGATGACCCTCCTTGATGGGCCCATGGTTAAGCCGTCGGTTTGCCGCGTCACATCCGCGCCAGGCTGATACGGAGCCCCTCAGCCACGCCTCTGCCCGCATGGCCTTGGTCCGCTCACAACGCTCGCGGAACCATTCCGCGACCGCCTTATCCTTCTTTTCTTCCGAGAGCTTCTCTTGCTCTTCCGGAGCAAGTGGTAGCCTTAGCGGTTTCTAGGGCATGCCCATCGCCGCACGCGGTGGTTGTCCGAAGAGTAGCATGTGGGGTGAGAAGGAGGTTGCTCGGTTGGGTGTCGTGTTGATGAAATGGGCCGTGTTCCTCAGCTTCTCAGTCGAGCTACTGCCCTCCGCAGTTGCCACTGCCCTCTCCAGTATGTCATGCACCCGCTCCACTTGCCCTTGTGACTCTGGCCGGTACCATCCGGAGTGCACATGGCGGACCCCCCACTCCTCCAGCTCTTCTCTGAAGGCTCCCATGAACTCCGTGTCGTTGTCGCTGTGCACCACGCTGCAGCCACCAAAGCGGTAGAAGATTTCTTCGCGGATGAACCTTGCCGCGGTGGCTGAACTTTTGTTAGGCACTGCGCGGACCCAGAGCTACTTTGTGAAGTGGTCCACTGCTGCAATCCAGTATCGGTTCCCCTGGTCGCGGTGGGCGCGAGGGCCGTGGAAGTCGACGATGATCTTTTCCAACGGTTCACCGATAGGGGAGGGTTGGAACAGCGGCTGGTCCCGCGGTGTGGTTTTCTGCGCTCGTTCGCAGGGGGCGCAGTGCTGCACCACGTCCTTGGTGATGGCCGCCAGGTTCGGCATGTGGATGATAGGTGTCAGGCGATCTTTCAGTGCCTGCACACCAGTGTGATGGTGGCGGCGGTAAGCCTCCACAACTGCCTTCTGCAATGTTGGCGGGGGTACCCATAAGACGCGCGGAGTTATCCTCCAGAGACAACCGTCCTCCCATGCATACTGCTCACACAGACGAGCTAGGTCGTCCTTTTTCCTGCGGTCGAATTCCACGCCCAGCCGTACTTCCAGGTCCGCGTACACCTTCTGCGCCTCCGCCTTCTGCTGTTCCTTGCTGGTGGCGCGGAGAAGGATGTGGGCGGTCTGCCAGATCCGCTAGTCTTGTGTTTCCATGGGCCCTTTCCTCCCCGCTCTCTCCGTCACTGCTTCCCCCGGCTTCCACTTTGTCTCTGGCACTCTTGTCGGCAATCCGCGTGCTCGCCTCCCATCCTGCTCCGCTTTCATCACCTCGGACTTCTTGCGGTTCTCTTCATCATAGACCGGTGGCTCTCGATCCCAAGGGTCCGGTGCAGGGAAAAGCCGGAGGATTCCGACCGCTCGAAGCTCTCCTTCATCCCACTGCTCTCGCAGCCTGCTTTCAGCAGGGCCACTCGGGCATCTGCCGCGTCCACCAGCGCGGTGCAGTTCAATCACTTCCTCCTTCCTGTGTGGAGTTGCTCCTGGAGCCCGCAGTAATCCCTGGCTGCGTGTGAGGGGTTGTTCCTCTTCCGAGTCTCCCGGTGACTCACTGATTTCAGAAACCGCCATCACCACCTCTTTGTCCGCGCGTCCCCTCCTTTTCGGCCCCATACGTGCAACTGCTGTCACGGCCTCTCCCAAGACAGGCCGCAGTGGAGCCGGCATCATCTCCGCAGGCAAGTGTACCGTGCGGAGTACCGCCATCAGAAGCTCCGCTGCCTGTGCGGCCTCACGCTGGACCTGCGCCAACTGTTTCGGGGTTACGGCGGGGCTGGGGCCTTTGTGTACCCGAGGTTGTTTCTCTTTCCGTGGCTCCGCAACCGCTTCCTCCTCCGCCTTCCTCTTTCCCGTCGGAGCAGGAGTTGCTTCCTCCGGGAAAGTCTGCGCTGGCTCCTCACTTCGGCTGGCGTCTGCCGTCGCTGTTGTTCTAGTCTGGCTCAACGTAGCTGCTGCTTTCCGCACCACCGCTGCCGCTCGCGTTTGAAGTTGTTCCTTCCGCCGGAGGGAGCCGGCGGATGGTTCCAGGCGGTGGTGCTTGGCGCTGGCTTTGTGTCGCTTCCCCATCTTCTCTTCTTCTGCTCCCGCCTGCCTTGCCGCGGCTCAATCTACTGTTGCTTCCTTTACTGCTTATGTCGCTGTGCTACCAGCCCCTACTCTGACCACCTCCACGGTTGCCCATGTTTCGGTTTCTGCCTGTGCCTTTGTAGCTACTGCTCCTGCTGCCTTGTCTGTTGCTGCTGCCGTTGCCTCCGCTGCCTTTGCTCTTGCCGCTTTTACTACTGCTGACGCTACTTCTGCCTCCGCTGCTTCTGCTGCTGCCTCTGCTACCTCAGCCTCCGCCACTCCTGTTGCTGCTGCTACTTCCCCCACGATTTCCCTAATGAGTTCTTCTACAGCTTCCTTATTTGTCTTGGCCGCCGCCTCCCGTTCCTTAGCCAATCAAGCCTCCTTCTCCGCGGCCTTTGCAGCCGCTCGTTCTGTTTCGGCTGTCTCTTCCTCCCATTCCTTCCGCAGGCGTTCCTGCATCTGATGCAATTGAGGGGAGGGCTGGGTGTATTCACGAGCCTCCTCAATCTCTGCGTCCCTCCTGCTCTTGTCCTCTCGGCATACTTCCGCTGCCTCCTTGGCCCAGTGTCGCACCTCTTCTTGCTTGAGATTCAGTCCCTTTCCTCGAACCACGGTCCAGTGTGTCTCCGCAACTGCTGCCGCTACCCTTGTGCATATCACATTTTAGAGCGTCAGCGTCCAACATTTTTCCATGGCTTCCATCCAGCATCCCTCAGGTACCTGGGTGTCAGCCAGTCGCGGTCTTTCTTCTTGCGAGTACTGAATGCTCCATCTGGCATAGACGAGGTTGAGCAAATACCCCCACCTCCATTCGTCTGCCGCGGATCTCCGCCGCGGTGCCTCTGCCGATCCGGGTGCTTGGTCATTCACATGGTATAGGATGAGAGCTCTGGCCTTTTCCTGGAGCAGGTGTACGTACCGTCTGTCTGGACTGCTCCGCTGGTCCTTCCGCACCGTGTTCTACCACACTCGAGCGGCTTCTAGTGGTGGGTCCGCCCTCTCAGAGTCTAGTAGTTCTGCGACGCCAGTCATGTTACTGGCCACCCCTGGCTTGATGCTCAGGTAATCCCGCAGTGCCAGAACAAGGCGCTCCGCGCCTGTTGTCTCCAGCAGGAGCACCTGCCTCTCGTGCACTCCGAGGGCCAGCACCCCCGTGGCTGCTCCCTTTAGTACCACCTGCCACATCTTGCCGAACAGTGAGTCCTCAAATTCTGCGCGGATCACTTCCGGAATATCTGCCAGCAGCTGGAGCATGACGCTGCTTACTATTTCAAGCAGCAGGGCTTCCTTGGGCTGCTCCCCACTGTCCCCCGAGCTTTCCTCAAGGTACGTTCTCGCCCCTTCCATCACCGTTCCCGTGCTCATCAGGGGACGTGCGGGTTGCTGAGTTGGGCTTCCGCGCGAGGTCGGCGGGGAGTGAGAGAGCGCCGTCGTGGCCGGGAAGGGGACTGGGGTGACCAGGGTTCGAGCTTCATGTCGCGGGCTTGGTGTTGGGGTGTTTTTTGTTCTTTCCACTGCCTGCGTGGCTCCTGCCGCTGGCTCAATGCGTCTGACGATCCGCGTCGGTGTGCTTGTGGCCGGGCCTTGTCGCGACGGGCCTGGTGATTTGGCCACAAGTGGCGTGACATGCGACAGTGTTCGTTCCGCGGAACTCGACCACGGTGGGATAGTTGCTGCCGCTCTTGTGGTTGGTGTCAGGGTCGTTCCTGCGGCCGGGCTGGGCCGCGGTGAGGCCGCAGCCGCTGCTGGTGTGGCCGTCACTGGTGTTGGTGGCGTTCTCGTCACCGGGCCGGGTCGAGATACGCCTGTTCCAGCTGCAGGTGGTGCTGGTGTCCTTTTAGGTGCGGTCCTTGTCGTGGGTCCCTGCCGCGGTAGAGCCGCTGTTCCTGTTGGTGGTGTTGGTGTTCGTGCTGGACAGTGTCCCGCGCCCGTGTTAAGAGTAGGGCGGCGTAGCTCCCGCCGGGAGGATCCACCCCCCCGCGACGAAGGCGCGGACCCCGTGCCTTGATTGCGTGCCATGTCAGAAGTTCCGCGGGCGAGAGCCCAGCTGCGCGTTATCCGTCGGGTGTGTCGGGCGGCGGTGGGGGCTGAGTCAAGAGTGGAGAGGACCGTGCTCGGAGATGGTCCATGCGAGGTAAAGAGCGGGGTGAATGATCGAATGCCGGAGCTGGAAATGAGACTGAGGATGCCTGCACCAATCAATATATCCGCTTGGCGCGGTGCGAGCCAGTCTGCCGCGAGCAGGATGTCATACGTGTGGACATCGCAAACCTGGACGGTTTGTGCCACATGAACATTCGCCACCTGCATGGGGGGGCTCGCGATTTGTCCGAGCGGCGCGTCAATGTCGCCGGTGGAGATAGAGAAGCGGAGTCGAGTAGGTTGGATGAGATGCTGCATGTGGAGTGAGCGGACCATCCGGAGCGCAATCGTTGTGTGGGTGGCGTCGGTGTCCACGATGGCCACGAACTTGCGGCCACATATCCACACATAACACCACGCCAAGTGGACGTCGGAAGGCGCAGGCGGTCCGGGGGTGAGGGCCGCGGGTGTCCAGGTTCGTGATGCACGTGCAGCGGCACCGCGTACGCTAGAGTGAGTAAGGATGATGCTGTGGGACAATAGGCGGACGCCCGCCAGGCTGTCTCGCGTGCATGAGAGGCGGATGCCAAGAGGGGAAAGGGAGGCATTGCGAGTGTTGAAAAGGACGCAGAGACTTTCTACAGACTCAGGGGAGTGGAGGAGGAAGTCCACCAGAGTGAGGGGATGGCGGTTCTCAAGAAGTGTTGTGGCGGGAACAGAAGAGTGTGGTTCGCTCAACGGGGAAGTCTATGGTGAGGCAGCAGTCGTTCGCGAGCCCTGCGAGTGTGCATGTCCTGGGGGAAGATGGGGGGCAATTGTTGGAATGATGCTCCTCACCATGGCAGGAGTGACTCCAAGAAGGAACACCAAAAAGACAAGCCTTATTGGCTTAGTGGTTAATGGTGTCCACCTCTAGAGGCAGGGGCCCGGGTTCAAGTCCCACAAGATGAAATTCTGCCCTGCCTCAAGGAAGGTGGAAAATAGATGCCAGGAAGCTAGCTCAACCTCTAGAGTTCCTCTTTAAGGTTCTAGAAGTCAAGGTGAGGGTCCAGGAAGGTGGCACAACTTCTAGAAGGGGTGACTTATCCTACAAGGCATCTAGAGGTGTCTTGGTCTTCTGGACACCTTCCCTCCTACTAGAAGCAAGCTGAGGAATCTAGGAAGGGGCAGAAGCTTCTAGAGGAGGGAAGGGAAGCCTTCCTAGGTGGGAAAAGGACAGCTTACCAAGGAGCACTCTAGAAGCCATAGAATCTGCTAGGAAGCTCCAAATCTGGCATGCTTTGGTGTTCTGGAATGCTTAGATCAGTGGCTATAAAATGCCACTGCTTGTGAGCCTTGATCAAGTGTTAATTCCCATCCAATTAAGGACAAAACTATTGCCTCACTCTCTGACCAGATTTTGCCATCCTTGGAACACGTTGCCTCCATAGTTTCAGTCTCTCCAAAAAAACAGTTGGTGGTGTGAACCAGCCACTGCTAGGGACCCTCCAGGGTGCACACTCAACCTCAGGCCAACAAAGGGTTATGGGCCCACGCCTCTAAGGGGTTCAAAGCCAGCTTGATTTCACGCTACCAACAGCAAGACATGGAAACCAGCGAGCAAGAGAGTAGCCGCGCTGTCCTTAAGTTTGATGCGACAGGATTCGCCTTGTGGAGGTGGTAGTTTGAGGTCTTCCTCGACGACAAGGGACTGTTAGAGCTTGTAAAAGGTGACGAGACTGCTCCGCCGGAGAATTCAACGGTTGAGGTGAAGGAGGCATACAAGAAGCGCAACAAAAAGGCGTTGGCGCTCCTTGTGTCCGCGTTATGCCCACCACAACTTGGGCACATCCAAGGATGCACCCTGGGCACGGACGCATGGTCAAAACGCTGCTCCATCTACCAGTCAAGCAATCTTGCCAACCAGCTCTTCATCTTCAAACGGCTCGTCACCCTCTGAGCCAACGAAGGCGACAACATCATGGAGATCATGCAGCAGATTGAGTCCCTCGCAGCGGAGTGCGTGGCCACGGGTTGGGAGGTCGACTCTCAGTTGCAAGCTATGATCCTCCTTCTGGCCTTGCCAGACAGTTGGAGTCCCATTATCACAGTCCTTGGTGGCTGGCCTTCCGACGGGGTAAAGTACCCCAAGGTTGCTGAGTACGTACGCAATGAGTGGATGCGACGTGGCGGTCGAGAGAGTGCAGCGGCATCAACTTCAGCTTACACGGTTCATCCTCAAAGTGGAGGCCGAGGCAACAAGTGGAAGGGTGCCAAACAGGGCACGAAGAAGGGTGACAAGAAGGGGGAGTGCTTCAACTGCGGCAAGGAGGGCCACTACGCGCGCAACTGTCCTAAGAAGAAAACAGATCGGTCGCAGCGGGGCGGGAAGAAAGATGAGNGGTCCTTGCGTGCATGCAAGAGTTTGTGGCTGATGTGGAGCGGCAAACAGAGTTGAAGGTGAAGGCGTTCCGGAGTGACAACGGTGGTGAATATGTGGGGTGCCTTGGGTGGATGAAGAGCAAGGGGATTGAGTGGCAGAAAACAACTCCACACTCCCCACAACAGAATGGCGTCGCAGAGAGAGCGAATCGCACAATCCTTAACACGGTGCGATCCATGTTGAGCGACGCTGGCCTTACACAACGGTATTGGGCGAAGGCGGCAAGGACAGCAGCGTACATCATGAATCTCATGCCGACCAAGCCGCAGAAGGACAAGGAGAGCAATGCATGGAAGACGCCACAAGAAGTGTGGAGCGGGAGGAAGCCGGCGGTGGGTTACCTCTGCACGTTTGGTTATGTTGCACATGCAATAGTGCAGGCACGTGAGGGACGGAGTAAGCTGGACCCGCGTACCCGCCGGTGTATTTTCCTTGGATATGAGAGCGGAAGCAAGGCGTATCGGCTCTTTGACCCAAGGAGGCAGCAGATTGTGCGGAGTCGTGACGTCACGTTCGACGAGAAAAGCCGTTGGACAGACAAGGAGGCAGGTCTCTCCAAGAGGGGGGAGTGGATGCCACTCCTTGAGGGGGAGACGCCGGAGGACNATCGACTCCGGATCAGGCCGCCACACGCAATGCAACAGGGCGGCATTTGTCACCTACGGCGCCTCGGAGAGACGCATGACGGTGGCTAATGGAAAAACAGAGGTGGCCGCCGGTGAGGGTAACGTCCGCATTGAGTCAATTGTGGATGGAAAACCTGTCACGAGCACAATGTACAATGTGCTGCATATGCCTAACTTTGGGGCAAACCTGCTATCCGTCAGCCGCCTTACCGACAAGGGACTTGAGGTGCTCTTCACAAAGAAGGAGGCCGTCATCCGCAAAGAGGGCAAAGGTGAGGTGATTGCGCATGCCAAGAGGGAGGACAACTTGTACCTGCTACGTACAAAGATCCTCAGCAGCCGGGTGGGGTCCAACGCCGCCAACCTTGCAACGAAGGATGGAGGAGACCTGGACCTATGGCACCGCCGACTTTGCCACATTTCTCCATCGACCGTGAAGGAGATGGCTAAGAGGGAAGTGGTGCGGGGTCTCCAAATCAGCGGCCTTGATGGAACGAAGGAGACCGTGTGTGAGCCATGCATCATTGGCAAATCAACTCGGCAGCCGTTTGTCGCCAAGGGGACGCGTNACGGAGTAAGCTGGACCCGCGTACCCGCCGGTGTATTTTCCTTGGATATGAGAGCGGAAGCAAGGCGTATCGGCTCTTTGACCCAAGGAGGCAGCAGATTGTGCGGAGTCGTGACGTCACGTTCGACGAGAAAAGCCGTTGGACAGACAAGGAGGCAGGTCTCTCCAAGAGGGGGGAGTGGATTCCACTCCTTGAGGGGGAGACGCCGGAGGACGTGAATGAGGGTGACATCCTCGCATCAGCACCAGCCGGAGATGATCGCCCGAGGGATGTGCAACCGGCAGAATATGTTCCGGCCAGTTCGGACGAAGAATCCGAAGCACCGGAGAGGGACGTGGAGGCGGGGAGTCGATCAATGTCTCCAAGGTCTCCAAGAGAGGGGGAGCAGGCGCTTAGAGAGGATGGCGCCGAAAGGGGACAGCAACAAGAACAACCGCCTCAACAGCCCCGCACGAGCAGCCGTGTGCGAAGAAGGACAAAAAGATATGATGCCGACAAGGGCATTTGGACTGGGTTTGCGCAAGAGGAGCCTCAAGGAGGCACTGCACAAGAAGGATGAGGCTGAGTGGGAGGGAGCAATAAAATGTAATCTCGCCTTCCATGAGGAGAAAGTCTCCTCAGTTATAGGTTGAGCATGGACAACTGCCATGGGTGATGCGCAAGGGGGAGATTGCTGGAATGATGCTCCTCACCATGGCAGGAGTGACTCCAAAAAGGAACACCAAAAAGACAAGCCTTATTGGCTTAGTGGTTAATGGTGTCCACCTCTAGAGGCAGGGGCCCGGGTTCAAGTCCCACAAGATGAAATTCTGCCCTGCCTCAAGGGAGGTGGAAAATAGATGCCAGGAAGCTAGCTCAACCTCTAGAGTTCCTCTTTAAGTTTCTAGAAGGCAAGGCGAGGGTCCAGGAAGGTGGCACACCTTCTAGAAGGGGTGACTTGTCCTACAAGGCATCTAGAGGTGTCTTGGTCTTCTGGACACCTTCCCTCCTACTAGAAGCAAGCTGAGGAATCTAGGAAGGGGCAGAAGCTTCTAGAGGAGGGAAGGGAAGCCTTCCTAGGTGGGAAATGGACAGCCTACCAAGGAGCACTCTAGAAGCCATAGAATCTGCTAGGAAACTCCAAATCTGGCATGCTTTGGTGTTCTGGAAAGCTTAGATCAGTGGCTATAAAATTCCACTGCTTGTGAGCCTTGATCAAGTGTTAATTTCCATCCAATTGAGAACAAAACTATTGCCTCACTCTCTGACCAGATTTTGCCATCCTTGGAACCAGTTGCCTCCATAGTTTCAGTCTCTCCAAAAACAGTTGGTGGTGTGAGCCAGCCACTGCTAGGGATCCTCCAGGGTGCCCACTCACCCTCAGGCCAACAGCAATTTCCTCCAACGTCCAACTGCGGATGGTAGGGTTGTACCTGCGAGCAAGCTGTAGGCCAGGCGCGGAGATGGCTGGTAGAGTCTCCGCGACGGTCCACCCCGCGGCGGGGTCCAGCTCATTCAAGAGTTGCAAGGCGACTGCCTGTTCCTCCTCGTCAAATTCTGGTGCCAATCCCTCCCATTCCCCTTCAGTGGATGGTGGTGGTGGCCCGACATCTGGGATGGGTTCCGCATCACTTGGAGGGACCTCCGCGTCTTGAAGCAGTGTTTGGTCATGGTCTGGCCATCCCGTGCGCGGAAGTCGGCTCAGGGTATCCGCAGGCTGATACGTGATCTTCATGTTGTAACCCTGGAGAAGGAGTGCCCACTTGGCTAGGATGCCCTCATGGTTCTGAGTAGTTAGAAGCCAGTGCAGCGCCTGATGGTCTGTGAAAACCATGAACGGTTTGCCATTCTTGATGTAATCGCGGAAGAATTGGAGTGCCCAGAGGACAGCCAGGCATTCGCCCTTCACCGGAGGGTACTTCCGCTCTCCTTCCGTGAGGGCACGACTCGCGTAAGCAATCACCTTCTGTGTGGGTTCCTGCACCGTCTGGGAGAGAATGGCCCCAAGTCCGTCCCGCGACCAGTCAGTGGTGATGGAGAACGGGAGGTTGAAGTTGGGGAACTCAAGCATAGGCGCGGTAACGAGACGGTGCTTGATTTCCTTCCAGGCGTCCGCGCACCCCGACGTCCATTTGAATGGCACGTCCTGGTGCGTCAACTCTTGGAGTGGCTTGATGATGCGCGCGTGGTCACGCACAAACCTCCGGTAGAATGAGACGAAGCCCAGGAAGATTTTGACCTGTCCCGCAGAAGTGGGCTGACGCCATTCCTGAACTGCCGCTATCTTCTCTGGATCGGTCTTGATGCCATCCACGCTCATTACAAAACCCAGGAACTCCATTTCCGCGGCCCCGATAGAGCACTTGGTTGCCTTGAGCTTCAAGTTGGCTCTGCGAAGGGCAGCGAAGACTGCAGCCAGGGAGGAGAACTGTTCCTCGAAGGTGTGAGCTGCGACCATGATGTTGTCGATGTAGCACCTGACATTGGGGATTCCGCGAAGGGTAGAATCCATGACCCGCTGAAATGTCGCGCTTGTATTGCGGAGTCCAAAAGGCATGCGTGTGAATGCATATAGGCCTTCTGGTGTCACAAACACAGTCTTGGCGATAGAATCCGGGTGCATTGGGATGGCGTGAAAGGCAGCCTTCACGTCGAGCTTTGCAAACCATCAGCGACCCTGCTGGCGCTCCTGTATGTCGACAATCAGGGGCATGGGCTACGCATCTTCCAGGGTCACACGGTTGAGATCGCGGAAGTCAACGCAGAATCACTTAGACCCATCCAGCTTCCCGACGATGACCAAGTTGGCACGCCAGGGACTGACGATTGGGATAATCACCCCCTGCGCCTTGAGCCCCGCGAGCCCCTCTGTGATGATCTTCTCCTGCTCCGGAAGGATGCGTCGCACCTTCTGTTTTGTGGGCGCGGAGTCCCCCGTGGAGATAACATGGAAGGCTTCCACAACCCCCAGGTCAACCAGGAACTAGCGAAGATGTCCGCGAATGCATCCAGCAGATCACGGAAATCCTGCTTTTGTGCGAGCGAGAGTCGTGAGTTGAGCATGTGATCCCAACGCGGTGGTGGTGGTGGTGCTGTTTCGCGGAGTGGGTAGAATTCCTCTTCTTCCTCGAGCTGGTGGCCATCTCCTAGGACTCGTTGTCCCCTCTACCACAGTCCCAGGAGGTTGGTTTGCACTCCGGGCTCGCTTGACTCCCCCGCGAATTCCTGCCACTCTCCTGTTGTGACCTCTTCCGCGGCACGAAGGTCAGTTGTGATGGACGACAGCCTATTCCCATGAACTTGAGAGTCCTCCGCCACTGCATCCAAGAGGGAGAAAGACTCGCCGCCAGTCACAAGCACCGCTTCCCTGTCTGCGATGGTAATGGGGCAGAACGCGTCTTCCCCAGATGCCGAGCTAAGTTGCATGATTCCGAGGGAGAAAAGAAGGTTGGCGCGTAGCGGTACCAGGTAATCCATGCCCAGGAGTACGTCGTACGTCCTTACCCGCGTGACTTGGACATTTACTGGTTCATGAAGAGGTCCCACCTGTATGGGTAGGCCGTGAACCTCCCCATCCCCATAGTCCATTCCGCCCGCTGAGTTGGTGAACAGGCGTCGGGTAGGGAGGATGCGGTCTGTCCACCCAACCACGAGGAGGACGCGGAACGCCACAGTGGTGTGAGTGGCCCTTGTGTCAATTATGGCTAGGAACTTCCTTGCGCAGATCCAAACCATGCAGCAGGCGACCTCATAATGGTTGTCGTCTCGACGCGGTGGCTCCAGGGCCTGCGGTGCCCATCCCCACTCCTCTTCTGCAAGGCTTAGTGCGAGCGAAGTGTCAGGCACTACACGACAGGTGTTCTGCGTGCCCGCGGTGGGCGCAGTGCAGCTGAGGGAGATGCCCACAGCTTGGAGGCGTTGGTTGGCTCTGGAGAACTCTTCCTTTAGTCGCGGTGCGATCTGTGGGTGAATGCGGAGGAACTCAAAGAAGTTGACTTCCGCGATGGGAGTGGTAAATAGACGTTGGATGGGATCAATGCTGCCCTCCGCGGCTGCTGGAGCTGCCAGTGGTGCCGGCAAAGATGGGGCAGGTTGCTTTTCCGCTGCGAGTGGTGGTTTTGTGTGCCGTCGTTTCTCCGGCACGACAGTACGCTTAGCAATTACTTCTTGCAATTGTTCCTCCGCGGCCTCAGCCTTGCGCCGCATATCTTCCTGTACTCTGGCGACCATCTGTATGTCCCACCCGCGTAAGCCCAATTCTTGGGCTCGTGCAATAAGAGTGGTCTCTGCTGCGGTGGGGGGCAACTCTGTAGTCTCGTCCCCCGCCATTGGCAGCCCCAGCTTGACATTGCGAGCTCTGCTCGTAGAGTTCGCGGGTACCTGTGGGTTGGGCAGAATGCCCTGCCCTCCCGGGGCAGTCTGGGTTTGATGATCCGGTGCCTGCCGCCCAGCTTGCGTCTGCTGCTCATGTTGCTGGTCCTGCCATGGTTGATTGTAGTACCGCTGCCACTCTTGCACCATGGGATCTTGCTGTACGGGGTCGGTTCGCGGAACACCCTGCCTTTTGCGCGGACAGTCGCGAGCAATATGTTCCAGGCTCTGGCAAGTGTAGCATGCTTTAGGCTTGGGTTGGGAGGCCTGTGCCGCTGGTGCTGGAGCATGAGAATCTCCACCTTGATGCTGCCGCGTTGATCGTTGTCGTGTGGAAATGGCTGTGGCGTCCTGCATCGCATCCTGCAGTGATTGGTAGCCCTCAGGGATCATCAGGCTGCTGATCTCATCAGGAAGTGCACGGATGAGATTTTGCAGGAGGACCCACGGTGGCAGTCCTTCCCCTTGAGGGTTCTTCGCAATTGATGCCCAAGTGAGGAACTGATCTAAGAACCTCCGGATGTCGGTGTCCTTCCGCATGACCTCCTTTTCAATTTTACAGAGTGCTTCTTCCTTGGTCAGCCGCTTGAAGCGCTCGATCAGCGCGTTGCCAAAATCCTCAAAGGAGTTGAACGGCGCTCGCGCATTGTACCAGTCCTCCGCTGCGCCCTGAAGATGGAGCTCCGCGGTGGCCAGGCAAAGGTCTGGTGGGATCCGCCCAATACTTGCATGTATCGTGATCTGCTTCAACCACGTCCATGGGTCCTCTTCGGGAGTCCCTTTGAAGATCTCCAGCCGTGGAATGTTGGCTGGCTGTGTGCGTACGTACTGAAGCACAGTATTTCGGTTGGCCATGGATGTTGCCACGGAGAATGGGTGGGGGGCTGAAAGGGAGGGACTGGGATGAGGAGCTGTGATCGCCGAATAGCCCACGTGGCTAGTTTGTGGCTGCCCCTGGGGTGCAGGTGTGGGGTTGCCCATTGGGGCTGTCGCCGAAAGAGCAAAATAATGAGTCGTAGGGGTGGCCTGCATCGCATAGGGTGCGGAGTAGAAGATAGTCCCAAGGGGCGGTGCCTGTGTGTTCGGGGCGGAGGGGACCGTATGTCCTGGCAGCCAGTACCCCTGAGGTAGAGGGTGTGACACCGCAGAGTGGTAGAGCGGAGTGGTGGTAGACGCCGCAGGGGCCATGGTGGTCGCTGGATTCGTCGGGAGAGCAGGGTAGGTGGAGTGGGGTACTGTCGGTTGCATCTGGCTGGCAGGTTGTGCTAGATGGACCGCGATCCCAGCAGGCGCGGTACCCGTTGGTTGCTGGTGGTAAACTGGGTGTCCGACCACCACGGGCATTAGTTGCGATGTCATAGGAGCCGCTGGTTGCTGTGACGGTATCTGCTGCATGGGTGCTTGCGGCGGCACTCCTGCTGCGGAGGGCATGGCCCAGGTGCCCATCATCATCCAACCTGGTGGAGTTGTGGTGGAATAGATCATCGCGGACCCCGCAAGCGGCAGAGTCCCTTGCAATGCAGGGTTGGGCTGTGGCTGGGGCCCTGTAAGTGGCTGCTGGGTTGCGTGGGATGGCGGCGGAATCAGGGGGGGTTGATGCACCATGCCCCCTCTCTGTTCCCCTTGTGGTGTTCCTTGCCATCCAGTGAATTGTGGGTCGTGACTCGCCGTTGCCCTCACGCTTGGTGTTACGGGGGTGTCCGTGGCAGTCAACCGCGGATTCACTTGTAGGGATATTCCTTCCATCGCGTTGGGCCGTCCAACCCCGGCTGTCGGACCCCCCTCCGCGTGTTCTGCTGTGGGTGGGTGGCCCTGCTGCCTCGTCTCCGGCATCACAGGTGACCCGCCCGGCTGTTCGGTGCATACTTCTTGCAGAGGCTGTCTCATCCCCCTTTCTCCCTTTGTTGAAGGTGGTCGCTCCGCGGGCACACCTTCTGGCAGTGCTAGATGGCGGTGGGTCACCCCGAAGGTTGGCTCTCTGGAGACGAGAGGGGGCGAGGAGGTTGTGATCACTGCTAAGGACGCGGATGGCAGGTGATCCTCCTCTGCAAACCATGACTGCTGCATTCCGCCGCGCCGCTGGTAAACCGGACCTTGATATGCCAATGATCTCCCGGTCTCGGAGAGTCCGTCTGCTGGCGGTGGCACATTGGAAAACCACCTGTGCTCCATATAGTCGTTGACCTGGAGCCGGTGAGTTCTACGCACATCTTGGCTGTGTACGCTTTCCACCTCCACACGGTCATGTAGTGCGTTCATGATACGCCGCCAGTGTAGCTGCTCCAGCCACTCGGTGACTCTTCGGTGCTGTCCCAATGGGTCCGCGCCCGGCGATGAACTGACAGGCGTGCGAGAGGGTGTGGGCGAGATCTCCCTACTGCCCGCCTGCGTAGCTGCACGCCGCGGCAAGAAGTGGAGTATGGAAGCTTGCTGCAAATACTGTTGGTGTTGCCTCCGCGTGTCTTGGTGCACGAAGCTGGCTGCCGACATGTATGACTGATTCTGAATGTTCGTGCAATTCTTCCAGCAAAGAGCAAAGAACTGTCCACGCTCACCGCACCATGACACTGATACCCCCAATTTTGCCGCGCATAGTTTTACTTCCGCGCTCTCTGACTCCGCGTTTGGTCTGCTCCGCGATCTTGCCGTTCCGCGATTCAGGGTAGCACCCGCTGGTTGCTTCTCCGCTACCTCTTCTGATCTTCCGCGGATGCTTCACACCTTCTGGGTTCTAGCCGTGGGTAGTGCTCCGCGACTCCCTCCTTGCCAACACGAGAGTCTGCCACCTCGTGGCCTCTGACTCCTCTGCCCGCGGAACCCCGTCCCGTGGTCGTGTGCAAGGCCACGGAGTTGCCAACAGCACACTTCACCCAACTTGTGTCCCCTGGTGATGACAGCACTCAGTGGGATCTTTGGTTGTTCTCAGGAGGGGTGGATTGAGCAGTATGCTCCGCACACATCCGCATGGCAAGTATTCGTCCTCCGCAAAACAATTCCGCAGAGAGCAGGTCTGAAACTTCCTCCTCTGGTGCGGATCTTAGCGGATGAAGCCTGGGTGTGAATCAGGCTAACACTCGCGTGGATTAATCAGATGGGTGGAGACAATCAAGTTCCGCATGAATCAGGATTCTCAGGCTTATGAGGGGAAATAGGCTTGCATTGGGCAAAAGGTGAGCATCTCTCATCATCAGTCAGATCTCTGATTCTCATCGTTCCTCCGCTACGCTACTACTTTATATCTACCAAAAGCTAGTCCTCTTCAGACTTCCTTTCCCTCTTTCCCCTATCTTGGACTCCGCGCAGCGCGCTACACGCACGGCGGGTCTTGTCCCACACACACACACACACACTTTACTACCATATTTCATGTGCTATCATTACATCTTCCTCTAATCCGCGGCTTGGGCGCTCGCAGTCTTGTGTTCTTCCTTGAATCTTCGTCTTCGCGCGGTGCGTCCCCCTGGTCTCCTCCTTGATTACCGCCGCTCCCTTGAGCCCTCATTGGTCAGGCTCCTGCCTGACCTCTGGTCCTGGCATCGTGTGTTTCCGCACGTCCCGTGCTCCATCTTCTCCGCGGCTCGACTCTGGTTCTCTTCTCACCGCGGATTCTCACCCTGCTGTCCCGCCTGTTTTGGCTTCTCCGCAGCCATTCTTTCGAACAGCCGTTTGACAGTTCACCGGCAATTCCTACTCCTTGGCGGCGGCTTTCCCGCCTTTTTCTTTCATCACGGCTGGATTCTGCGCCACCCCACGCTCTACCGCAATCTTATCGCGGGAGCCAGCATGCCTTGCGCGTTCCCCGGTACTCCGCGGTTTCCCTTCTTCTTCCTCCACGGTCCTCAGGCCGCGGAAGCCTTGTTCCACAGATCTGTGCGAAGCAGCGATTTTTTCCTCCGCGGATCCATCTTCTCCTCAACGGAGACGCGGTGGATCCCCGCCCGACATATGTATCAACTAGCAAGCAAAAGGACCTTCAATAAGTAGTGGCACGGTGTGGCTACCATGTACAATGACCAACCAAAGTAGGCATGTTTCACTGACCATGACAAACGAATGTCACTATGTGTGGTCAACTTTGACAACTCATAACACGAGTCACAAATGGTCAGAGGGGGGAACAATGGTTTGTGAATACTAGTTACCAATTAGTAAGTACAAAGACCTTCAATATGTACTGGCACCGTGTGGCTACCATGCATAGTGACCAACCAAAGTATGCATATGTCACTGACCATGATCGAAAAATTTCACTTCATTTTGTCAACGTTGAAAACTCACAACAAGAGTCGCGGATAGTCAGAGGGGGTTAACAATGGTTTGGAAACACTGACTATAAACTAGAAAGCACAAAGATCTCAGTGTGTAGTGACACAGTGTGGCAACCATGTAAAGTGACAAACCAAAGTAGACATATGCCACTAACCATGACCAAATGAGTTTTACAGTGTGGTAAACGTTGAAAACTCATAACACAAGTCACAAATGGTCAGAGTGCTAAACAATGGGTTGGGAATACTATCTATCAACTAGCACGTACAAAGACCTTCAACCAGTAGTGGCACGGTGTGGCTTATGTGCACAGTGACCAACCAAAGGAGGCATACAACACGGACTATGACCAAATAATTCCAGTATGTGTGGTAAACAATGACAACTCATAACACGAGTCACAAATGGATAGAGGGAGAGACAATGGTTTGGGAACACTATGTATCCAATAGAAAGGACAAAGAACTTCAATACGTAGTGGCACGGTGTGGCTACTATGCACACCAAACAACCAAACTAGGCATATGTCACTGACCATGACTAAAGAATTTCAGTATGGATGGTCAACGTTCATAACCCATAACACGAATCACAAAGGGTCAGAGGGGGAAACAATGGTTTCGGAATACTAGTTTTCAACTAGCAAGTACAGCCTTGAAAAAGTAGTAGGATGGTGTGGATACCATGCACAATGACTGACCAAAGTAGGCACATGTACTGCCCTTGACCAAAGAAATCTGTTGTGTGTGGTCAACGTTGACAACACATAATACGAGTCACAAATGGTCAGAGGAGGAAACAATGGCTTGGGAACACAAGGTATCAACTAGCAAGCACATGGACCTTCAATAAGTAGTGGCACGGTGTGGCTACCATGTGCAATGACCAACCTAAGTAGGCATGTGTCACTGACCATGACCAAAGAATGTCCCTATGTGTGGTCAACTTTGAAAACTCATAACACGAGTAAAAAATGGCTAGAGGGGGAAACAATGGTTTGTGAATACTACTTATCAATAAGAAAGTACAAGGACCTTCAGTATGTAGTGGCACAGTGTGGCTACAATGCACAGTGACAAACCTAAGTATGCATATGTCACTGACCATGACCAAAGAATTTCACTTCATGTGGTCAACGTTGACAACTCACAACAAGAGTCACAGATAGCCAGAGGGGGGTAACAATTGTTTGGGACAACTAGCTCTCAACTAGAAAGCACAAAGACCTTCTGTACGTAGTGACACGGCGTGGAAAACATGTACGGAAGGACCGCACCTCTTGATTGAGCAATGACTCCAATCATTCTAACTGCCCTCGCAAGTTTTGCGATCACAGGATCTACCTTCAGAAAGAAAAATATCTTCCACGTGCTCCTGTTCCTTGCCACGTCAGCAAAATCAAAGTCGAGAGAAGCTCACACTCGCACTCTGGCTTTGTCTGCCAGACCACACACCCTGTTTGTCCAAAACCCGCCAAGATATATTGCGTCCAGTTTCATCATCCAGTCAGCTCTCTGGAGCTCCATTAAAATCAGTAGAGTGAATAGGGCTGCGGATGGATGGATCAGTGGGACACCTAAAGAGGCCTGCCCACAGCCATACCATGCCCCACCATGTAGGATATACATGAGAGTCGAGAGAGATATGGGGATCTCTCTCTCGGCCCTCTTTTTCTCCTTTTTGTTGTTGTTGTGCCGAGTCCAGTAGATTGTTTTTTGACTCTTGTTGTGAGTTGTCAATGTTGACCACATGAAGTGAAATTCTTTGGTCATGGTCAGTAAAACATGCATACTTTGGTTGGTCACTGTGCATGGTAGCCACACTATACCACTACATATTGAAAGTCTTTGTATTTGTAAATCAATAACTAGTACTCACAAACCATTGTTTCCCCCTCTGACCATTTGTGACTCGTGTTATGAGTTGTCAAGGTTGACCACACATAGTGACATCCTTTGGTCATGGTCAGTGACACAGGCCTACTTTGGTTCGTCATTTTACATGGTAGCCACACCGTGCCACTACTTATTGAATGTCCTTGTGCTTGCTAGCTGATATCTGGTGTTCCCAAACCATTGTTTCCCCCTATGACCATTTGTGACTCGTATTTTGAGTTGTCAATGCTAACCACACACAACGGATGTGTTTGGTCAAAGGCAGTACATATGCCTACTTTGGCTGGTCATTGTGCACGGTAGCCACACTGAGCTAATACTTATTGAAGGTCGTTATACTTGCTAGTTGAAAACTTATATTCCAAAATCATTGTTTCCCCCTCTCACCATTTGTGACTTGTGTTATGGGTTGTGAACATTGACCACCCATACTGAAATTCTTTGGTCATGATCAGTGACATAGCCTAGTTTTGTTGTTCGGTGTGCATAGTAGCCACACCGTGCCACTATGAATTGAAGTTATTTGTCTGTCAAGTTGATACATAAGGTTCTTAAACCATTGTTTCTCCCTCTGACCATTTGTGACTCGTGTTTTGAGTTGTCAAAATTGACCAAACATAGTGGACTTCTTTGGTCATACTCAATGACGCATGCATCCGTTGGTTGGTCACAGTGCACGCTAGCCATACCGTGCCACTACTTGTTGAAGTTCTTTGTACTTGCTTGTTGATAACCAGTATTCCCAACCCATTGTTTCCCACTCTGACCATTTGTGACTCGTGTTATGAGTTTTCAACGTTGACCACACACTTTGAAATACTTTTGGCCATGGTCAAACCAAAGAAATCCACTGTGTGGTCAACATTGACAACTCATAACACGAGTCACAAATGGTCAGAGTGAGAGACAATAGTTTGTGAACCCTACGTATTGACTAGAAAGAACGAAGAACTTTCTATATGTAGTGGCACGGTGTGGCTACTATGCACACAGAACAACCAAACTAGGCCTATGTCAATGACCATGACCAAACATTTTCAGCATGGGTGGTTAACGTTCACAACGCATAACACGAGTCACAAATGGTTAGAGGGGGAAACAATGGTTTCCGAATATTAGTTTTAAACTAGCAAGTATAACAACCATGAATAAGTAGTAGCATGGAGTGGCTACAATGCACAATGACCGACCAAAAGAGGCATATGTTCTGCCTTTGACCAAAGAAATCAGCTGTGTGGTCAACGTTGACAAGTTATAATACGAGTCACAACTGGTCAGAGGGGGACACAATGCTTTGGAAACGCCAAGCATCAACTAGCAAGCACGAGGACCTTCAAGAAGTAGTGGCACGGTGTGGCTACCACGTACAATGACCAGCCAAAGTAGGCATGTGTCACTGAATATGACCAAAGAATGTCACTATGTGTGATCAACTTTGACAACTCATAACACGAGTCAGTAATGGTCAGAGGGGGAAACAATGGTTTGTAAATACAAGTTAATGATTAGCAAGTACAAGGACCTTCAATGTGTAGTGGCACAGTGTCGCTACCATGCATAGTGAACAACCAAAGTATGCATATGTCAGAGACCATGACCAAGGAATTTCACTTCATGTGGTCAATGTTGACAACTCACAACAAGAGTCACAGAACACTGGCTATCAACTATAAAGCAGAAAGACCTTCAATACGTAGTGACATGGTGTGGCAACCATGTACAGTAACAAACCAAAGTATGCATATGCCACTAACCATGACCAAAAGAATTTCACAGTGTGTGGTCAACGTTGAAAACTCATAACACGATTCACAAATGGTCAGAGGGGGAAACAATGGGTTTGGAACACACGTTATCAACTAGGGAGTACAAGGACCTTGAATAAGTAGTGGCAAGGTGTGGCTAGCGTGCACAGTGACGAACCAAAGGAAGAATACATCACTTACTATGACCAAAGAAGTCCATTATGTGTGGTCAACATTGACAACTCATGACACGAGTCACACGTGGTCAGAGGGGGAAACAATGGTTTCAAAATATTAGTTTTCAACTAGCAAGTACAACGACCTTCAATAAGTAGTAGCACAGTGTGGCTACTATGCACAATGACCACCCAAAGTAGGCATATGTACTGCCTTTGACCAAAGAAATCCGCTGATTGAGGTCAACGTTCACAGCTCAGAATACAAGTCAGAAATGGGCAGAGGGGGAAACAATGGTTTGGGAACACCAGGTATCAACTAGCAAGCACCGGGACCTTCAATAAGTAGTGGCACGGCGTGGCTACCATGTACAATGGCCAACCAAAGAAGGCATGTGTCACTGACCATAACCAAACAATGTCTCCATGTGTGGTCAACTTTGACAACTCCTAAGACGAGTCACAAATGGTCAGAGGGGGAAACAATTGTTTGTGAATACTAGTTATTGATTAGCAAGTACAAGGACCTTCAATATGTAGTGGTACACTGTGGCTACCATGCACAGTGACCAACCAAAGTATGCATATGTCACTGACCATGACCAAAGAATTTAACTTCATGTGGTCAACGTTGACAACTCACAACAAGAGTCACAGATAGTTCGAGGGCGTAACATGTGTTTGGGATTACTAGCTATCAATGAGTAAGCACATAGACCTGTAGTACGTAGTGACATGGCGTGGCAACCATGTACAGTGACAAACCAAAGTAGGCATATGCCACTAACCATGATAACAGCAATTTGATTGTGTATGGTCATCGTCGAAAACTCATAGCACGAGTCACAAATGGTCAGAGGGGGAAACAATGGGTTGGGAACACTAGCTATCAACTAGCAAGTACAAATACTTTCAACAAGTAGTGGCACTGTGTGGCTAGCGTGCACAATGACCAACCAAAGGAAGCATACGTCCCTGACTATGACCAAAGAAGCCCACTAAGTGTGGTCAACATTGACAACTCATAACACGAGTCACAAATGGTCCCAGGGAGAGACAATGGTTTAAGAACCCTATGCATTGACTGGAAAGGACAAAGAGCTTCAATATGTAGTGGCACGGTGTGGCTACTATGCACACCAAACAACCAAACTAGGCATATGTCACTGACCATGACCAAAGAGCTTACGTTGACCACACATAGTGATATTCTTTGGTCATGGTCACTGACATATGCCTACTTTTCTTGGTCATTGTTCATGGTAGCCACACCATGCCACTACTAATTGAAGTTATTTGGTCTTGCTAGTTAATAACTGGTATTCCCAAACCATTGTTTTCACTTCTGACCATTTGTGACTCGTACAATGAGTTGTCTACGTTGACAACATATAGTTAAATCCTTTGGTCATGGTTAGTGTCATTTGCCTACTTTGGTTAGTCACTATGCATGGTATCCACACCGTGCTACTACTTACTTAAGGTCTTTGTACTTGCTAGTTGATAACCAGTATTTTCCAACCATTCTTTGCCCTTATGACTATTTGTGACTCGTATTATGATTTGGCAACGTTGACCACACAGAGTGCAATTATTTGGTCATTGTCAGTGACGTTTGCCTGCTTTGGTTGGTCATTGTGCATGGTAGCCACACCATGCCACTACTTATTGAATTTTTTTGTACTGGTTAGTTGATGACTTTAATTCCAAACCCATTGTTTTTCCCTCTTACAATTTTTGAATTGGTTTATGAGCTGTGAATGTTTACCACACACTGTGAAGCTATCTGGTCATGGTCAGTGACATATTCCTACATTGATGCGTCATTGTGCGTTGTACCCACACCGTGCCCCTACTTATTGAACGTCTTTTTACTGGTTAGTCGCTGACTTGTATTCCAACACCATTGTTTCCCCCTTTGTACTTGCTAGACAAAAAAACATTGTTCCCTACCCATGATTTCCCCTCTGACCATTTGTGACTTGTATTATGAGGTGTCAACGTTCACCACACATAGTGATATACTTTGGTCATGGTCACTTCCACATGCCTCATTTTGCTGGTCATTGTGCATGGTAGCCACACCATGGCACCACTCATTGAAGTTCTTTGTACTTGCTAGTGAAAATTTGGTATTCCCAAACCATTGTTTTCCCTTCTGACCATTTGTGACTCGTACTATGAGTTGTTATCGTTGACAACATATAGTTAATTCTTTGGCCATGGTCAGTGCCATATGCCTACTTTGGTTAGTCCTTATGCATGGTAGCCTCGTCGTGCTACTTTTTATTGAAGGTCTTTGTACTTCCTAGTTGACAACCAGTATTTTCCAACCATTGTTTACCCTTATAACTATTTGTGACTCGTACTATGAGTTGTCAGCTTTGACCACACTTACTGCAATTCTTTGGTTATCGTCAGTGACATATGCCTGCTTTGGTTGGTCATTGTGCATTGTAGCCACACCGTGCCTCTACTTCCTGTATGTCTTTCTACTGGCTCGTTGATGACTTGTATTCAAAAACCATTGTTCCCCCCTCTAAATATTTGTGACTCCTTTTATGAGCTGTCAACATGGACCACAAATTTTGAAATTATTTGGTCATGGTCAGTAACATTTGCCTGTATTGGTTAGTTATTGTGCGGTGTAGCCACACCAGGCCGTTGCTTATTGAAGGTCTCGTTACTGGCTAGTCCACCACTTGTATTTCAAAACCATTGTTTCCCCCTTCTGATCATTTGTGACACGTATCATGATTTTTCAACGTTGACCACACATCATGAAATTCTTTGGTCATGGTCATTGACATATTCCTACTTTGGATGGTCATAGTGCATGGTAGTCACACCGTGCCACTGCGTTTTCAGGGTACTTCTACTTGCTAGTTGATATCTAGTATTTCCAAAGCATTTTCCCCCTCTGACCATTTGTGATTTGTACTATGAGTTAGCAATGTTGTCCACACATAGTGAAATTATTTGGGCATGGTCAGAGACATATGCGTACTTTGGTTGGTCATTGTGCATGATAGCCACACCATGCCACTACTTATTGAAGGACTTAGTACTTGCTAATCGGAAACTGGTGTTCCCAGACCATTGTTCCACCCTCTAACAATTTGTGACTCGTCTTATGAGTTATCAACGTTGACCACACATAGTGACTTTCTTTGGTCATTGTAAGCAACATATGCCTACTTTGGTTGGTCATAGTGCATGGTAGCCACACCATGCCACTACGTATTAAAGCTCTTTGTACCTGCTAGTCAATAACTAGTATTTCCAACCAATTTTCCCCCCTTTCAACATTTGTGACTTGTATTATTAGTTGTCAACGTTGACCACACATAGTGAAATTCTTTGGTCATGACTAGTGACATATGCCTACTTTGGGTGGTGATTGTCCATAGTAGCCATGCCGTGCCACTACGTATTGAAGGTCTTTGTTCTTCCTAGACAAACAATATTATTGCCAAACCATTATTTCCCCCTCTGACCATTTGTGACTCGTATCTTGAGGTGTCAATGTCGACCACACACAGTGATAGTCTTTGATCATGATCACTTACATATGCCTAATTTGGTTGGTCATTGTGCATGGTAGCCACACCGTTCCACTACTCTTTGTACTTGCTAGTTAATTGTTGGTATTCCCAAACCATTTTTTCCCTTTTTCACCATTTGTGACACGTATTATGAGTTTTCAACATTGGCAACATATAGTTCATTCTTTGGTCATGGTCACTACCATATGCCTACTTTGGTTAGTCATTGTGCATGGTAGCCTCACTGTGCTACTTCTTATTGAAGGTCTTTGTACTTGCTAGTGAATAAACAGTATTCCTAACCCAGTGTTTCCCCATCTTACCATGTGTGCCTCATATTATGAGCCGTCAGCATTGACCACACGTAGTGAAATTCTTTGGTTATGGTCAGTGACATATGCCTGCTTTGGTCGTCATTGTGCATTGTAGCCACACCGTGCCACTACTTGTTGAATGTCTTTTTACTGGCTAGTCAATGACTTGTATTTCAAACCCATTGTTTCCCCCTCTGACCATTTGTGACTCGTATTATGAGTTGTAAACGTTGACCCCACATTGTGAAGTTATTTGCTCATGGTCAGTAACATATGCCTACATTGGTTGGTCATTGTGCGTGGTAGCCACACCGTGCCACTTCTTATTGAAGGTCTTTGTACTGGCTAGTCCATGACTTGTATTCCAAAACCATTGTTTCCCCTTTTTGACCATTTGTGACTCGTATTATGAGTTCTCAACTTTGACCACACATTGTGAAATGATTTGGTCATGGTTAGTAATACAAGCCTACATTGGTTCGTCATCGTTCGTGGTAGCCACAGCGTGCTACTACTTATTGAAGGCCTTTGAACTAGCTAGTCGATGACGCGTATTTGAAAATCCTTGTTTCCCCCTTTTGACCATGTGTGACACGTTTCATGATTTGTTATTGTTGACCACAGATCGTGAAATTCGTTCGTCATGGTCAGTGACATATGCCTATTTTGGTTGGTCATTGTGCATGGTATCCACACTGTGCCACTACTAGTTGAAGGTCTTTGTATTTGATACTTGATAACTAGTATTCCCAGACCATTAGTTCCCCCTCTGACAATTTGTGATTCATATTATGAGTTGGCAACCTTGAAAACCCATGGTGAGTTTCTTTGGTCATGGTCACTGATACATGCCTAGTTTGGATGGTCATTGTGCACGGTAGTCACAGCGTGCCACTGTGTATTCAGGGTCTTTCTACTTGCTAGTTCACAACTAGTATTTCCAAACCATTGTTCCCCCCTCTGACGATTTGTGACTTGTTGAAGGAATTGTCAACATTGACCTCAAATAGTCAAATTTTTAGGTCATGGCCAGTGACATATGCCTACTTCTGTTGGTCATTGTGCATGATAACCACACCGTACCACTACGTATTGAAGGTCTTAGTACTTGCTACTCCAAAAATAGTGTTCTTAACCCAATTTTCCACCCTTTGACCATTTGTGACTCGTCTTATGAGTTATCAACGTTGACCACACATGGTAAGTTTCTTTGGTCATGATCAATGACATATGCCTATGTTGGTTTGTCATAGTGCATGGTAGCCATGCCGTGCCACTGCTTATCAAAGCTCTTTGTGCTCGCTAGTCAATAACCAGTATTTCCAGACCTTTTTTCCCCCCTTTGACCATTTGTGCCTCGTATTAATAGCAATCAATATGAACACACATAGTGAAATTCTTTCTCCATCGCTAACGATATATGCCTACTTTTGGTGGTTATTGTGCATGGTAGCCACGCCGTGCCACTGCTTATTGAGAGTCTTTGTACTTGCTAGATGACATATATTATTTCCAAACCATTATTTTCCCCTCTGACCACTTGTGACTCGTATTATGAGTTATCATCCCCACGCATGGTGATGTTCTTTGGTCTTGATCACTAACATATGCCTACGTTGGTTGGTCATTGTGCATGGTAGCCACACCGAGCCACTACTAGTTCAAGTTCTTTGTACTTGCTATTTAATAACTGGTATTCCCAGGCCATTCCTTCCCCTTCTGACCATTTGTGACTCGTATTATGAGTTGTCAACGTTGACAACATATAGTTCAGTTCTATGGTCATGGTCAGTGCCATATACGTACTTTAATTAATCATTGTGCATGGTAGCCACACAGTGCTACTTCTTATTGAAGGTCTTTGGTCATGGTCAGTGACATATGCCTACATTGGTTGGTCACTGTGCGTGGTAGCCATGCCGTACCACTACGTATGGAAGGTCTTTGTACTGGCTAGTTGACGACTTGTATTAAAAAACCATGGTTTCCCCCTTCTTACCATTTGTGACACGTGTTATGATCTGTCAACGTTGACCACACATAGTGAAATTCTTTGGTCATGTTCAGTGACATATGCCTTCTTTTGTTGGTCATTGTGCATGGTAGCCACAGTGTGCCACCACTTATTGAAGGACTTTGTACTTTTTAGTTCATAACTAGCATTCCCAACCCATTGTTTCCCCCTTTGACCATTTGTGACTAGAATTATGACTTGGCAATGTTGATGAAACATAGTGAATTTCTTTGGTCATGGTCACAGACATATGCCTACTTTGGATGGTCATTGTGCATGGTAGTCCCACCATGCCACTATGTATTTAGGGTGTTTCTACTTGCTAGTCGATATCTAGTACTTCCAAACCATTGTTTCCCCCCTGACTGTTTGTGACTTGTTCTATGAGCTGTCAACGTTGACCACACATAATGAAGTTATTTGGGCATTGTCAGTGACATATGCCTACTCTGGCTGGTCATTGTGCATGATAGCGACACCGTGCCACTCCTTATTTTAGATCTTAGTACTTGCTATTTGGAAGCTATTGTTCCTAATCCATTGTTCCACTCTCGGACCAGCTGTAACCTGTCTTATGAGTTATCAGCGTTGACCACATATTGAGTTTCTTTGGTGATTGTCACTGACATATGCCTACTTTGATTGGTCATACTGCATAGTAGCCACACCATGCCACTACTTATTAAAGCTCTTTGCACTTGCTAGTCAATAACTAGTTTTTCCAACCATTGTTCCGCCCTTTGACCATTTGCGACTCGTATTATGAGTTGTCAATTTTGACCACGCATACTGAAATTCTTTGGTCATGGCTAGTGACATATGCCTACTTTGGGCAGTCATTGTGCATGGTAGCCATGCTGTGCCTCTACTTATTGAAGGTATTTGTACTTGATAGACAAAAAAAAAATATTTGCAAATCATTCTTTCCCCCTCTGACCATTTGTGACTTGTATTATGATTTTTCAACGTTGACCACATAATGATATTCTTTGTTCATGGTCGCTGATATATAAGGGTGCACACCAGGTAAGATTCCCGGATCCCAGGTTGGATCCTTATCCCCGGTCCCGGATCCAAGGGGGGGTTTGGATCCATGGATCCAAGGAAATATCCCTGGATCCTAGGGATCCCCGAATCGTTTCCTGATCCCATAGGCTGAGCAAGGATAATACCTTTTTTTTATACTCCTGTCCGCATTTTCCACACTTTCACCAGTGGTGAAAAGATCCTCGAAACCCGGATCAAATCCAAATCAAGGATCCGGATCCCCGGATCCGGATGCCGATCTGGGTTCACGCATAAGATCCCCGGATCCCAGGATGTGGTGTGCAGCCTTACAGACATCTGCCTACTTTGGTTGGTCACTGTGCATGGTAGCCATACCGTTCTACTACTAATAGAAGTTATTTGTACTTGCTAGTTAATAACTCGTTTTCACAAACCATTGTTTCCCCTTCTCACCATTTGTGAATTGTATTATTAGTTATCAACGTTGACAACATACAGTGAAATTATTTGGTTATGGTCGGTGACATATGCCAACTTTGATTGGTCATTGTGCATGGTAGCCACACCGAGCTACTACTTATTGAAGATCTTTGTACGTGCTTGTTGATAACCAATATTTTACATCGATTGTCTGCCCCTCTGATTATTTGTGATTCGTCTTATGATTTGGCAACGTTGACCACACAGTGAAATTCTTTGGTCATGGTCAGTGGCGTATGCCTGTTTGGTTGGTCATTGTGCATGGTAGTCACACCGTGCCGCTACTTATTAAATGTCTTTGGACTAGCTAGTCGATGACTTGTATTCCAAAGCAATTGTTTCCCCTTTCTAACTATTTCTGACATGTTTTTATGGTTTGGCATTGTTGACCACACAGTGAAATTCTTTGGTCATGGTTGGTGACATATGCCTACTTTGGTTGGTCACTGTGCATGGTAGCCACACTGTGCCACTACTGATTGAAGGTCTTTGTACTTACTAGTTGACAACTAGTATTCCCAAACTATTGTTTCCCCCTGTGACCATGTGTGACTCATGTTATGAGTTGACTCGGACCCTCTTCCTTATGCGGAATCGCGAGTCCGCATCGCGAGTCCGTGGGGTTGGGGGGGGGGGGGGGGGTGGGGGGTGTTGAAAGTATTGGAGGTCCGGGTCGACCACTCCGGAAATTGCGGAGGGTTACAGCGACGCTCGACACACGATGTGTGCCAAACACACACATTGGTGTATTAGGCACACATCGATGTCGATGTGGCTTTGCCACATCGACATGACCTTATGTCAAGGGAGCTCGTCACCTCACTCGCTGCCGAGAGCGAGAGCGACGACGAGTCTCTCTCTAGTTACCGACAATGAGAGAGATTCTCTTTGTGCCTTGCATCTCTTGCTGCCGACAGCGAGAGAGCTCGTGGGCTCTCTCTCGCTGCCAACAGCAAGAGCGCTCGTTGACTCTGTCTCACTACCAACAGCGAGAGTGCTCGGCTCTCAGACGCGTTGCCATGGCGTCGCAGACGAGTGACCCAGGCAGTGGAGCTTTGACACCGGCCGCACCCGCTGCCACTGCCGCTGCCGCACCCGCTGCTACTCCCGCTGGCGCTAAAGCTTCCACAGCCAATGCCACTGGTGCTACCTCTGCCGCTGTTGCTGCTGTGGTTAAGCCAGGTCGACGCAAGCAGAAGTAGAACCCCTCTGTAGTGTGGCAGGTTTTCACCGTAGTCTTCATCGAAGGAGAACACTGCGCGCGCTGTAACATATGTCCTCCCAGTGGGGGAACTAAGTGAACCTACACGTTTGGGAACGTGTAGGTACGTTTGTGAACGGACAGATATCGGGGATGTGGAAGCATCTCCACAAGATGCACCAGGCAAAGTGGAAGAAGCTCAAGTCCTTGGAGGCGACACAAAATCTGCTGGCTGCAAAGATTGGTACCGCTGAAGCTGCGGCCACAATTAACGGCTCATAACATGAGTCACACATGGTCAGAAGAGGAAACAATAGTTTGGGAATACTAGTAGTCAACTAGCAAGTACAAAGACCTTCAATTAGTAGTGGCACAGTGTGGTTACCATGCACAGTGACCAACCAAAGTAGGCATATGTCACCAACCATTGTTTCTCCGTGCCACTACTTATTGAAGGTTCTTGTGCTTGCTCGTTTATACCTGGTGTTCCCAAACCATTTTTCCCCCCTCTGACCATGTGTGACTCATAGTATAAGATTTTAATGTTGAGAACACACAGCGGATTTCCTTGGTCAAAGGTAGTACATATGCCTACTTTGGTCGGTCATTGTGCATGGTAGCCACACTGTACTACTACTTATTGAATTTTGTTGTACTTGCTAGTTCAAAACTAATATTCCAAAACCATTGTTTCCCCCTCCGACTATTTGTGACTTGTGTTATGGGTTGTGAACGTTGACCACCCATACATGAATTCTTTGATCATGGTCAGTGACATATGCGTAGTCTGGTTGTTCAGTGTGCATAGTAGCCACACTGTGCCACTACGTATTAAAGTTCTTCGTCCGTTCTAGTCGATACATAGGGTTCCCAAACAATTGTCTCTCCCTCTGACCATTTATGACTCGTGTTATGAGTTGTCAATGTTGACCAAACTTAGTGGAATCCTTTGGTCATAGTCAGTGACGTATGCATCCTTTGGTTGGTCATTGTGCACGCTAGCCATACCATGCCACTACTTGTGGAAGGTCTTTGTACTTGCTAGTTGATAACTAGTATTTCCAACCCATTGTTTCCCCCTCTGAATATTTGTGACTCGTGTAATGATTTTTCAACGTTGATCACACATTGTGAAATTCTTTTGGTTATGGTTAGTGGAATATGCCTACTTTGGTTTGTCACTATACATGGTTGCCACGCCGTGTCACTACGTACTGAAGATCTTTGTGCTTTCTAGTTGATAGCCAGTGTTCCTAAACCATTGTTACCCCCTCTGATTATCTGTGACTCTTGTTGTGAGTTGTCAGCGTTGATCACATGAGGTGAAATTCTTTGGTGATGGTCAGTGACATATGCATATCTTGGCTGGTCACTATGCAGGGTAGCCACACTGTGCCCCTACATATTGAAGTTCTTTGTACTCGCTAATTCATAACTAATATTCACAAGCCATTGCTTCCCCATGTGACCATTTGTGACTCGTGTTATGAGTTGTCAAAGTAGACTACACATAGTGACATTCTTTGGTCATGGTCAGTGACACATGCGTACTTTGGTTGGTGATTGTACATGGTAGCCACACCATGCCACTACTTATTGAAGGTCCCTCTGCTTGCTAGTTGATACCTGGTGTTCTCAAGCCATTGTTTCACCCTCTGACCATTTGTGACTCATATTATGAGTTGTCAACGTTGACCACACAAAACGGATTTCCTTGGTCAGAGGCAGTACATATGCCTACTTTGGTCGGTCATTCTGCATGGTAGCCACACTGTGCTCCTTCTTTTTGAAGGTCGTTGTACTTGCAAGTTGGAAAATTATATTTCGAAACCATTGTTTCCTCCTGTGACCATTTGTGACTCGTGTTATGGATTGTGAATGTTGACCACCCATACCGCAATTCTTTGGTCATGGTCAGTGACATATGCATAGTTTGGCTGTTCATTGTGCATAGTAGCCACATCCTGCCACTACGTATTGAAGTTCTTTGTCCTTTCTAGACGATACATAAGGTTTCCAAACCATTGTCTCTCCCTCTTACCATTTGTCACTCGTGTTATGAATTGTCAATGTTGGATAGGGTTGGTCACTGTGCATGGTAACCACAGTGTGGGAATACTAGTTATCAACCCCAACCCATTGTTTCCGCTTCTCACTATTTGTGACTCGTGGTATGAGTTTTCAACGTTGACCACACACTATGAAATTCTTTTGGTCATGGTTAGTGGCATATGCCTACTTTGTTTTGTCATTATACATGGTTGCCAAGTCTTGTCACTACGTACTGAAGGTCTTTTTGCTTTCTAGTTGATAGCCAGTGTTCCCAAACCATTATTACCCCCTCTGACTATCAGTGACTCTTGTTGTGAGCTGTCAATCATGACCACATGAGGTGAAATTATTTCGTCATGGTCAGTGACATATGCATACTTTGGTTGGTCACTGTGCATGGTAACCACAGTGTGCCACTACATATTGAAGGTCTTTGTACTTGCTAATCGATAAGTAGTAATCGCAAACCATTGTTTCCCCCTCTGACCAATTGTGACACGGGTTATGAGTTGTCCAAGTGGACCGCATGTAGTGACATTCTTTGGTCATGGTCAGTGAGACATGACTACTTTCGTTTATAATTGTACACCGTGGCCACACCGTGCCACTACTTATTGAAGGTCCTTGTGCTTCCTATCTGATACCTAGTGTTCCCAAACCATTGTTTTCCCGTCTGACCATTTGTGACTCGTATTATGACTTGTCAATGTTGACCACACACAGCGGATTTCTTTGGTCAAAGGAAGTGCACATGCCTACTCTGGTCGTTCAGTATGCATGGTAGCCACACCATGCTACTACTTATTCAAGGTCGATGTACTTGCTATTTGAAAAATAGTATTCTGAAACCATTGTTTCCCCCTGTGACCATTTGTGACTCGTGTTATGGGTTGTGAACGTTGACCACCCATACTAAAATTCTTTGGTTATGGTCAGTGACATATGCCTAGTTTGTTTGTTTGGTGTACATAAAAGCCACACTATGCCACAACATATTGGAATTCTTTGTCGTTTCTAGTCGATACACAGGGTTGCAAGACCATTGTCTCTCCCTGTGACCATTTGTGACTCATGTTATGATTTGTCAGTGTTGACCACACATACTGGACTTCTTTGTTCATAGTCAGTGACATATGCATCCTTTGGTTGGTCACTGTGCATGCTAGCCACACCGTGGCACAACTTGTTGAAGGTATTTTTGCTTGCTAGTTGATAACCAGTGTTCCCGACCCATTGTTTCCCCCTATGACCATTTGTGACTGGTGTTATGAGTTTTCAACGTTGACCACACGCAATGACATTCTTTTGGTCACGGTTACTGGCATATGCTTCCTTGGGTTTGTCACTGTACATGGTTGCCACCCCGTGTCACTACCAACTGAATGTCTTTGTGCATTCTAGCTTGTTATCCTCCCTGACTATCTGTGATTCTTGCTGTGAGTTGTCAACGTTGACCACATGAAGTGGAATTCTTTGGTCATTGTCAGTGACATATGCATGCTTTGGTTGGTCACTGTGAATGGTAGCCACACTGCGCCACTACAAATGGAAGGTCTTTGTACTTGCTAATCGATATCTAGAATTCACAAACCATTCTTTCCCCCTCTGACCATTTGTGACTTGTGTTATGAGTTGTCAAAGTTGACCACATATAGTGACATTCTTTGGTCATGGTCAGTGACACATGCGTACTTTGGTTGGTCATTGTACATGGCAGCCACAATGTGCCACTACTTATTGAAGGTCCTTGTGCTTGCTAGTTGATACCTGGTGTTCCCAAACCATTGTTTCCCCCTCTGACCATTTGTGACTTGTATTATGAGTTGTCAACATTGACGACACACAGCGGATTTCTTTGGTCAAAGGCAGTACATATGCCTCCTTGGTCGGTCATTGTGCATGGCAGCCACACCGTGCTACTACTTATTCGAGATCATTGTACTTGCTAGTTGAAAACGAATATTCTAAGACCACTGTTTCCCCCTCTAACCATTTGTGACTCGTGTTATGGGTTGTGAACGTTAACCACCAATGCTGAAATTCTTTGGTCATGGTCAGGGATTTATGCCTAGTATGGTTGTTCAGTGTAGATAGTAGCCACACCATGCCACTACGTATTGAAGTTCTTTGTCCTTTCTAGTTGATGCTTAGGGTCCCCAAACCATTGTCTCTCCCTCTGACCACTTGTGACTCGTGTAATAAGTTTTTAATGTTGACCACACATAGTGGACTTCTTCGTTCATAGTCAGAGATATGTGCATCCTTTGGTTGGTCACTTTTCACGCTAGCCACACTGTACCACTGCTTGTTGACGGTCTTTTTACTTGCTAGTTGATAACTAGTGTTCCCAAGCCATTGTTTCCCCCTTGGACCATTTGTGAATTGTGTTACGAGTTTTCAACATTGACTACACATTGTGAATTTGTTTTGGTCATGGTTAGTGGCATATGCCTACTTTGGTTTTTCACTGTACATGGTTTCCATGCCGTGTCACTACGTACTGAAAGTCTTTGTACTTTCTAGTCGATAGCCACTGTTCCCAAACCATTGTTACCACCTCTGACTATCTGTGACAGTTATTGTGAGTTGTCAACGTTGACCACATGCAGTGAAATTCTTTGGTCATGGTCAGTGACATATGCATACTTTAGTTGGTCACTATGAATGGTAACCAAACTGTGCGACTAAACATTGAAGGTCTTTGTACTTTCTCATTGATAACTAGTATTCACAAACCATTGTTTCCCCCTTTGACCATTTGTGACTCGTGTTATGATTTGTCAAAGTTGACCACACATAGTGACATTCTTTGGTCATGGTCAGTGACACATGCATACTTTGAGTGGTCATTGTACATTGCAGCCACACCGTCCCACTACTGATTGAAGGTCCTTTTGCTTGCTAGTTGATACCTGGTGTTGCCAAAACATTGTTTTCCCCTCTGACCATTTGGGACTCGTGTTATGGGTTGTAAACGTTGACCACCCATACTAATTCTTTTTTGTCATGGTCAATGACATATGCCTAGTTTGGCTGTTTGGTTTGCATAGTAGCCACACCATGCCACTACGTATTGAAGTTCTTTGTCCTTTATAGTCAATTCTTAGGGTTCCCCAGCCATTGTCTTTCCCTGTGACAATTTGTGACTCGTGTTATGAGTTGTCAATATTGACGACACATAGTGGACTTCTTCGGTCATAGTCAGTGACATATGCGTCCTTTCGTTGGTCACTATGCACGCCACCCACACCGTGCCACTACTTGTTGAAGATCTTTATACTTGCTAGTTCATAACTAGTGCTCTCAACCCATTGTTTCCCCCTTCGACCATTTGTTACTCGTGTTATGAGTTTTCAACATTGACCACACATTGTGAAACTCCTTTGGTCATGGTAAATAACATATTCCTTCTTTGGTTTGTAAGTGTACATGGTTGCCACGCCGTGTCACTACGTACTGAAAATCGTTGTGCTTTCTAGTTGATAGCCAGTGTTTGCAAACCATTGTTACCCCCTCTGACTATCTGTGGCTCTTGTTGTGAGTTGTCAATGTTGACCATGTGAAGTGAAATTCTTTGGTCGTGGTTAGTGACATATGCATACTTTGGTTGGTCATTGTGCATGGTAGCCATATTGTGCCACTACATATTGAAGGTTTTTGTACTTGCTAATCAATATCTAGTATTCATAATCCATTGTTTCCCCCTCTGGCCATTTGTGACTCGTGTTATGAGTTGTCTAAGTTGACCACACATAGTGCAATTCTTTGGTCATGGTCAGTGACACATGCTTACTTTGGTTGGTCATTGTACATGGTATCCACACCGTGCCCCTACTTATTGAAGGTCCTTGTGCTTGCTAGGTTATATCTGGTATTGCCAAACCATAGTTTCCCCCTGTGACCATTTGTGACTCGTATTATGAGTTGTCAACGTTGACCATACACAGCAGATTTCTTTGCTCAAAGGCAGTACATATGCATAATTTGGTCTTTCATTGTGCATGGTTGCCACACCGTGCTACTCCTTATCGAAGGCCGTTGTACTTGCTAGTTGCAAACTAATATTCCCAAAACATTGTTTCCCCCTCAAACCATTTGTGACTCGTGTTTTGAGTTTTCACCATTGACCAAACACTTAGAAATTTTTTTGGTCATGGTTAGTGACATAATCCTACTTTGGTTTGTCACTGTACATGGTTGCCACACCGTGTCACTATGTACTAAAGGTTTGTGGTGCGTGTTATGAGTTTCCATTGTTGACCACACACTGTGAAATTCTGTTGGTCATGGTTAGTGGCATATGCCTACTTTGGTTTGTCACTCTACATGGTTGCCACGCCGTAACACTATGTACTGAAGGTCTTTGTGCTTTCAGTTGATAGACAGTATTTCCCAAACCATTGTTACCCCCTCTAACTATCTGTGACTCTTTATGTGATTTGTCAAAGTTGACCACATGAAGTGAAATTCTTTGGTCATGGTCAGTGATATATGCATACTTTCGTTGGTCACTACGCAGGGTAGCCACACTATGCCACTACATAGCGAAGGTCTTTGTACTTGCTAATCGATAACTAGTATTCACAGACCATTGTTTCCCCCTCTCACCATTTGTGATTTGTCTTATGAGTTGTCAAAGTTGACCACACATAGTGATATTCTTTGGTCATGGTCAGTGATACATGCCTACTTTGGTTGGTCATTGTACATGGTAGCCACACCGTGCCATTACTTATTGAAGTTCCTTGTGCTTGCTTGTTGATACCTGGTGTTCCCAATTCATTGGTTCCCCCTTTAACCATTTGTGACTCATATTATGAGTTGTCAACATTGACCACACACATCGGATTTACTTGGTCAAAGGCAGTAAATATGCATACTTTGGTCAGTCATTGTGCATGGTAGCCATACTGGGCTACTACTTATTGAAGGTCGTTGTACTTGCTAGCTGAAAACTAATACTCAAAAACATTGTCTCCCCCTCTGACCATTTGTGACTCGTGTTATGGGATGTGAACGTTGACCAAGCATACAGAAAATCTTTGGTCATGTTGAGTGACATATGCCTAGTTTGGTTGTTTGGTGTGCATAGTAGCCATACCGTGCCACTACGCATTGAAGTTCTTTGTCCTTTCTAGGCAATACATAGGGTTTTGAAACCATTGTCTCTCCCTCTCACCATTTGTGACTCGAATTATGGGTTGTCAAAGTTGACCACACATAGTGGACTTCTTTGGTCATAGTGAGTTACGTATGCATCCTTGGGTTAGTCACTGTGCACGCTAGCCACACCGTGCCTCTCCTTGTTGAAGGTTTGTGTGCTTGCTAGTTGATAACTAGTGTTCATAACCCATTGTTTCCCCCTCTGACCATTTGTGGCACGTGTTATGAGTTTTCAACTTTGGACACACACTGAGACATTTGTTTGGTCATGGTTAGTGGCATATGCCTACTTTGGTTTGTCACTGTACATGGTTGCCACGATGTGTCACTACGTATTGAAGGTCTTTGTGCTTTCTAGTTGATACCCAGGGTCCCTAACCCATTGTTACCCCCTCTGACTATCTGTGAATCTTGGTATGAGTTGTCAACGTTGACCACGTGAATTAAAATTCTTTGGTCACAGTCAGTGACATATGCATACTTTGGTTGGTCAATATGCATGGTAGCCACACTGTGCCACTACATATTGAAGGTCTTTGTACTTGCTAATCAATAACTAGTATTCACAAATAATTGTTTCCCCCTTTGACCATTTGTGACTCGTGTTATGAGCTGTCAAATCTAACAACACATAGTGACATTCTTTGGTCATGGTCAGTGACACATGCCTACTTTGGTTGGTCATTGTACATGGTAGTCATACTGTGCCACTATGTATTGAAGGTCATTTTGCTTACTAGTGTACCCAAACCATTGTTTCCCCCACTGACCATTAGTGACTCGTATTATGAGTTGTCAACGTTTACCACACACAACGGATTTCTTTGGTCAAAGGCAGTACATATGCCTACCTTGGTCGGTCATTGTGCATGGTAGCCACACCGTGCTACTTCGTATTGATGGTCGTTGTACATGCTAGTTGAAAACTAGTATTCCAAAACCATTATTTCCCCCTCTGACCTTTTGTGACTCTTGTTATGGGTTGTGAACGTTGACCACCCATGCTGAAATTCTTTGGTCATGGTCAGTGACATATGAATAGTTGTGCCAGAGTTGTGCCAGAGTTGTGCTCAAGTTGTGCCAGAGTTTTGCCAGAGCTGTGCCATAGTTGAGCTAAAGTTGTGCCAGATTGTGCCAGAAATGTGCCACAGTTGTGCCAAAGTTTTGCCAGAGTTGTGCCAGAGTTGTGCCAGTGTTGTGCCAGAGTTGTGCCAGGGTTGTTCCAGAGTTGTGCTAAAGTAGTGCCATTGTTGTACCAGAGTTGTGCAAGAGTAGTGCCAGAGTTGTGCGAGAGTTGTACCAGAGTTGTGCCAGAGTAGTGCAAGAAGGGTGTTTGAGTTTTTCCAGAGTTAAGCCAGATTTTTGCCATAGTTGTGCAACATGTGTGCCGTAATGGTGTCAGAGATGTGTCAGAATTGTGCCACAACTGTACCATAGTTGGGCCACAGTTGTGCTAGAATTGTGCCCGAGTTGTTCCAGAGTTGTGCCAGTGTTGTGCCAGAGGTGTACCAGAATTGTGCCACACTTGTGCCAAAGTTGTGCCACAGTTGTGCACCAGTTGTGCCAGAGTATTGCCAGAGTGATGCCAGAGTTCTGTAAGAGTTCTACTAGAGTTGTGCCAGAGTTTTGCCAGTGTTGTGTGAGAGTTGTGGCAGAGTTGTGGCAGAGTTGTGCCAGAGTTGTGCCAAAGTTGTGGCCAAGTTGTGCCAAAGTTGTGCCAGAGTTGTGCCATAGTTGTGCCAGAGTTGTGCTAGAGTTGTCCCGGAGTTGTCCCATAGTTGTGCCATAGTTGTGCCAAAGTTGTTTCTGAGTTGTGCCAGAGTTGTGCCAGAGTTCTGCCATAGTTGTGCTTGAGTTGTTCCAGAGTTGCGCTGGAGTTGTGCCAGAGGTGTGCCAGAGTTTTGCCACATTTGTGCAAGAGTTGTGCCATAGTTGTGCCAGAGTTGTGCCAGAGTTGTGCCAGAGTTGTGCCAGAGGTGTGCCAGAGTTCTGCCAGAGGTGTGCAAGAGTTGTGGCGGAGTTGTGCCAGAGTTGTGCCAGAGTTGTACCAGAGTTGTGCCAGAGTTGTGTCAGAGTTGTGCAAGAGTTGTGCCAAAGTTATGCCAGAGTTGTACTAGAGTTGTGCCAGTGTTGTACCAGATTTGTGCCAGAGTTGTGCCAGTATTGTGCCAGAGTTGTGCCAGAGTTGTGCCAGAGTTGTGCCAGAGTTGTGCCAGAGTTTTGCCAGATTCGTGCCAGAGTTATGCCAGTGTTGTGTAAGAGTTGTGCCACAGTTGTGCCATAGTTGTGCTAGAGTTGTGCCAGAGTTGTGCCAGAGTTGTACCAGAGTTGTGCCAGAGTTGTGCCAGAGTTGTGCCAGAGTTGTGCCAGAGTTTTGCCAGATTCGTGCCAGAGTTATGCCAGTGTTGTGTAAGAGTTGTGCCACAGTTGTGTCATAGTTGTGCTAGAGTTGTGCCAGAGTTGTGCCAGAGTTGTGCCAGAGGTGTGCCATAGTTGTGCCAGAGGTGTGCAAGAGTTCTGCCAGAGTTGTGCCAGAGTTGTGCCAGAGTTGTACCAGAGATGTGCCAGAGTTGTGTGAGAGTTGTCCAAGAGTTGTGCCAGAGTTATGCCAGAGATGTGCGAGAGTTGTGCCAAAATTGTGCCAGAATTGTGCCAGAGTTGGGCCAGAGTCGTGCAAGAGTTGTGCCAGAGTTGTGCCAAAGTTGTGCCAGAGTTGTGCCATTGTTGTGCCAGAGGTGTGCCAGAGTTGTGCCAGAGTTGTGCCAGAGTTGTGCCAGAGTTCTGCCATAGTTGTGCTTGAGTTGTTCCAGAGTTGCGCTGGAGTTGTGCCAGAGGTGTGCCAGAGTTTTGCCAAATTTGTGCAAGAGTTGTGCCATAGTTGTGCCAGAGTTGTGCCAGAGTTGTGCCAGAGTTGTGCCAGAGGTGTGCCAGAGTTGTGCCAGAGGTGTGCAAGAGTTGTGCCAGAGTTGTGCCAGAGTTGTGCCAGAGTTGTACCAGAGTTGTGCCAGAGTTGTGTCAGAGTTGTGCAAGAGTTGTGCCAAAGTTATGCCAGAGTTGTACTAGAGTTGTGCTAGTGTTGTACCAGATTTGTGCCAGAGTTGTGCCAGTATTGTGCCAGAGTTGTGCCAGAGTTGTGCCAGAGTTGTGCCAGAGTTGTGCCAGAGTTTTGCCAGATTTGTGTCAGAGTGATGCCAGTGTTGTGTGAGAGTTGTGCCAGAGTTGTGCCATAGTTGTGCTAGAGTTGTGCAAGAGTTGTGCCAGAGTTGTGCCAGAGGTGTGCCATAGTTGTGCCAGAGGTGTGCAAGAGTTCAGCCAGACTTGTGCCAGAGTTGTGCTAGAGTTGTACCAGAGATGTGCCAGAGTTGTGTGAGAGTTGTCCAAGAGTTGTGCCAGAGCTATGCCAGAGATGTGCGAGAGTTGTGCCAAAACTGTGCCAGAATTGTGCCAGAGTTGTGCCAGAGTTGTGCCAGAGTTGTGCCAGAGTTGTGCCAGAGTTGTGCCAGAGTTGTGCCAGAGTTGTGCCAGAGTTGTGCCAGAGCTGCACCTGAGTTGTGCCAGAGTTGTGCCAGAGTTGTGCCAGAGTTAAACCAGAGTTGTGCCAGAGTTTTGCCAAAGGTGTGCCAGAGTTGTGCCAGAATTGTGCCTGATTTGTGCCAGAGTTGTACGAGAGTTGTGCAAGAGTTGTGCCAGATTTGTGCCAGAGTTCTGCCGGTGTCGTGCCAGAGTTGTACCCAAATTGTGCCACAGTTTTGCCAAATATGTGCCAGAGCTGTGCCAGAGTTGTGCCGGAGTTGTGCCAGAGTTGTGCCAGAGTTGTGCCAAAATTTTGCAAGATTTGTTATAGAGTTGTGCCAGAGGTTTGCCAGAGTTGTGTCTGGGTTTTGCCAGAGTAGTGCCAGAGTTGTGCCAGAGTTGTGCTAGAGATGTGCCAGTGTTGTGCCAGATTTATCTCATAGTTAGTCTAGAGTTGTGCCAGAGTTGTGCCAGAGTTGTTCCAGAGTTGTACCTGAGTTGTGCAAGAGCTGTGCAAGAGTTTTGCCAGAGTTTTGCCAGAGTTGTTCCGGAGTTGTGCCAGAGTTGTGCCAGAGTTGTGTCAGACTTGTGCCAGAGTTGTCCCAGAGTTGTGCTAGAGTTATGCCAGAGGTGTGCTAGAGTTGTGCCAGAGGTGTGCAAGAGTTGTGCAAGAGTTTTGCGAAAGTTGTACCAGAGTTGTACCAGAGTTTTTCCAGATTTGTGTTAGAGTTGTGCAAGAGTTGTGCCAGAGTTGTGCCAAAGTTGTGCAAGAGTTGTGCCAGAGTTCGACCAGATTTTGTGCTAGAGTTGTGCAAGAGTTGTGCCAGAGTTGTGCCCGAGTTGTGCCAGAGTTGTGCCAGAGGTGTGCCAGAGCCGTGCCATATTTGTGCCAGAGGTGTGCCAGAGTTGTGCCAGAGTTGTGCCAGAGTAATGCCAGAGTTGTGCCAGAGTTGTGCCAGAGTTGTCCCTGAGTTGTGCCAAAGTTGTACCAGAGTTGTACAAAAGTTGTGCCAGGGTTGTGCCAGAGCTGTGCCAGAGTTGTGCCAGAGTTGTGTTGTGCCAGAGTTGTGCCACAGATATGCCAGAGTTGTGGCAGAGTTGTGCCAGAGTTGTGCCAGAGATGTGCCATAGTTGTGCCAGAGTTGTTCCAGAGTTGTGCCAGAGTTGTGCCAGAGGTGGGCCAGAGTTCTGCCAGAGTTGTGCCATGTTTGTGCCAGAGTTGTGCCAGAGTTGTGCCAGAGTTTTGCCAGAGTTTTGCCAGATTTGTGCCAGAGTTGTGCCAGTGTTGTGCCAGAGATGTACCAGAATTGTACCACAGTTTTGCCAAAGGTGGGCCAGAGTTGTGCCAGAGTTGTGCCAGAGTTGTGCCAGAGTTGTGCCAGAGTTGTGCCAAAGTCTTGCCAGATTTGTTCCAGATTTGTGCCAGAGTTGGGCCTGAGTTGTGCCTGAGTTGTTCCAGAGTTATGCCAGAGTTGTGCTAGAGTTGTTATACATTTGTGCCAGTGTTGTGCCAGAACCGTGCCAGAGTTGTTCCAGAGTTTTTCCAGAGTTGTGCAAGAATTGTGCCAGAGTTGTGCCAGAGTTGTCCTAATGTTGTGCCAGAGCTGTGCCAGAGTTGTGCCAGAGTTGTGCCAGAGTTGTACCAGATTTGTCCGATAGGTGTGCCATAGTTGTGCCAGAGATGTGCCAGAGTTGTTCCACAAGTGTGCCAGAGTTGTACCAGAGTTGTACCAGTGTTGTGCCAGAGGTGTGCCAGAGTTGAGCCAGAGGTGTCCAAGAGTTGTGCCAGAGTTGTGCCAGAGTTTTGCAAGAGTTGTGCCAAATTTGTACTTGATTTGTACCAGAGTTGTGCCAGAGTTGTGCCCGAGTTGTGCCAGAGTTGTGCCAGAGTTGTGCCAGAGTTGTGTTGTGCCAGAGTTGTGCCAGACTTGTGCCAGAGTTATGCCAGAGTTGTGCCAGAGTTGTGCCACATTTGTGCCAGAATTGTGCCATAGTTGTGCCAGAGTTGTACCAGAGTTGTACCAGAGTTGTGCCAGAGGTGTGCCGGAGTTGTGCCGGAGTTGTGCCAGAGGTGTCCAAGAGTTGTGCCAGAGTTGTGCCAGAGTT